>CM053029.1:381914001-382349001 GCA_028564925.1 Lithobates sylvaticus
GTATGGCCACCCTAAGCATGATGCCACTTGTAGAAAAGGCTACTACTGATGAAGCATTTGGGAATCAATGTAGAGAGACACACCATTACAATTACCTAAAAATAAAGTTGGCCATAGACTGTTTGAATTTCGGTCGGTTCAGCAGGAACCAGCTAAGATTCAAACCATGTATGGGCAGGCTGAATGTACCCAATTTGATTGATCAACTTGGGTACAACCAGCCTGTCAAATTTTACATGCGATTATTGCCAGTGGCTATTATAGCAGCTAGTAGTAATCACTGTATTCCCCTGGCAGAGACGGCTTCCCCCGCCTAAAGAACAGGACTTCCTGGGAGGGATTCGAAAGTGTGTCAGATGCAGAAAATCCATAGGAGCCATAGGAGATGGAAAGTGGTTGTAACCCTTGCTACTACAAACACCATCTGTCAACAAGTCAAATCAAGCGTGACTGGACTGTGATCTTTGTTCAAAAATAAAATTCCTTTACTGAACTGTGCAACCTGTGGTTGCAGGAAAGAAAAATCGCTCCGTCTATGGCCGACTTAATGAGAACATTTTCATTCCATTGTACTGAATTATGCATGTACTTTAGTAGAGTAAATAAAACACCAGTGTGGTGAAAAATTGGACTGGAAGCATCAAACAATGCAGTCTTTTGAAAGACTTTGCCATCTATAGGCCTCCTGTGACCAGCAAGTGCTGCTCTAGGACTTGCTCACACCAGCAATGTCTGCTGCAATGTGTTAAATGTTCATTTAAAAAGGGGTGCCCAGTGTACTACAAAGTACCAAAAATTGAGCATGAAGCATTTTTCTGTGATGCCATTCAGAATGAATATGACACTGAATCACAGCAACAATGTAAAGCAATGTCATTCTGAATACTAATCCAATCTCAGCAGGTTTAGGTTGCAGCAAGATGCCAAAAATTGAGCATGCATATCAACTTAATTTACACAGCACGGAAACAAAACCCCGATGGTGCTCCTGTCGACGGACGCTGAGAAAGCGTTCGACAGGGTGAGCTGGCCCTTTCTCTTTGAAACCCTACGGAGCATAGGTCTAAAGAGAGCGAATGATGAACTGGGTGCAAGCAATCTATTTTTGCCCACCGACACAGGTTACAAATGGACAAGACAGGAGTGTCCTCTATTGCCTCCGATATTTATTCTGACCCTCAAACCTTTTCTAAGACTTATCGGGGACAAACCGAATATGTCGGGGCTTAGATTGAATGCCACCCTTTCCCCAAAAATAGCAGATGATCTGCTATTCTTCTTGATGTCCATCCCAAATCTGCTTGCGGAACTGAAGACGTATAAAAAGCTGTCGCTCTTCCGCATTAACCATCAGATATCTGAGGCGTTGGCGGTTGCTCTGCCACCATCCTCAGCTGCGCCGATTAGAGTAGATTTCCCCTTTAATTGGGCCTCATCCCACATTAAATACCCAGGCATACTTCTGCCCAGCAGAATAGAGGAAATCTTCCCTCTCATCCCCCCCCCCCCCCCCCCCCCCCCCCCCCCCCCCCTCGACGGCTATAAAAAAAAAAGAAAGAAGAAGACCTCCAGACCTGGCAGAATGGGATGCTCTCTTGGTTTGGACGCTGTGGCATAGTAAAAATGAACATTATGCCCCGGATATTATATCACTTCCAGGCACTTCCTATACAAATTCCCGCTTCCTTCCTTAAAGTGGTCAACAGAACCTTTGTCAAGTTTGTCCGGGCCCAAAAACCCCACCGCTTGGCCCAGACCATCCTTCGACTCCCCAAGCTGAGGGGGGTATTGCTCTGCCAGACGCCAATCTCTACCTAATGGCATGCCATCTGACCCAGGTTCTAGACTGGTGTCGGCATGGTGCCCTGAAGCATTGGGTACAAATAGAACATACCCTAACGGAGACCAGGCTGGAGTCGCTGCCTTAATGAACCACCCTACAGTGGAAGAAACGTGGCAAACTGCCCGTAAAGCTTTCCGCGATTTCTTGGTCTCACTGCTTCCATCTCCACTCACTCCCATTGTCAGAAATCCGGCCTTTGCTCTGGGACTCGAGGACTCCAGATTACTGAATCTGCTGGAGGTCGAACGATCTCAAGCAAGACACTTCCTTATCAATAGCCAGTGGAAGAATAGGCAACAAATCACAGAGGATCCAGCCCTGGTGGGACTGTAGTTCTGACAAAAGATACAGTTAACCCATTTCATGGGCTCCCTGCCTTCACCTAAGGCTTTTGGGAGGCAATTAACCTCCTTTGATCTACTGAGCTTGGAACAAACTCCACTGAGACATGCTATCTCCCAGACCTACCAACCACTAATAGCCCAACCCCCAGACTCTAGACATCCCTACATAACCAGGTGGGAACGTGACCTAGGGGTGCAATTTACAGAGAAACAAATAGATCGGCTCTTTCTTTACGCCCATAAAATGTCCATCTGCGCCAGACACCAGGAAGCAGGATACAAGCTACTATCCCGGTGGTACTATACCACGGAAAGAATACACAAGATGTTCCCACAAAATTCACAGACCGAGGGGTGCCAGAGACACCCGAATTATTCCTTATTCACCATCATGAGATCCCCACTAAAGCCTACAGGAAATCTATTATCCCTCTCCTGCTCACAGTGGTGAAGAGCTGCATCCCCCTGCTCTGGAAGCAGACACAACCCCCATCGGTGGCCGTGTGGCTGAGAAAGGTATCGGAGATGAGGGCAATGAAAGACTTGGTGGCCACGGAGAAAGGCCTCAGTGAGCAATTTTCAAAAAAATGGTTTTATTGGCACGAATGTTTATTCCGAGGAATACAACGAGCTGTTAATCTAGCATCTCAGTGATACGACGATCTCACATGCTCCCAGGATGGAGAAGGCGAGGCTGGACAGAGGTACAGGCATTTTCCCCTCCTCCCCCCCCTTTTTTCTCCCTCTTCCCTCATCTCACCCCTTTCTACTCTCTGCTTCTCTCCCTAAGCTACTACTCTTACTTTTTTTGGGGTCGTTCGACCCCGGGATCAAAGTGGTCGCCGCTACCTTTTCTTTTTTTTACATAAAATACGGTGTTTGCCGTTTAAAGAGTGGTCATGTATGATGCAGAACCTCCCTATCCTAACTTGGCGATACCCCACAGATGGCAAAAGTTTTCTGTCTGACCAAAATGATTGTACTATCAAATGCCTTTGGGGAGTCTATTGTTACTTCTGTACATGTCATTGGGATTGTATCTGTGTTTCCACAGAACTACCTTTCTAAAAATAAAGAATTAAAAAAACCAATGAGTGGGCAGCTCTAACACAATGCACATGTGAACAGGTCTTTAAAATAATTTAAACATGATGAAAAGAGAAAAAAAAGTGAAAACAACTTGCTTGTGCTCAAAAATCGATACAGGAATGGGCAAGTATTTTATTTATTTTTTTTGTTTAGATTGAGTGACTTTTTACTTTAAATAATCAATGAAGATACATGATTAGTGCATGAACTTGTAAACAGCGGAAGTTAAATAACTTAATATACAAAGTCCAACTACACAGTCTGCCCCTTATCAGAGTAGACTACATTATTACAAACTGAAAACAGCTCAGTTTCACCTCCTCAGAAAATACAAGCTGGCTGGCACTACAGTGTTGCTTATGGATGTAATCTATGCTGCATGAAAACAGCTGACCTACAATACTTTCAGACTGAAGCATACTGCTCTTATGTGACTTGCACAACACCAGCTGCTGCTCCCAGAGCAGATTACCAAGAAATGGATTGAAGGAAAATGGACACCTCTGATGACAACACATTAAATGGAAAAGAAGGGGACCCAGCGCCCTGTCAGTCAAGATGAAAGTGGTAGAAACAGGTGTGTGCACTTGAAATGACCATCTTTTAACTACTTCAGCCCCAGAAGGATTTACCCCCTTAAAGAGGAAGTAAACCCTGATTGGTTTTACTTCCTCTTTTGTACCCTGCAAGTAAAAGCATTGCATTCTAGCCAATTATGTGGCACTTACCTGCCCGCATCTATCTTTGCTCCTCTTCCTTCCGGAGCGCTGTGACTGGCCAGAACGGCCTGACGTCACTCCTGCGCACCTGAGCCACCAGTCACGGCACTCGCTCGGGAAGAAACGTCATGGAGGAACGTTTCTTCACAGCGCAAGCGCCGATGACATCATTGCCACACTACAAGGTAAATATCTCCTAAACGGCGCACGTTTAGGAGATATTTACAGTACCCATTAGGTAAGCCTTATTCTAGGTTTACCTATAGGTACAAGTTCTAAAAAGGGGTTTACAACTACTTTAATGACCAGCGCACTTTCTGAAATTTGGCACTGTGCTGCTTTAACTGGTAATTACGCGGTCATGCAATGCTGTACCTAAACAAGATTTGCATTCTTTTTTCCCCACAAATAGAACTTTCTAAAACTTTTGAAAAAAAAAGACCGAAAATTTTGGGGGGAAAAATTATAATTTTTTTTTTTTTTAAACAAAAAGTGAAAAAAATAAAAATAAAATAAAAAATAAAAAACCTCCAATAAACTAAATTGTAGTCATACATTTAGGCCAAAACTTATTCAGCCACAACATGGTCTTGGGTTAACAAAAAAAAACAAACAACAATAAGCATATATTTATTGGTTTGCGCAAAACTTATAGTGTCTACAAATTATGGTACATTTACTGGAATTTACGCAGCTTTTAGTTTATGACTGCCCATCTCATTTCTTGAGCCCCTAAAATTTGTAACTGAAATGATATATTGCTCACACATGGCATGGGTATACGTGGCATTACACCCCAAAATACATTTCTGCTGCTTCTCCCGAGTATGGAGACACCACATGTGTGAGACTTTTTGGCAGTCTAGCTCGCGTACAGGACCTCGAAAACCAATCACGCCGTCGGGATTTTTTTAGGGTGAAAATTTTAGATTTCACTCCTCACTACCCATCACAGTTTCGGAGGCCATAAAATGAACAGACAGAACACCCCCCCCCCCCCCCATTTTGCATTTTGGAAAGTAGACACCCAAGCCATTTGCTGAGAGGCATGTTGAGCATTTTGCAGTTCGCTTTTTCTCCCAAAGTTTTTTTTTTTTCAATTTTCAAAAAAGATATATTTTCCTTTTCTTCAGGAAAGCTGAGAGCTGCAAAATACTGACCATGCCTCTTAGCAAATATCTTGGGGTGTCTATTTTCCAAAATGGGGTCATTTGTGGGGGTTTGACATTTCAGGGACTCTGAAACTGTGATAGGTAGTGAGGAGTAAAATCACCATTTTACGCTCTTAGAAAGCCTGAAGGCGGTGATTGGTTTTCGGGGGTCCTGTACGCAGCTAGGTTCCCAAAAAGTCTCACACGTGTTATCCCCGTACTCAGAAGAAGCAAATGTATTTTGGGGTGGAATTCCACATATAACCATGGCATGTGTGAGCAATATCTCATTTAGTGCATCCTTTGAGTATAAAAAAAAAAAAAAAAAAATTAATTTTCTTGAAACTTGTGGCAAAATAAATCCATGGACTAAACATGCCGCTCAGCAAATAACTTGGAGTGTCTACTTTCTAAAATTGTGTGGGGGGGTTTGCTATCTTGACATTGCATTGACACAGACTTTTATTGAGGTTCGTTCAGGGGCTTAAGCCTAGTGCACACGGGCCGAATGTCGGGCGTCATCAGCTAGTTTCCATTGACATTAATACCATGTGTACTGCAGCCGGTCCGACAGCACTCCCAGCCAATGATGGGAGTGTTCTGGCAGGGGGGCCATTCCCCTGTTAGAACACATTAGCACAGCTGGGGAGATAGTTGCATTAACATCACACAGTTACTACAGCAGCTCCTCCTTCCTGTTCAGCCCTGCTGAGAAGAAAAAAAAAAAAAAAAAAGTACAGGTGTGTACAAGGCTTTAAAGCAAATAAAATCACCAAAAGCCCCAAAAATTTCAGTATAGGAGGAGAAGTGTGCATGAGGCCTAACAGATAGCTAAGAACACTTTGCCCACAATTACACCATTCAGAAAAGGTTCTGTAGGAGCCAATGGTTCCCACTGCTCTCAATATGTCCTGTGAGAAGAAGAAGAGAGACCAGTGCTGCTACAGATGGGAACATCACTAGAACAATAGAGGGCTCAGGTAAGTGGTGGGAAGAAGGGGGAAAGGAATGGATAGTGGGAAATGTTTTACTTTCAAGGATAATGCACTTTGTTTGCAGAACACAGGTTAGACCCGTGTTCTGGCGGGAGAAAGGGGTGGGGGACAGTCAGAACACAAAGGCACAGGGGGGAGATCACCGCACCAACATCACATATGTTGCTATGATTATCTGTTATTTGTTTTTGTACTATAAGGCTCCATGCACACTGAAGCTCATAAACTGCAGTTTATTGGAGTTTGGGCTTTTTTTTTTTTTTTTAAAAGCCCATAAACTCCACTCTGTTAGCCTATGTGTCCATGCACACATGGAAGTTTTTTAGCTTTAATGAGCAGTGGAGTTTATGGGCTTTTTCTGAATGCCAGAAATTTGCGTTCAAAGTGCCGTTTTTCACCTCTAAAAAATACCAAACGCTGATAAACACGCATTAATTAGCGTTCTATTTTTCCAATGCATTGTGGAAGTTTGGAATACATTGTGGGATTTTTGGAGTGTCCTCTGTGTATTTTTAGTAAAAACGCCCATAGACGCTAACGCTATAAAACGCTCAAAGTACAAAATGCTGTTAAAAGCACATTTTTCAACCAGCTTTTTCTGCCAGCAATCTGGCGTCCAGAAAAAGCTTTTTTGAGCTTCAGTGTTCATGGAGCCCAAAAGGGCTAATGTTTGGTAGTATGACAGGCGATACATAAAGCATGCTGGTGATATGTCTTAGTGACAGCAGGCACAGGTAGCTTGTATCAAGCTACCTGCCTATGACAAGGGAGTCTATCATGCATAATATTATATTGCAGCCCTGTCTGAAATCGGCAAAAGTGTTTTAGGCCTTTTTACATTTTTCTCTTGTCAAATAAAAAGTTTGATCTCGGAGTCTGAAATTGATCAGATTCAACCTCCAAGTATACATCTCTTCTGTTATTCTCAGAGTGGATTGGATATGTTGTTATTCCCTAATCATATAGCAGTTCATTTATATTTACCACTGCATATAGATATTCAAGAATCATTTTTTTTAATTTACATATTAACTAAAATTGTACACCACTTTTTTTTTTACTTCTAGCTGCAAAAAAGCATTATGAAAAAGGGTGCTGCGACTGCGAAAAAAAAAAAAAAAAAAAAAAAAGTGTGCGTCTGAAGTCTAAGGCATTGGAGCATTTTATGTTAAGGCTTAATCTACACGGGACGTTCTTACAACCTCTCCTGAACAATTTAACTTGACAGATAGTAACCCACGTTTAAAACATCAGTTTAAGCAGCGTTAAAAAAAAAAAAAATATATATATATATATATATATATAATATATATATATATATATATATATATAATATATATATATATATATATATATATTATATATATATATATATATATATATATAATATATTTTTTTTTTTTTTTTAAATATCCAAAAATGAAACACGCCTGTAAACGAAATGCGGCTAAATGCAAGTTAACGCGTTAAGAAATGCCTCCAAACTCAGTGTCTGAACTCATTTTTTTGCTTTCCAAAAGAAGGCCTCTAAACTCAACTGCCTAAAAATGACAATAAACTAACCCGTGTACATGTACACATAAGATAACATTGGAGTTCTGGGGCAGCTGAAAAAAAGCATCCAACTGCTTCTGAACGTCCGTTAATCAGCAGAAGTGTACATGAGGCCTAAATGCTACAAAGAAGGTTGTCCTCTCCAAAATTTGCAAAACCCTGTAAACCATATAGTTAAAGAAAGAAATGGCATATTGAGGCTTTTTTCCCCCAATTGATTGATTATTTGAAACAATAAATAAAACTACTGATTAATAAAATAATCATTAGTTGCAGCCCTAGTTATTTGTTCTTTGTACCCATAGTAGGGTCAAGAAACAAGAGTATTTTTTTTTTGTCCTACCTAAAAACCACTGCCACTAAATATAAAACCTTTTTTCTTCTTACCTAAAATGACATTGACCCTAATGGCCCATACACACGATCTGAAAATCGGATGAAAAATACCGCTTTCGATGCAATCCTACGATAATCAGTTCGTTAGTACAGAGCTTTTGAGAGCCGATCACGACAGTTTATCTGAAATTATTTGATCGGACAAGCACGAAAAATTTTCCTCGTACGATACCAGATTTTCGTTTAGTCATCGTCCGAAAATACAATAGAAATACACAACACACATGACATCACTTACGATTTTTTTTCTGTCGTACCAGAATTGGTGACTTTAGTAACCTATTCAATGACTAGTAAGCCAAAAAAGTTGTTCTGTCGTCTGATTTTCAGATCGTGTGTACGAGGCATAACGCTGCCACACTTTTTTTCTTGAACACTATATATATATATATATATATATTTTTAATGTGTGTGTGGAAGAGATATATTGTATCTTTTTCTCCTTGCTATCTCAGAGGCTATCACAGTGATCATGTGATCAAAATCCGGTTTCCTCCGGTCCCAAGCGTTACTGGGAGACCCAAGGCTCTCATAACCAGCTCGGTCTCGGGAGAGCACAATTGTGTGCGCTTACAGTACAAATGTAGGAACACATATATGCAGTGCCCAGGTAAAAAGCCCGTCTCCTGGATGTCACATATATGTGTTAGGCGGTTGTAAAGGGGTTCAAATGGTATTAAACCAAAAGCAAACAAACATTTATGAAATTGCAGCTTACAAATTCGTAGATGTAGCCACTGCATTATTTTCTTTTTAGGCTTTCTTTTATTTTCACATGGTGATTCGGGCAGGAAGTCTTATGTTTTCAACAGTGGCAATTACAGAGATGAGACAAACCATTTAGGCCCCTTAAACACTTGTGCTACTTTTTCTGTGACTTTGGACATCAGAATCATGCCCTACGATTCCCAATGATAACCATTCATATCTGTGCAACTTCAAAAGTAGTCCCTGTGTGAAAGAGGCCTTGACCACTTGGCGCCCACGCTATAGCCGAAAGACGGGAGGGCGTCCCTAGACGCCCTCCTGTTTACTTCCTCAATGCGCGCTCCTGAGAGCGCGCATCGGGGAAGTTCTGTGCTGGCTGTGTCCCTCGGACACAGCCAGTCACAGATCGCTGTAAACGGCCAATCACATCGCGATCGGCGTGTCTAATGGGAGATGATCTCATATGTAAACATATGAGATCCTCTCTGAGCGCCGCTCTCCCTCCTCACACAGAGACAGCGTGTGAGGAGTGAGAGATGAACGGCTGCAGCGGCCAGAAGTTTAAAAAAAAAAAAAGGGCCACCTGTCCCCAGTGCTATATAAGTGCCATCTGTCGTCAGTGCCATCTGTCATCAGTGCCACATATTAGTGCCATCGGTCATCAATGCCACGTATTAGTGCCACGTATTAGTGCCATCTCTCATCAGTGCCACATATAAGTGCCATCTGTCATCAGTGTCACGTGTCATTGTCCTGGTGCTCCAGGGCCTTCAAAAGTGTAATAGGTCAACAAGTTAGGCCCCTTTCACACCGGGGCGTTTTTCATGCGGTGCAGCGCTAAAAATAGCGCCTGTTCACCGCATGAAAAAATCCGGCCCCTTTAACTCCAGTGTGAAAGCCGGCGGGCTTTCACACTGGAGCGGTGCGCTAGCAGGATGACAAAAAAAGTCCTGCTAGCAGCATCTTTGGAGCGGTATAGGAGCGGTGTGTTCACCGCTCCTTCCCATTGATTAGAATGGGACACCGCGGCAATACCGCCGCAAAGCGCCGCTATGGCGGCGCTCTGCGGGGGTGTTTGACCCTTTTTCGGCCGCTCGCGGGGGGTAAAACCGCACCGCGAGTGGCCGAATACCGCGGTTAAAAACGACGGTAAAGCAGCGCTAAATATAGCGCTGCTTTACCGTCACCGCGGCTCCCCGCCCCAGTGTGAAAGGGGCCTTAGATGTGCAATTTATGCACCTAGAACACCTGATGGTGCTCCCTGCATGTTGGGCATCTCTAAGTGGCCAGGCTGTGAAAAAGTCCCACACATGTGGTATCGTAATAGTCAGGAGGAGTAGCAGAATTTATTTTGGGGTGTCATTTGTGGTATACACATACTATGTGAGAGAAATAACATATTACAATAGGAAATTTGCAAAATTAAATTTTTATTTTTTTATTTTTTAAAGAATTGTGGGGAAAAAAAATTACATCAAAAAGCTCACCATGCCTCTTACTAAATACCTTGGAATGTCTACTTTCAAAAAAGGGGTCATTTGGGGGGTATTTGTTCTTTCCTGGCTTGTTCGGGTCACAAGAAATGAGATCGGTCACCAGTACATCAGGTGTGATCAACTTTGTATAATTTGCACCAGTTTGTAGACTCTCTAACTTTCACAAAGACCAAATAATATCCACTCATTTGGGTTATCTTTACCAAAGATATGTAGCAGTATAAATTGTGGCCAAAAATTTATGAAGAAAAAATTATAATTTGCTAATTTTTAATCACAGAAACACACAGAAAAATGTGTTTTTTTTTTTTTTTCAACATTTTCGGTCTTTTTTCATTTATAGCACAAAAAATAAAAAACCCAGAGGTGATCAAAATACCACCAAAAGAAAGCTCCATTTATGGGAAAAAAAGGACAAAAAATTCATTTGGGTACAGTGTTGTATGACTGAGTAATTGTCATTCTAAGTGTGAGAGCACCGAAAGCTGAAAATTGGTCTGGGCAGAAAGGGGGGTTTAAGTGCCCAGTAAGCAAGTGGTTAATAATGGTCAGCTTTTGTTTATGTAAAACCTTTATCCCAAAAGGAATAAAAAAACTACTGCTGTAACAGCATAAAGTATTAGCTGGTCTGCGAATACATCTATTACTCCCTTTTACACATGTGCGACTTGTCCTGCAACTTGGGACTGCAAAATCCCATTGACAAGTCGTACCCCATGATTTCCAATGAGCACCATTCATATCTGTGTGACTTCAAGTCGCACCTACTTCAAAAAGTAGTCCCTGTACTACTTTGGTCCTACTTGGATGCGAGTTGAGGTCCATAGATCTCAAGTTTACACAGGCATTCCCTGAAATCGCTGCAAAATCGCAGCAGTGTGAAAGGGGCCTTAATGTTCAACTTTTATTTAAAACCTTTATCCCAAAAAGGAATAAAAACTGCTGCTGTAACAGCATAAAAAGTGTTAGCTGGTCTGCGAATACATCGATTACCCCCTTTCCCCTAAGACTGAGAAGTCTGCCATCTAAAAAGGTGTCTCTGTTGCCCTTTCATCCAGAGTGTAATACAGGAGATGTGTACTGGTCCGATCACCACTGACCAGAGAAAAGCTTAAAAATAGAAAACCAATGCAGCCATCATACTTAATGATTGGTAAGCTGCAATATTTTGGGGTTTTAGATTCAAAAGAGAACTATGGGGTTTTAAAAAAACTGTTATGTCCCGTACACACGGTCGGAATTTGACGGAAAATGTCCTATCGGACCATGTTGTCAGAAAGTCCGACCGTGTGTGGGCTCCATCGGACTTTTTTGTCGGAAATTCCGATGGAAAAAGTTTGAGATCCTGCTCTCAATCTTTCCGACAACAAAGTCCGATCGGACTTTTTCCAATCGTGTGTAGAGAATTCCGACGGACAAAGTACCACGCATGCTCAGATCACATTACAAGACCAAAGCTATTGGCTACTAGCCTCTACATAGTCCCGTCGTACGCAACGAACATCACCACGTTCAGAAGGACTGAGGACTGTATCACTGACTCTGTCCCTCCAGCGTTCACTGGAGTGCCAGGCTGTGGAGGGGGCAGGAGCAGCTGGCTCAGTCTACCAGCTCCTCACGTAGGGGATGAGCCAGCTGTCATGTCAGCTAACAGCGGGCTTTAATCACAGGAGCGTAGAACGAAATGCACTCCTGTGATCCATAGATGGAGAAAAAAAGCCGAAAAATCTTTGGCCATACTTCTCCTTTAATACAGCTTTAAAAGCAGAGGTACGCCCACCCCTGCAAAAATTAAAAGCTACAAAGACTGCAGGCTGCTGACTTTTAATAATAGGACACTTAACTGTCCTGGAGTCCAGCAATGTCGGCACCGCAGCTGATGTTTCCATCACCTGTCGGGTGCTGCTCCCACCATGGCCGGTAAGGAAACCTGGTAGTGAAGCATTACGGCTTCATGCCGGGTCCCTACTGCGCAGGCGCGAGGCACAGCTGTGCTTTTCTACTGGCCCGGTGGCGGGGGAAGGAAAAGGGAGGAGGAGGGATGTGAGCTGCTGATGTAATTCGCCACGGCCTGGTCTCCCGGAAGTGGGGATAGGGTACCTGTCAAAGACAGGTATCCGCTCCCCCCAAAAAGGTGCCAAATGTGGGGGGAGGAGACAAATGAGCAAAAGTTCCACTTTTGTGTGGAACTCCGCTTTAAACAATGGCAAAGTTATTGCTGAATAAACAGGTTCATAGCAGAAATATAAAAACTGCTCTGGTCCTTGAGGGTTGTCCAGAGTGAGAGGGTAAGTGGTAAAAGAGGAAGTAAACTTCCTCTGCAGACATTTACCTATAGGTAAGCCTATAATAAGGCTTACCTATAGGTAGTGTAAATATCTCCTAAACGTGCACCGTTTAGGAGATATTTACTGTACATGCAGCCAGTGACATCCCTGGCGCATGCGCACTGAAAGTGGTTGTAAACCCTTACAAACCACTTGGACCTACAGGTAAGCCTAGATTAAGGCTTACCTGTAGGTCAAAGAAATATCTCCTAAACCTACACGGTTTAGGAAATATTTGCAAAAATACAGGCACCGCTGTCTACGGCGCATGCGCCATAGACAGCGGTGCGCAGGCGCACTGAGAATGCCACTTTCAACGGCAATATGCCACGAGAGTGACGTCATTGCGGCGCCAGAGCCACGAGACCCACCAAGAAGATGGAGGCGCTGTACACAAGGGGACAGCAGTGACTTTGCTGGCTCCTGTGTCAGGTAAGTGACACATAATGGGCTACTATGCGATGCATAGTAGTCCATTATGCTTTACCTTTGCGGGGAAACAAAGAGAAAGTAAACCCATTAGGGGTTTACTTCCTCTTGAAGGAACGGCCACTCGTGTCGTTCCTTTCGAGTGAATGGCGGCTCCCATGTGCATGACGCAATCGTGGCTCCGGCCACTCGCAGCACCGGAGCCTGCGAACCCAAACCGTTTCATTGGTGTGCATGCTTTTTTTCCTGTTTGTTTTTTTATACAGTTTACAACCTCGTTAAAGTGGTGTTTCCCCCTAAAAAAAAAAAAAAAAAAAAAAAATGTTTAAGTCAGCAGCTACAAATACTGCAGCTGCTGACTTTTAATAATCGGACACTTACCTGTTCCAGGGTCCATCGATGCGGGGGGGGGGGGGGGGGGGGGGTCGAAGCTCCGCTAGCCCCCCGATCCACTGGGCGGCGCCGGCATTGCAACTGTGGGCATCCGGCTGTGGCTTCACAGCCGGGCACCCACTGCGCATGCACGAGCAGCGCTGCGATTGGCGCACAGTCATCTGGGACAGGTGACAGGTCCCAGATGACTGGGGAGCCCTTCCTGAGCCGAGGGGAAGTGATGTCACCAGCCGAGGCTATGCAGGAGGCAGACTACGAGGGACCCTGGGGAAAATGTCAACCGTTTCATTGGTGTGCAGGCTTTTTTTCCTGCTTCTTTTTTTATACAGTTTACAACCTCTTTAAAAGTGGGGTTTCCCCCTTAAAAAAAAATAAAAAAATAAAAAAAAGCTTAAAAATTCTAAAAAAAATAAAAAAATAATTGGAAGTTTTTTTTTTTTTTTTTTTTTACATACCTCTAAATGCCTGTTGCTATGGGGTCCCTCGTAGTCTGCCTCCTGCGTAGCCTCGGCTGGTGACATCACTTCCCCTCGGCTCAGGAAGGACTCCAGTCATCTGGGACCTGTCACGAGTCCCAGATGACTGTGCCGCCAATCGCGGCGCCGCTGGCGCATGCGCAGTGGGTGCCCGGCTGTGAAGCCACAGCCGGATGCCCACAGTTGCAATGCCGGCGCCGCCGAGCAGATCGGGGGGCTAGCGGAGCTTCGACCCCCCGCATCGCTGGACCCTGGAACAGGTAAGTGTCCGATTATTAAAAGTCAGCGGCTGCAGTATTTGTAGCTGCTGACTTTAAATTTTTTTTTTTTTTTAAAGGGATACACCTCTTTAAAGCGGAGTTCCACCCTAAAGTGGAACTTCCGCTTATCGGATTCCTCCCCCACTCCGGTGCCACAATTGGCACCTTTCAGGGGGAAAGGGGGGTGCAGATACCTGTATAATACAGGTATCTGCCCCGCCCATATCCGAGGGTTCCTGTTGTGTCTTGGGAAACACACAGTTCCCAGGACACAACGGGGACCAATAAAGACGCGCAGCGCGACTCGTGCATGCGCAGTGGGTGCCCGGCTGTGAAGCCTTAGCCGGGTGCCCACAGTTGCAATGCCGGCGCAGCCGAGTGGATCGGGGGGCTCTCGGAGCTTCGACCCTCCGCATCGCTGGACCCTGGAACAGGTAAGTGTCCGATTATTAAAAGTCAGCAGCTGCAGTATTTGTAGCGGCTGACTTTTAATATTTTTGGTGCGGGTGGAACTCCGCTTTAAGCACAAAATTATCGCCATGTCCAGAAACATTGCCCAATGGTACAACAGGGGGGAAAAAAAGTTTGGAAATCTGTTTGTTAGCAAATGGTTTGATTACCTATGGTCTTTAATATGCCCAGCCCACACATGTTGTTTTCTATGTTTAGAATGTGTCCTTCTAGCTGGATATGCCCTTCAAAATGTGTAACTTTTTTTTTTTTTTAAACTAAAGTCCTTAGACTCCATGCACACCGGGCTTAAAAAAAATGGCAGTTCCCTTGGCAGAAAAAAAATGCTTATAGAACGTTTGTTTGTACAAAGTTTAGACGAGTTTTGCGTGTTTTCTGCCAGAAAGCTCCAATCAGAAACGCAAACCAGAAGGTTTTTTTCTCCTGCCGCTAAACGCTGAGCTCAAAATATGCCTGTAATCGTCCTAATGTGTATGGACTCATAGGATAACATTGAGCTGCTTCTACAGTAGAGCTGCACGATTCTGGCTAAAATGAGAACGATTTTTTTGCTTAGAAGATAGATCACGATTCTAGAGGCATTTTTTTTATTTATTTTTTTTTATTCATTGAAGTGTAGTTTTTCCCCAAAAAAATTGCGTTTGATAGACCGCTGGGCAAATAAAGTGTGACATAAAATATTGCAGCAATTGCCATTTTCTTCCCTAGGGTCTCTGCTAAAATAAATAAATTATATATATATATATATATATATATATATATATATATATATATATATATAATATATATATATATATATATATATATATATATATATATATATATAATAATATATATATATATATAATGTTTGGGGGTTCCAAGTAATTTTCGAGCAAAAAATATTGATTTTAACGTAAGAAAGAAGTGTCAGAAAAAAGATTTAGACTTTAAGTGGTTAAACTTCCTGCATTTGCACTTTGTTGAAAACTTGGCAGACTGCCTGGATTTTTTCTTTACAAACAGAAGTGTATACCTTTGATCTAAGAAGGAAGCTTAGTTATAATGTTTCATATTAAAAACTTGGCAGACTGCCAGGATGTTTTCTTTTGACAGCTGAGTGAGCAGAACACTCCTGCAGAAGCAACGTTTTTATGCCAATGTGCATGGAGCCTTAAATCTCCAATGCAACATGATAGAAGCCTGCTGTGTGTCTGCTATCAATGCTTTGAGTCACCGACCTGGACCAGACATGCAGATCAGGAATCTACATTTAGAATAATCCATCCTGCTCACCATTTTTTATGTTACACCCATATTAAAGTGATGCTAAAGACTCTTTTTTGTTAAAAACAACAAAATGTTATACTTATCTGCTTTATGCAGTGGTTTTGCGCAGAGCAGCCCTGATCCTCCTCTTCCTGTGTCCCCCCCCCCCACACACTCCTGTTGAGTTCCCCCACAGCAAGCAGCTTGCTATGGGGGCACCTGAAGCAAGCTGCAGCTTCCTGTGTCCTTTCAGACAGAGCAGAGGCCTGGCCCCACCGCCTCTCTCTCCTGTCTGGCTCACTGATTTTGATTGACAGCAGCAGGAGCCAATGGCGCTTTGCTGCTGTCTCAGCCAATGGAGAGGGAGAGTCCCGGACAACAAAGTCTCTCAAGCAACAGCGCGAGATGGGGCTCAGGTGAGTATTAGGGGGGCTGAGAGGTGCTGCTACACACAGAATCTTTATCTTAATGCATAGAATGCATTAAGATAAGAATCCTTCTAACTTAACAACCACTTTAAAGAGCGTAACATGAAACAAGGTCATATTCCCCAGCCCACTACCCTCCCCCCTACTTGCCTAAAATGTGACATCACTTGTACCTTTGTTTACTTCTCCCAGCCTCATAACTGCAGGTCTGTACATCCCTACAGACCTAGGGCCGGAGGGAATAGTCTGCAGAAGCCCGTGCACTGCATCCATGATGCACTGATCACGGACCCATTGCATTACATAGAGGACAAGCCTATACAATCCATTCAATGACAATCAAGTTGCACAAGCCAAAGTTGTTGGTAGAGCTAAAGGAGATTGTACAATCAGACTGTATAATATATGGCCAGCTTAAAGCAGAACTATACTCACCTTCGATCCTGCATCCAAGTTACCCGCTGGCATCCGAGTCTTGATCACTGGCTGTTAAGATTGGCCAGGTGGTGGTAACGTTACTCCTGGGCATGCGTGGGAATGCACTCAGTTTTGGCATAGCTAAATTTCTAAAGTGAGCTGCGCATGCACAGCTCACTGTACAAGGGTGGGCAGGCAGTAAGGCTCCATGCACAGTAAATTTCTTAAGCTCCTATAAGCTAAAGAGAGTGTTATCCTATGTGTCAATGCACAATACTTTAGGCTATTAAAAATTTTTGAGCTTTAGCATCTAGGAGCAGAAAAAAAAAAAGTTTTTGGAGGGTTTTTTCCAGCAGAAAAAAATAAAAATAAAGTGACTACAAACACTTCTAAACAGCTTTTCTTTTCACATACTGTAAAAATGCTCCTAAAACGCTACTAGAAGCTGGCACAAAAACGCTATTAGTGTTTTTCATCCAACTTTTATTTTTTCTTTGCATTTTTGGAGATTATTAAAAAAAAAAAAAAAAAAAAAAAAAAAAGCTAGTGTGCATGGAGCCTAATGCAGAAAACATGTATCTTCTGCAATAAAAATCCTGCCTGTTTATTTTTTTAGCTAAAGTTCCACTAAGTGTAAATGTTGGTTATAGTTATACAATGTTTTTTAAAATCCCAAAACCCCTTGGCTAAAACAGTACTGTAAGCACTTAGAAATTAAATATAAAGCATACAAAGAATCAGCACAGTGAAGACAAACATCCAAGTTATTGAAGTATCTCCATCCACTGGTTCAAAGTTTTCCTGTAAACTCTTTTTAGAGCAAATCACCGTTCACAGCAAGCCATGCTACACTTCATATCAGGGTCACTGGCATGCAGAAGTATCAGGTTTACTCTTGTTTAATGGTTAGGCATCTGGGTATTTCACAGATAATGGGTCTCTCTTCTGTAATTTGTAACATCATACACATCTTTCTGACATTGCTTCCAGTATTCCCATACTAAACCCACTAAGCAAAGCTACAAACATTTAACCTAGGCGAAAAAACGCATGGTAATGATGCCTTTATGCAATACATTTTTTAAAGATTAGTAGAAAATTAAAGGGGATTTCCAGGTCTAAAACAGAAAAATCAGCCATCTGCTACACACCACATTACAAATAAATATTGAATTCAGAAGCTAGGCTAAGAAGCCGTGACACAAATGTGTGCATTGACAGTGGAAAAATACGTCAGACTTTTCTGCAATTTATCAGCACTGGTGCTTTTGGGATCGGAGAGTCTGACCTTACCAATGGCCTCTTGCAAACAGAGCAAGCTGCTGCTTCAGCCTCGGAAGATTTGGCTACCGAATGACCAGGCCATTTTTTGCGATTCAGCGCTGCGTCGCTTTAACTGACAATTGCGTCGCTTTAACTGACAACTAGCGGGGCACACACACACACACACACACACACACACCTGTTCTGCCTCTCATGCCCACGATTGCTGGTGGCCAGCAGTAATCGCGACCGGCGGCCATGAACATCGGCACCCCCACAGTGCAGCGTGCGCCTGCTATCCCGCTTAAAGGAGTCGACATATAGCTACGACGGCTCGCGCTGACCTGTCGCATTATAATGACGGCGGTTGGTCAGCTAGCGGTTAAAGTGTAACTCCACTTTTGTTGAGGGAAAAAAAAAAACAATCATCCCCTCTTGGTGATGTACATTACAAGGATTATAACAACCTTTGTTGCAGCTTCCTATCTTTTGTTATTCTGAAGAAATCCCTGTGGGTTTCTCTGTGCCTCTGTTCTGAGTGGGTCTAATTGGAGTGGTTTCATCTGCTCAGCCTACATCCCTTTAGATGTGTTCCTATTGAAAGTATCGCTCCAAAAATGAAAATTTTGTTGCTGGGGGTACCTGAAATCTCACTTGTATCTTAGTGTAGACTTCTGGGATAATTAGTGAGCCAATCACACAGTAAACATTATGTGTACAGAACAACTCCAGTAGCCCTATTGCAATGAATTTTCAGACAATTACAGTGGCTGCAGATTGAAAAGGAAAAGGTGTCACAATTATATGCACTATAATTTTTTCTTTGCTATTTTTCCCCCCACGAAAGTGGAGTTACCCTTTAAAGCAGAGTTGCACCTATTTTATTAACTAGCAATCTATTCCATGCCCATCGCATTTCTATTTAAAATGGCAAATATTTAATATTTTTTTCTAAATACCTTTTTAATTTCATCGAGCACTTCCAGCCCCAGCCACCTAGGTGATGACATAACCAAATGCGAGATCAGGACGTGCATGCTGGGTGGCGAGCTGCACCAAAACTCAGAAATTAAGGCAAGAGGGCTTCAGATACCCACAGCAGAAATTAACCCTGCCTGCTTCCGAGATCAGGGTAGTTGTGCACAATTTAAACAAAATAAAAAAAAGGACCGTCGTCGGTAAAGTGCCGCCATTTTTAGCGGTGCTTTACCATTGTTTTTCGGCCACTAGCGGGGCACTTTTAACCCCCGCTAGCGGCCGAAAAAGGGTTAAAAGCGCTGCTGCCAAGGTACTGCCCATTGATTTTTTTTTTTTTCATACAGTATTTGCGCATCGATTTTTCTATTTTTTTTTTAATTTTAATGCACTAAACACACTATATTTGCCCAAAAGTTTGGTAAAATATAAAAGATGATCTTATGCCGAGTACATGGATACCAAACATGACATGCTTTAAAACTGCGCACAAAAACGTGCATTGGCGACAAACTACATACATTTTTGAAAAGCCTTTACAGGTTACCACTTTAGATTTCCAGAGGAGTTCTACTGCTAAAATGACTGCCCTTGATCTGACGTTCGCTGTGATAACTCACATGCATGGTGCAATTGCTGTTTACATATGACACGAGACCAACACTTGCGTTCGTCGTTGCGCACAAGCAGTGTGTGTATGTATATATACATACACAAAATATGTGTATGTATGTATGTATGTATGTATGTATGTATGTATGTATGTATGTATGTATGTATGTATATATTTATATATATATACACACACACATACATACATACATACACACACACACACACATATATATATATATATATATATTATATATATATATATATATATATATATATATGTGTATGTGTATATATATATATATATATATATATATATATATATATATATATACACACACACACACACACACACACACACACATACATATATATATATATATATAAGATATATATATATATATATATATATATATATATATGTATTACACACACACACACACGAGACCAGTTTGGTCAGGACAGGAGGGACATTAATAGCGAGTGTCACGCCTAAATCCGCGCTTGCTACAGACATCTTCTTTGGGGTGCTGCTTTTAAAATTTAACATTAAGCATATAAGCTCCGTTTTCTGTTGAAAATAACGGTGAAGTCTAAAACTCCGGTGGGTGTAACAAGATTTGTCTTTTTTTTTGCAGATCCGATCCGTGACTCTGATCCAAGGAACAATCCGATCCGTGAGTTTTTTGATCCGTTGCACCCCTATTTATGGGGGCCCGAATTTTGTAGAGCCGATTGTATCCATGGTCACACCGAGGGCTACAGAGTTCATTGTCATTGAAATACATGAACCGCAAGATCTGCTCGTATCGTGTCCTGGTCATGGAGGCAGAGAACACGGGCATATGGTGAATTGGGTCAGCGGACCAATATGACCGCAACTCCCTTTTTTTAAGTTATGCCCATGAGGAGTACGGAAGTTGTGGACTCCCAATTTGGATTGGCAAATGCAGCAGGAAGGGCATTATGGGCTCAACGGGCCTGTCTTTGTGTTCTTGGTGGCTGCGGGACACCATTTGTGCTAGCCACCTCACCAGCTTGAACTGCACTTATGGGATTCGCCACGTCACCAAGTGTTACTGCAGTGCTCGATGTACGACCAGGATGTACTTGGCCGCTGGTGCTTGCCAGTTAACCAGAAGGATGAGCGGCACTACTACTGGCTCTCTGCTCCATATGAGAGCCCCGCACCTTGCACCTCAACAGCAGAATGGGGTCGGGTACGCCTGACCTTGGCAGGGACCACTACTCTGTCCTCAGAGCCATCTGTCAGGGTGCCGCTGCTGTCTACAGGATCGTATTCTGAGCCTGAATTTGACAGATGGGTGACTTCCTCTTCACTCTCATCTGTCATGCTCAGAAACGTGTAGGCCTCTTCACTAGTGTACCTTTGATTGGACATTTTGGACTCTAAATTTACTGGTACAACTAGTGAGACTCACAGTAAAAAAAAGGAGCACCCAACCGTCAGCAACTGCTTCAAACGCTACCATAAAAACAGTTTGCAGGGATCAGGCCTGACTCTGCGAACGCTGCAGTTATGTGTTTAGTGTTTTGCAAGTCAATGGTCATCAACCCTGTCCTCATAGCCCACTAACAGGCCTGGTTTGCAAGATAACTGAAATACATCACAGGTGATATAATTTGCTGCTCAGCGATTGCAGTAGGACTCAAACAACTAATCGATTACTAATCGATTAATTTAATAATCGATTAATCGACCAGTAACATAATGGGGTTAAAAAGAAACTAAAATGAGCCCTTTATACTACAAAAAGAGCAAATAATCGCTACTGTAAATATTACTTTCACAGTTCTACAGTAAAAAAAATGAACCCCTTACTGAAAATTAAAAAATGAACCTCTTACAGTAGTGATTATCTGCTTTTTTTTTGTACTATAAAGGGCTAATTTTAGTTTTTTTAACCCCATTATGTTACTAAACGTCTTAGGCCTGGTTTACATCTATGTGTTTTTTGGTGCTTTTTGCAGAAACGCACTACAGTTCATTTACATGGTTTCCTATGGGACACGTTCACATCTATGCTTTTTTCAGCCACTGCGTATTTGGAAAGGGTCAGGCACTTAGTATATACAGTATATCTCTTCTGTTATTCTCAGAGTGGATTTGATATTTTGCTCCCCAACCATATAATTGGTTATTTATATTTACCACAGCATAGAGATATTTAAGAATAAATTGCCTTTTTTTTAAACTTTACACGTTAACTAAATTATACACCACACTTTAATGGTTATTAACCGATTAATCGAAACAATAATTGGCCAACTAATCGATTATGAAAATAATCGTTAGTTGCAGCCCTAGATTGCAGTATTCTAGTCTGCATCTCTCCAAGGTAAGGCATAAAACCTGGCCTGTTAGTGGGCCCTGAGGACAGGGTTGATGACCACTGTTGTAAGTGACAGTGATCGATTGATACTGCACTTGGGAGGGCTGGCCAGAGGGGCTAAACACAGATTTAGCGGCGTTTTGCCGGCGGTATTACAGCGCTGCCCCACTGATTTCAATGGGGAGCAGAGGTGGAGGAGCGGTAAACACACCGCTCCTTCACAGCTCCAAAGAAGCTGCTGGCAGGACTTTTCCTGACGTCCTGCCAGCGCACCACTCCAGTGTGAAAGCCCTCGGGCTTTCACACTGCAGAACAATGGAGCAGCAGTTTGAGGGCAGATTGCAGGCGCTATTTCTAATGCTATAGCACCTGCAAAACGCCCTTGGTGTGAAAGGGGTCTTACGCTATCTTAGGACATATGCTGGAATGCATAACAGCTAGAGGGAGCATAACACATATTAACCTAAGTACTACTAATTTCAGCCTCTGTTAGCTTGTGGCACACATTAACCGCTTCCCGACCGCCTAACGCAGATATACTGCGGCAGAATGGCACGGGCAGGCAGAATCACGTACCTGTACGTGATCGTGCATGTCGCGACCCGGTCGGGAGCTCCGTGACCCTGGCCGCGGGACCAGCGGACCCGATCGCCGCTGGTGTCCCGCGATCGGGTTACGGAGCTGAAGAACGGGGAGAGGTTTGTGTAAACAAACCTCTCCCCGCGCTTCCTACACTGACTGTCAGTGATCGGCGGTTCCCTGTCATCGGGAACGCCGATCAATGACGTCAGACGTACAGCCACGCCCCCTACTGTAAAAAAAAAAAAAAAAAAAAAAAAAAACACACGTCACACTGACTCCTCCCCGCCCCCTAGTGGTTAACCCCTTCACTACAACTGTCATTTACATAGGAATCAGTGCTATTTAAATAGCATTGATTTCTGTATAAATGACAAATGTCCCAAAAAATGTGTCAAAAATGTCCGATGTGTCCGCCATAATGTCGCAGTCAATAAAAAAAAAAAATAAAAAAAAAAAAAAAAAAAATCGCTGATCGCCGCCATTACTAGTAAAAAAATAAAAATATTAATAAAAATGCTATAAAACTATCCCCTATTTTGTAAACGCTATAACTTTTGCGCAAAACCAATCAATAATCGCTAATTGCGATTTTTTTTTACCAAAAATATGTAGAAGAATACGTATCGGCCGAAACTGAGGAAAAAAAAATGTTTTTTTATATATTTTTTGGGGATATTTATTATAGCAAAAAGTAAAAAATATTGCATTTTTTTCAAAATTGTCGCTCTATTTTTGCTTATAGCGCAAAAAATAAAAAAAAACCGCAGGGGCGATCAAATACCACCAAAAGAAAGCTCTATTTGTGGGAAAAAAAGGACGCCAATTTTGTTTGGGAGCCACGTCGCACGACCGCGCAATTGTCAGTTAAAGCGACGCAGTGCCGAATCGCAAAAAGGGGCCTGGTCCTTTGGCTGCCAATTGGTCCGGGGCTGAAGTGGTTAAGCCATACGTTATACAATTTTCTTACCATTAAATATGTAGTGCAAGGGCCTGCCTCATTGAATACAATTGAAAGCGTTTAGTTTTGACCTCATACTATATGGTTTTTGGTAAATTAAAAAAAGAAAATTGTACAAGAAATTTGACCATACAATTTCAACTTTCTAGTCAAATGAAAAAAAAAAAAAAAAAAAAAATCTAAAAAAAAAAAAAAAAAAGGAATGTTTCTCTTAAGCCACTGTCCTATATGGATCATTTAAAAATCAAATACTTCATATCAGCACATCACCAAATGTTCAAAAGATAACCTTCATAAGAACTTTGCCAACAGTTGGCTTAAAGTGGTTGTAAACCCCTTACAACTACTTCAACCTACAGGTAAGCCTAGATTAAGGCTTACCTGTATGTGCAAGAAATATCTCCCAAACCTAAAAGGTTTTGGAGAGGTTTGCAGGAATAGCATCACTGATGTCTACGGCACATGCGCCTTAGACATTGGGCGCAGGCGCACTGAGCATGCCGTTAGTGACGGCACTAGCGCACATGTGCGGGAGTGACATCATTGCGGCTCCGGCCAGTCAGCGCCGGAGCCGCGATACCCGGAAGTCACTCCGGGATAGATGTCGGCGTCGGAAAACGAGCGCCAATGCCGGGGCTTCGATCTCAGGTAAGTAATTTAAAATGAGCTAGTATGCTATGCATACTAGCTCATTATGCCTTTGCCTTGCAGGGTGTATTTAAGAGGCTTTACTTCCTCTTTAAAGTGAAGCTTCAAGCAAATAGCCAAGTACCGATGTGAAAAAACGGAGTAGTACTTTGTAGTGCTCATGTCAATCACACAATCCTGCCACAAGATGAAGCCACTTTATTTAGAGCTAGTAGTTGGCTGCATCACATTCCAGCCTGGTGATTGGATTAGGAATGAGTGTCACTACACTGGAGACATCCAGAGCCTATTTCTTTCCCTCCTATAGCCCCTTACAAACAACCCTTAGCCCCCCCCGTTTCTGAAATGCAATCTGCTAATTCCTGCATGTGGAATGACCGCTGTGTGCAAATAACTGCAGACACCCAGCCCATACAGGACAATGACAGGTGCAAAATATCTGTGACTGTTCATACAGCAAGCGATTAACTGCAGTGATTGTGGCTGGATGCACACAGTCGCAATCACTGGCCACCCGATCACTCACGAAGAGCAGCTATTTGCCAGATGCAGGAATTAGCAGAATTCTGCCGCTGGAAATCACAAGGTGTGCTAATCATCCATCTGAATGCAGCTTTAGGGTGACAGAAATGCAGTCTGATCCAAATTGCTTTCAATGCTCCAGCTTTTAGACAAAGTTCTGCTGTGCTGTGATCAGGAAAGGTTAGTATACAGAAAGATAGATGGGTAAAATATTATTTATCACAGGCATTTATATAGTGCCTAAAAAGGGCATACTTACTTGCAATGTTTTTTATTTCCATAATTACTGACAAATATGAATTTGAACATGCAAACGTTGACTAGTCCTGTAGCCCAGCCCCCTTCCACTTTATAGCTCTTTCTCCTTCTGGGAGTGTCTAGTTACTCTATGTGCTGCTCCAGCTCCTCCACCTCTCCCTTCACCTGACTACATAAACTAATCGGTAACTGATGTAGGAGGAGTGAAGAGGAATACTATAGGAGAATCTATATCAGCTGGTTCAGAAGGAACCAGCAAAGATTCGAACAGTGTGTGGGAGGCTGAATGATCAACGGGTACAACCAGCCAGCCTGCCAGATTCACTTACGATTATTGCTAGCGGCTGATATGGTCACTAGCAATAACAGTCTTCTCCCAGCAGGGACAGCTTTTCCCACCAGCCCCCGCTGGGAGCAGACAATTGCTCGGCAGGAAAGATTTCCTTGTCAGCACTGCCTGTGTTTATAGGGGGGGGAGTGGGAGTTCCTGCCTTACAGCTCAGCTTGTAATGTTTAACGCAGAGGTGCTCAACCTGTGGCCCTCCAGAGGCATGATGAAACTATAAGTCCCATCATGCCTCTGCTTTTGGCAGTCATGCTTGTGCATGCCTTAAGGAAACATTTTGCTGGAATTATTGGTGTGGAAACAGGGTCTCTAAATGAAGCCACAGCCATCTACAATAACAAAAAAAAAAAAAAAAAAAAAAAAAAAAAAAGGTATTGGCTTTGTTGCAGATTTTACACAATGAAGCCTATCTGGCTGCTAGAACTTCAGACAGGCCCTGGTTGTATTAAAGAATACCTGCTGTAGAACTTAGTGCAAGGGTAAAGAAAGAATGCACACAAATGAAAGATCCCTCCAGCATGAATTCGGTATCATGCCAAGAAGTAGTAAGGAAATGTGGGAGATCAGAACGCTTGCATTGATTCTGCTTGCCCTTGATGGGATTTGATTGTTATGCTTCAGTGCACTTAAAAAGGTTTCTTCCCAGTGTCCACTCTTTCACAAAAGAAAGGGGTGCATACAGTTTTTTTTTGTCAAGGAAGGTTAAACAATTAGAATCTATGCCTGTTAAGAGTGAAAAAAAACAGCCCTTTTGCTTCTGGGCCTTACATATGCAAGAAGGAAAGTCATGAGAGTCCAGTGTGCATAACAATTGGCACATCCACTACGGCCAATGCAGCTGAAGGCCGTTTCTGTACCATTCACCATTAGTGCACTGTCCACACACACTTAAAAGTGTAACTACTAAAGGCAAGACTTTTCTTTCTGGATACAGTAAGAGTCATAACCCCGTCATTTTTTTTACGGTCTGTAAACAGGACAAATAGTGAATCTCCTTAACTGCCTGCCGTCCAGCCGCCGTCATTATACTGCGGCAGGTTGGCACGGCTGCGCAAACCGCCGTAGGTGCACACTGGAGCTGATGCGTGTGGCCAGCGGCCACGATCGCTCCTCAGAGAGCCAGAACAGGGATCTGTCAATGTAAAATGACAAATGGCCTGGTCATTAAGGGGGTGAATCTTTCTGGGGCTGAAGTGGCACAGACAGCAAAAAAAAAAAAAATGACAAGTGATCCCTCTCAATCCAAAATTAATAAGAAAAAATAAGTTTTGCCTTCAGTTAAACTTTAACATGTAATCTAACAGCAAGAAATGTCATTAACTGCCTGAATCCTCTGTACCAATGTTTCTCAACTCCAGTCCTCAAGTAGCCTCAAACAGGTCATGTTTTCAGGATTTCCCTCAGATGAAATGGCTGTGGTAGTTACAAAGGCTGGACACACACTATACAATTTTATTTAGAATTACATTTTTCCTTTAGATTTACCAAAACCATATAATACGAGGTCAAACCTAAACACTTTCAATTTGTATGCAATCAGGCAGGCCTGTGCACCACATAGTTGAAGGTAAATCTAAAGGAAATCCAACAACAAAAGTTGTACAGCGTGTATCCGGCTTTAGGCCCCTTTCACACTTGCGTATGTCCATATTTCATCCATCTTTTTTCGGCTGAAATACGGACATACATGCAGCCCTATGGGATAGCGGGTGTCAGCGGATGAACACCCAATATCATCCGTCTCCGCTATGGTCCGATTCTGCAGACGAAGGAAAGTTCTATTTTTCTATCCGTCTGCAGAGCGGATCGGATGAACAGGGACAGACTGTCCCTGTTCATCCGATCCCCCACAGAGGAGAGCCGAGATCTGACAGGGCGGTCCCTGCATAGTGTGCAGGGACCGCCCTGTCATCCGCCAGCTCAGTGGGGATCAACAGAGCGATCCCCGCTGAGCAAGCAAATGTTTACGGGGCGGATCATTACGGAGCCGTCCCGTGTGAAAGGGGCCTAACGCCATAAAACTGATCAACTCACCTGTGCAAAATAATGGAAAGCCTAAAAACATGACCTGTTGGTGGTACTTGAGGACTGGTGTTGAGAAACATTGTGCTATACAACTGACAGGAAAGAGGAAAATGACACTGAAAAATACATCAGATCCTTGTCTCTCATCACTAGAAACACAAAAATCACCTGTGGAGAAAAAATAAATCTCGACATTCCTATTTGTTAACACTGTGATAAACACAAAGTTCAGTTAAGTTGCACCTAGATCCACAATCAAATATGTTTATAAACCTAGTAAATGCTCTCTAAGTTACATTAGCATAATGATAAGAAAAAAAAAGTTAATTTAATGCTGGCAGGTTGTGAAATCTCAGGACTGCTAATGGCATGCTATAATTAGTTTACATACCTGACTGAGAAGCTGTCCATGGAAAATTGTGTTGACTACATTCAGGACCTGTTTGATGAGTTTCCTCTGAGAGCTGGGAATCAGGGTTGGGTACCCGGTCCTGGTGGTCTCCAGTTCCTGTTGTACTTTATCCAAAAGTTCACATAAAAATTCCTGAGCATCTTGCTGTGCATAACCACGAAAGGCTGGAATTAGACTCCACACTGAATGAAGCATGGCAAAGGGGGAGACTAGTGCCCACTTACCAGACCACATAACTTGGAAGAGAGTATGCAACTCATGGCACAGGGAAATGTGCAATGAGCTGGGTTTAGGTTGAATGAGTTCCATATTTCTACCTTTTGATGCCCCACCACTGAGACCAGATGAGGAGCTTTGGCGCTTTACCAAAGGCCTTTCTACTTTAATGTGCTTTTGTGTTATTTTAACAAAGTCTGTAGCAGGGGGGATTTGGCTGGATGATCTTGTTTTTCCATTGGCTGCAGCTACCAATAGCTCCTGAGTTTGATTTAGGTCAAGTTGCAGGAAACATTCCCGGAAAACATGCAAATGACTCAAAATCTGAAGAATAGAGTTCATATAGCAAGTGTTCCCCAAGTTCCTTAGCCCTGTCACCCCAGGGGTCACAGTAGATTTTTTTTTAACAGGGGAATCACTTAATTTTTGTCTACAGGTGTTTTCCAAGGTAGATGCTGAAGGTTTTTGTTTTGTGGTGGGGGTTGGATTTTGGTGCTTTTTCTGCAGTGGTGGCGATGTCACATTTTGTAGTTGCTCTTGCAAGCGAGAGCTCTTACGTGGAGGAGTACTTTCCAACTCCTGCTTTAATTTGTGCTTTAGCATCTGACGCCTTTTCCTTGCTTCCTCCCTCCTTTGTTCAGCCTTTTCCCTGAGGCGCTCGTCCTCCAACCTCCGTTTACCTTTGGGAGTCAAAGCAAACCAAGACCTAAACATTTTCCCCAATAGCGCATGTCTTCTATGCCAAAGAGCTGTAAATGTGAGGTCTTCATTCTGGAGCAGTGCTTTTGCACCTTGATGAGACGTAAAATTGTCATCCACAGCTACCATAGATCGCAGCGTCCGACCACTGCGTGTTGTGCAGTCATAATTCTGACTTTTGATTGCACTTAATGTGCTACGTAAAAGTTTAAGGTCACCAGTGGCATTGTCATTGAGAACATAATCATCACAAAGGTAACAGAAAACGTAGAGTTCATTCACCTCCAGTGCTAAAGAATGTTTACTTTCCTGAAAGTGTTGCAGTGCATGTTCTTCAATGTATCGGCCACATGCCACATGTGAACAGCTCAGGCAAGCCCATACTGACTCTGTAGTGTTACAGTCCACACAATGCCACTTTTGAGGGTTCAATATCGAATGGTCTTGGGCGACACGCAGTCGTCCCACATGTCTACACTTATCCATCTTCAATATTCGGGATCTGAGGTCAGCTATGGGGTACCTCATCTGTTGCTTTTTGCTCATACATTCTGACCTGCAAATACAATAAATTATGATGAATAAAGCCATATTGGAGAAGTGTGTGAATGGTTTTACCGTTCCTATCAATTTCAATTATTATTATTAGATAGACATTTAATATACAACAGCATGTTCTTGCACATGCTGCATTCTTACGGCATGTGCAAAATGGCTTAATATTAAAAAAGGGGTTGTAAAGGCAGAAGTTATTTATTTTATTTTTTTTAATCTTAATGCATTCTATGCATTAAGATTAAAAAATAAAAAAAACCTGTGTGCAACAGCCCCCCTGATACTTACCTGAGCCCAACTCAATACAACAATGTTGCACAAGAGACTCGGCTGCCCGGGACTCTCCCTTATCATTGGAGGAGACAGCAGCGAAGCGCCATTGGCTCCCGCTGCTGTCAAAGTCAGTGAGCCAACGAGGAGAGAGAGGGGGTGGGGCCGGGCCACGGCTCCATGCCTGAATGGACACACAGAGCAGCAGCTCAGCTCAGGTGCCCCCATAGCAAGCTGCTTGCTATGGGGGTACTCAACAGGAGGGAGGGGCCAGGAGTGCCGAAGAGGGACCCGAGAAGGGGGATGATCCAGGCTGCTCTATGCAAAACCACTGCACAGAGCAGGTAAATACGACATGTTTTTTTCTAAAATAACAAACAAGACTTTAGTGTCACTTTAACTTAAATACGAATTAGAAAATTTCACAAAAACAGATAAACATGTAATGAAAAAATAAAAATAAAACCTTTAAAGTGGAAGTAAAAGTGAATTTAAATCTGGTTAAAAAGTGTTGCCCCCCTGCCTTTTTATACCTATGCTGCATACTGTTAGTTAAATGGAAGAGTGTAAATATCTTTTTTTTTTCCTTCTGTTTTCGAATCAGCTTTGGTGCAGTCACAGGACTGAAAAGTTGCGGCTAACCTGCATCATGGAGCACTCAACAACAGGGAGGGCTGAAATCAGAGCCATGATGTCACCAGCCAGATTGTATTGCCCCTCCCTTCCACTCTCGCAGCTACTCAGTGACTCATAGGAGGCACAATTTCTCAATCATGTGCCGCACCAAATCTGGGGGGGGGGTTAGGCTATTTCCACTGATCTTTTAAAAAAACAGTATGCAGCATAGGTATGAGAAGGGGGCGAGGCAAGGTTTTTTTTTAACCACTATATTAGCTTTTTACTTCTACTTAAATTTCCAGCTACTTTGTATGTAAAAAAGATGAATAGATCCCTGCCAGGCCAGAATCCTCCTAGCGCTGATTTTAAAATAATCCAGTGGAAAGAGCGAATACATTAGATGACATGTCATCGAAACAACTGTGCTACTAGCGATTTTGATTTTAGTCATCTGACAGCATATGTGGTATAAACATCAATTATCCTGAGGACTATAAAGTTTACCAAAAAGGTTGATTGGCAAGGCAAATGGCTCCATTAAGACTGCAATGGCCAGCCTTTTTATCATCTGATCATACAAAATTTCCTGAAAATGTATGTTATGTACAGAAATATTTCATTGGTTGAAGTTTCTCATGAATTCCCAACATCCAAACGAAACTGATAATGCAAACCTTTAATCCCATTCAAATTTCAGGGACAGATGAATGCTGAACCAAAAACACAAGAAATATTGGTAAGCAATACTAAAAGTAGCCAATTCAACACAGGGAGTACTATTCTAAGAAAAGCCCATACTTCAATCACAGCTACTACCCAGCATGCACAGATTGGGGCACACATGCATTGGCAGAAAAAGGATGGATTTAAAACTGGATTGCCTTCTGGTAAATATGACAATGATGTAATGCGGAATATACTACGATTTATCACCAAATATTCACCAACTGTACTTTAAAATTTTGTAAACATATTTCTATTAGTGTACATTACAGACAGCAGGGGACGTAATGAATGTTTGAGAGGAATCACACCAACACTAACGTACACTATATTACCAAAAGTATTGGTACTCCTGCCTTTACACACACATGAACTTTAATGACCTCCCAGTCTTAGTCCGTAGGGTTCAATATTGAGTTGACCCACCCCTTGCAGCTATAACCGCTTCAACTCTTCTGGGAAGGCTGTCCACAAGGTTTAGGAGTGTATCTATGGGAAGGTTTGACCATTCTTCCAGAAGCACATTTGTGAGGTCAGGCACTGGTGCGCATTCATGTTTGAACAGGAAGGGGCCATCCCCAAACTGTTCCCACAAAGTTGGGAACATAAAATTGTCCAAAATGTCTTGGCATGCTGACGCCTTAAGAGTTCCCTTGACTGGAACTAAGAGGCCAAGCTCATCCAGGTCTTTATGGACCTTGCTTTGTGCACTGGTCCAAATCATTTGGTGGAGGGGGATTATGGTGTGGGGTTGTTTACAGGGATTGGGCTTGGCCCCTTAGTTCCAGTGAAGGGAACACTTAAAGTGGTGTTGCACCCCCCAAAAAAAAAAAAATAATAATTAATAAAAAAAATAAAAATATTTAGAATTTTTTTTTTTTTTTTAACTCACCTCTAAATGCCTGTTGCTAGGGGGTCCCTCGTAGTCTGCCTCCTTCAGTGCCTGGGCAGGTGACATCACTTCCCCTCAGCGTAGGAAGGGCTCCCTCCTGTCAGTCATCTGGGACACGAGACAGGTCACAGATGACTGCGCGACCAATAGCGGCAAGCGGATCGGGGGGACGAGCTGAGCTTCGACCCTCCGCATCGCTGGACCCTGGAACAGGTAAGTGTCCGATTATTAAAAGTCAGCAGCTGCAGTATTTGTAGCTGCTGACTTTTAATTAATTTTTTTTTTGTGGATACTCCTCTTTAAAGCATCAGCATACCAAGACGTTTTGGACACTCATGCTCCCAGCTTTGTTGGAACAGTTTGGGGATGGCCCCTTCCTGTTCCAACATGCCTGTGCGCCAGTGCACAAAAGCAAGGTCCATAAAGACATTAATGAGGGAGTTTGGGGTGGAGGAACTTGACTGGCCTGCACAAAGTCCTGACCTCAACCCGATAAAACACCTTTGGGATGAATTAGAGTGGAAACTACGAGCCAGGCATTCTCGTCCAAAATCTGTGTCTGAGCTCACAAATGCGCTTAGGGAAAAATGGTCAAAAACATTCCCATTAGACACACTCCTAAACCTTGTGGACAGCCTTCCCAGAAGAGTTGAAGCTGTTATAGCTGCAAAGGGTGGGCCAACTCAATATTGAACCTTACAGACTAAGATGCCATTAAAGTTTATGTGCATGTAAAGGAAGGTGTCCCAATACTTTTGGTAATCTAGTGTATTTAAAATAATCCATAAGTTATAACAGCAATCATTTTGTGGTTTGTATTTAGAACAACCTTTTTCTAAAAATAAATGGCTGAGCACTGGCAAAGAAATAGGTTATCCCCCTTCCCATCCACCCCCTTGAAAAATTCTGAACCCCGGGGGCAGAAAGGATGGGCCATAATGTGACCACTATGATGGACTGTGACAGAGGTCATATGATTGGAAGCCTGTTCCACCGGCTACTGATTGTTAATGGGGCCCAAGAGCTGTCTTAATCTCTATGCTGCCTGTGCGCAGTGAATGTGCCTCTAAAACTTCACATTAGGAGTGGCAATAGGTAATGCAGAGCCAAGGGAAGTTCTAGAGTCCTCCTTGACTCAGCCAACTCGATTGACTCCCCAGAGGGGAGACCTGGAAGAACCTCCCTCACTCTACCAAACACCACTACATCCGAGGGCTGATGAGTGAATTTTAATTATTACCGACTCCTGAAATCCGTGGCATCATTCGAATGGGTGTTTTTCCATGCTGAAAATCTAAGTGGCAGATAACTACCGGTTCACTGACTGGGATTGACAGCAGCTATTCACAAAGCCAGAGATCACCAGCGAGTGCAGCTGGATACACACAGTGTGCAATCACCTGTGGCGATGGCTGGTTTTATGAACAGATACAAATAGCCATGTATGGGCTCAGCAAATGCTGTTATCCATACAGAAGATCTGCACAATTGCCTTAATAATTCCTTCTGCATCATCAACAAGAAGTTTAAATTCAGCAGGTCACTCAATATTAATTCAAATAACCCTTTCAGGACAACTATTTAACCTTTCTGTATCGATGACATGATCTTTAAGCACACCCAATGAAACAATACATGACAAGTCATACAAATAGATGGTGAAAAGGAAATGTGTGGACAGCCGCACTCCAATTAAAACGTATTTTTTTGTAGAAAAACTATCAATTCCATGTATGACAACAGAGGTACAGGTACAAAAAAGACATTTCCTTTTCACCATTATGTGTGCAGAGCCAGCACCCACAGCCTTCACTTCAAGGAGGGTGTAACCACAAGTCCACCACCTTGAGAGGTAAACTCTTTCATACAAATAGATGTAGGTTCCTCTCAACCCAAGTGCTTCTCAGGGCTTATGTCAAAATTATAGGGGGGGGGGGGGGGGCTGCACAGTGGAGAGCAGCTCTCCTCCCGGGAAACTGCGAGAACCAAGCCATCGGCGATGTTGGATTGCTCAGTTCTCAGTGTAGAGATGCCAAGATGAACTTTGGGTTTTCCTGTTTCCCTGCCACCCACCTAAAAGCTAAACAACCACCAGAGAAGGCTGTTCACATGTAGTGACATGCCCAGTTAAGGAGCAGCACTGCTTATCAAACTCGGCCACTAAAGTCAATGGGGCCAACAACCATGACCCAAACACTTTTCTTACACTAACCCCATTATAAACTGCTGCCTGGCAGAAACAAAAAATGAAAACAGGCCTTCGGGAGGTGGCAGGATCACCTCCTGAACACCTGACAGCCGATTGCTTTTTTACTGCTTTAGGTAGTATGAACCTAGCCTTACATTGGGCATACATTGCTTGTTCTCGTTACCGATTTGACAATTTGATGCAATAAATGGATTGGGGCTTTATGAGCTATCCTAGAAAGGAAAAATGTATGTTTACCGCCATCTGCAAAACTACTTATTTCATCACCCTAGTACAATGCAGAAGGTCCCAGAGCTAATTTACAGCCGTCTATCGATGGGCATGTTTGGAGAATAGGCATAATGCATAGCGTAGAGCACAAGCATCAATGAATGACTGCTTTCATAAGGGATGTTGGATAGTTAAATTACCCAACAGAAAGAATTCTGATGGTGAGGTGTCTGCACAGCTGTCACGGCCATCAGAAGGGGTCCTGTTTTTTTTTCCCCTCTCTCTGTTGAACTCATTTTATATTATGGAGAAAGAAGTAGGGGCATCCCCAAAGTTAGCTAGGATCAAAAAAAAAAAAAAAAAGGGAAAGAAGGGAGGATCTTACCTACAGGGTACTTTACCCTGCGTTCACACTAGTGCGATGCGGGAACCAGCGCATCGCTCCTCTCCCACAGGCAGCCCCCATGTTACTTAGCTCTACCCCCTCTATCTTGTCCCAGGGACCAGCACGCCAGCAAAAGCCGGTGTCTCAGGTCTGGATTGATAGCAGCGCAGCCATTGGCTCACACTGCTGTCAATCAAATCCAATGACGTGGGCCAAGTCTGGCATTCGTGTCTATGAAGCGTGCCCACAAGGTAACCCCCCTCGGGAGAGCGCTTCTCCTAGGGGGTTATCTGATGCAGGGAGGACCTGTGAGAGCCGCTGAGGGACCCCAGAAGAGGACGTTCGGGGCCACTCTGTGCAAAACAAGCTGCACAGTGGAGGTAAGTATGATGCGTTTGTTATTTTAAACAAATAAAAAACAAATCTTTAGTATCACTTTAACAAAGTTAACGACACCCCCTGTTTAGTTCACAGATCGCAGTGCAAACTGTGAACTCGCACAGGAATCGGATCGCATAGGTGAGTGCGGGGAAAAACAAGTCCCTGCACTATTTTCTGTGCGAATCCACAACTGTATGGCTGACCTCGCATTGCTCAGAGATCACATGTGATCGGCACCGGCGCGGGTGTGAATTACATGCGATCTCTGAGATCGTGCTAGTGTGAACCCAGGCTCAGAGGTAAAGAGCCAGGAACTTTTTTTATATATACACAGTTTGGATAGAATATGGAATGTGCATTCACAGGTTTTTTTTTTTTTTTTTTTTCCTCAATCAGTGGGTTGAATAATAATAAAAAAAAAAAACCAACACATCCTGCCATCAGCACAAGTGATGTTGATGCCGGGATCACTTCCGCTGTTCTATTGTATTCGGACAGGGGGACTCCATAGATCAACGCTTGTAACCACTGGCTGCGAGCACAGATCGAATGCTGGTTTTCTATCATGACTGTTCCACAAAAGTTGGTCGTCAGACAACAGTCACCTGGACAAATGGGAGGTAGAGGCACGAACGGTAATAAAAACAAGACAGGCAAGACTATCCAAAAAGATAGCAAAGGTTTTGGCTTTTCATACAGTTTAAGTCAGACACACGTAGTTTTGTCCCAATACCGGTTTTGGTGCCAATACTAAGCATTTGTACTAGAGAAAAAGTATCCGTACTCTTAAAAAAAAAAAATGGTATTGGTGCATCCCTACACACAAGAACTGAGAAATGCTCATTTGTCTCACCAAAAAAAAAAAAAAATGCATTGATATTGATATACTTAATGATTTGAAAATTTTTATAAAAAAAAAAACCTGGTCTTCATACCATTTAACACCTGGAAAAAATAAATAAAACAACTGTTCATTGCATCTGCACGTGACTGGATAATTGAAGTGAATCTTCACACATTCTGATAATTCTCAAAACCTTTAATAAATCAGCCTCATGATGTGTGACAAGTATCAATCTTGGGAGACTAGGCTCCATGTACACTAGCAGCTCTCAAACTTGAGTTTAGAAGCTTTGGCACTCCTAAACTCAACTCCTTAAAAGCCTCAATATACACACAGGCTTTTAGCAGAGATTAGAAGCTGCTGCGCTTAGGTTAACTATAACCACCCTCTCCTGAATGTGGAAGAATCACGTTCAGGATAGGAACGTTTTGACCGCTGACTGTGGGAAAATGCATAGCGTGGAAAATTGTCATGCGGTTTTCTGCAACCAAGTGTACATGAAGCCTTACTTTCCAGCATGGTGAAAGAATCTTTCCACTTGTGTTTACATACTTTTTTTTTTTTTTTTTTTTTTAAAAAAGCCCATTTGTAACTACTAGTCCTACCAAATGACGGCAGTTTTTTTTTTTTTGTTTTGTTTTTTTTTTACTAGGAAACTGTTGTGCAAGAGGAAAAGAAATTCCTGTTTATTGACACAGCCTGCTAACCAAAGGACTGCTGTGAATATTGAGCCTGCTTTTGTCCATGCAGTGTAAAGACACTGTACTTCTGGTGCCCAGGATGTTCTAGAGTTGTGTATAGATATGAATGGGTCAAGGTGGCTGCACGCAGTTATGCGCTATTTATGTAAAGTGGCACACATGAAAAGACATAATGTACTGAACACACATTAGGTACATCCCAAACACCAGAAATACTCAGGGGTTGATTTAATAAAACTGGAGAGTGCAGAATCTGGTGCAGCTGTGCATGGTAGCCAATCAGCTTCTACAATTAAGCTTTAGGCCCCTTTCACACTTATACGACTTGTCCCACGATTTGGGACTGCAAAGTAGCATGACAAGTCTTTCCCCATATTTTCCAATGACAGCCATTCATATTAGTACAACTTCAAGTCGTTCCGACTTCAAAGTAGTCCCCGCACTACTTTGGTCCGATTTTGATGCCACTTACACAGGCATTCCTTGAAATTGTAGCAAAATTGCGGCAAAGTCGCACAAGTGTGAAAAGGGCCTTAACAAAAGAAACAAACTGGAAGTTGATTGGTTTCTATGTACAGCTGCACAAGATTTTGCGCTCTTGTTTTAGTAAATTAATTCCAATGTGTTTATGCTACACGGGCAAATGCACCCATGTGCATGTAGCCTAAAAGCATGTCTAAACCCCAAGGACAAAAATGTAACATACTGCACCTTACCAATCCATTCTTTTTTTTTTCAGCCCGTTTTCCTTTATTGATCCAGCCAGTAAACCGACTTTCTGTGCTAGGGTGACAGCACTCAATCATTGTAAAACGGCAGTATTGTCACCCTAGGCTGCTCTTCCGATTTTGACAACAAACACCTCTTACTTCTCACCTCATCTTCATTACTAAGGGGAAAGTTGTTCCATAGTTCACATAATACAGCTGAGGAAAATGAAAACATTGTTTGAGATTTCAGGTCAGATAAGCAACAAGGACACTGGATTTCTGGCAGGATCAACATGTCATTTGCTGTGCACAGGGAAAACATTCTTCAGCTGAAAAAGAAAAATCAATGCAGCCACTACAACTAGGACTACTAAGCTGCAATATATTACATTTTTGTTCATGGGTCTACATATCCTTTAAATCAGGGGTCGTGAACTGGGGGACCTCCAGCTGTTGCGAAACTACAAGTCCCATCATGCCTCTGCCCGTGGGAGTCATGCTTGTAAATGTCAGTCTTGCAATGCCTCATGGGACTTGTAGTTTTGCAACAGCTGGAGGGCCGCCAGTTCTAGACCCCTGCTTTAAATAATGAATCTCTGCAACTACAATGACCAAATCTTTCAGAACACTGGGCAAGATACTACAACACAGATAACACAAAATAATCAAAAGATTTCTCACAATTGCGCCAAGGGGAGAATTGGAGAAATAGCTGTGAAAATTGACAGTTACTTACTGGTAACTGCTTTTCTAGGATATCTTCCAGGACGGCAGGCCTACTTAAGTGTGCCGTCCTGGAAGATGACTAGAGAAATCAAATTTTTGCCTTACACTGAGCACATTTTGGCAGAACAGCACTCGTATCCAATCAGATGCAGGCAGTGTTCAGGTATTTTAAATGGCGTTGGATTGTCAGAATACAATTCCCACAGTGGGAGGTTCATCCATTCATGCTGTTTAATGTGAATGGAGAAATAGGTTAGATTTATTTTGTTACTGTTGGCTGAACAAAACAAAAAAAAAATCCATCAATGTATGGCGAGCTTAACCCTTCATGAAGTATAGCACTACTACTGGGTGACTTTGCCAGATCTCCCTACTGTCAGTAATATGTCACAAAAACGACGCACCATGATCTCCATATGATACCATCATACAGATGTAAAACCAGGTAAGCCCACACTATACTGAGCTACAGGCCCTGGCGAGAGTCTGAAATCTAAAGAACAGACACAGGTCCCAACACTCATTTAAGTGACATGCAAACAAAAGTCATTGTCATGTTATATAGGAGGTAGTGGGGTAGTTTACAGCACAATACAGAAAAAGCGGGAAAAACAAAATCAATCAATCGGGACACCTAGCAAAACCATTCTGAATGACAGAAGTTCCTAAAATGTTCTAAAAAAAGAACGGGTTACCTTCCATTTATTATGAAAAGGTTGTGCATGTTTATACAAAAATAAATAGCAGGAGTCTGCAAATTCAGATGTATTTTTATATAACGGCCATGTATTAAAGCAGACCTCCACCCATTCCCAAATCATGTTCTCACCTGCCTTCCTCTTACAGAAAAAATAAAATAAAAAGTTAAAACTGTAAATAACGCTCTTTTTTTTTTCAGTGTTTTTCAGCCTCCCCCTGTCTAGGCAATATTAGATATAGCGGCACTGCTGTCTCCTGGGATGTCTATATCGCACATCTCAGAAGGCTATCTCCTGGATTCCACACACACAGGGTCTCTGCAACAAAACATGTTTGCACAGGCATGCCGCGCATGCGCAGACACGCTATGAGGCTCTGCTAGGTCTATGGGATCTGGCAGAAACTGTGTCTGCGCATGTGCTAGATCTCCCTTCAAGATGCCGTGCCGGGATCTCTGCGGAGGAAGGGGAACTTCACATGCGAAAAGACAACACTGGACTCCATGGGCGAGTATGTTTTTTACCTTTCATGCAGGGACAAAATTTATAGGAATATTACATTTCTTTTTTTAATACCTAGGGTGGAGTTCCTCTTTAAAAGCATTCTTCTATTGTGACAGCTTTGTGCTGCATAACGTTGTGTTATCCGATTGCGCCTCAGCAATCGGATCCACCGCCGGGGAAAGGATCCACCGTCGCTGGCATCGGGAAAGTAATCAACTGTTGCTGGAGTCAGATCGACGGTCATCGGCATAGGGGGGTCGGATCCACTGTCACAGACGTCTGGGAACTAATCCGTTGTCACTGGTTTTCCGGGGGAGCGGAGCCGCTGTCACTGGTTTTCCGGGGGAGCGGAGCCGCTGGTCACTGGTTTTCCGGGGGAGCGGAGCCGCTGGTCACTGGTTTTCCGGGGGAGCGGAGCCGCTGGTCACTGGTTTTCCGGGGGAGCGGTGCCGCTGGTCACTGGTTTTCCGGGGGAGCGGAGCCGCTGGTCACTGGTTTTCCGGGGGAGCGGAGCCGCTGGTCACTGGTTTTCCGGGGGAGCGGAGCCGCTGGTCACTGGTTTTCCAGGGGAGCGGAGCCGCTGGTCACTGGTTTTCCGGGGGAGCGGATCCACTGTCACTGGTTTTCGGGGGGAGCGGATCCACTGTCACTGGTTTTCGGGGGGAGCGGATCCACTGTCACTGGTTTTCGGGGGGAGCGGATCCACTGTCACTGGTTTTCGGGGGGAGCAGATCCACTGTCACTGGTTTTCGGGGGGAGCGGATCCACTGTCACTGGTTTTCGGCGGGAGCGGATCCACTGTCACTGGTTTTCGGCGGGAGCGGATCCACTGTCACTGGTTTTCGGCGGGAGCGGATCCACTGTCACTGGTTTTCGGCGGGAGCGGATCCACTGTCACTGGTTTTCGGCGGGAGCGGATCCACTGTCACTGGTTTTCGGCGGGAGCGGATCCACTGTCACTGGTTTTCGGGGGGAGCGGATCCACTGTCACTGGTTTTCGGGGGGAGCGGATCCACTGTCACTGGTTTTCGGGGGAGCGGATCCACTGTCACTGGTTTTCGGGGGAGCGGATCCACTGTCACTGGTTTTCGGGGGGAGCGGATCCACTGTCACTGGTTTTCGGGGGGAGCGGATCCACTGTCACTGGTTTTCGGCGGGAGCGGATCCACTGTCACTGGTTTTCGGGGGGAGCGGATCCACTGTCACTGGTTCTCGGGGGGAGCGGATCCACTGTCACTGGTTTTCGGGGGAGCGGATCCACTGTCACTGGTTTTCGGGGGAGCGGATCCACTGTCACTGGTTTTCCGGGGGAGCGGATCCACTGTCACTGGTTTTCCGGGGGAGCGGAGCCGCTGTCACTGGTTTTCCGGGGGAGCGGAGCCGCTGTCACTGGTTTTCGGGGGAGCAGATCCACTGTCACTGGTTTTCGGGGGAGCAGATCCACTGTCACTGGTTTTCGGGGGGAGCGGATCCACTGTCACTGGTTTTCGGGGGGAGCGGATCCACTGTCACTGGTTTTCGGGGGAGCGGATCCACTGTCACTGGTTTTCGGGGGAGCGGATCCAATGTCACTGGTTTTCGGGGGAGCGGATCCAATGTCACTGGTTTTCGGGGGAGCGGATCCACTGTCACTGGTTTTCGGGGGAGCGGATCCACTGTCACTGGTTTTCGGGGGAGCGGATCCACTGTCACTGGTTTTCGGGGAGCGGATCCACTGTCACTGGCGTTGGATCCAATGGGCACTGGCGTCATGGAACGGATCCACAGCTGTCGGAGATTGGATCCACTACTAATGTAAACAGAGTATTTCAGAAAACTAATTTTTTATTCCCTACAAGCATGCACTCAAACGGTGATGATGTGAGTGATGAGTGACCAGCTTTGCTGTGCTCTATAGGGCACACAATGTACACTCTGGATTGTCAGTAGTAAAGTTGGGTGTGCGGTCAGTCACTGACCGTTAGTGTCCCGTGTATAGGAGAGCCGGGGCTCCATTGTATTCGGTACCCCTGTGGCCCCCAGCTCTCCCCGGTAGGGGGGGGTGATGAGTCTGGTGAGAAGCCCGGCCACCCTCCAGTCCCAGCCGGTAGCCGGGTGACATGTGCACACACAGCCCGCCCGGCCGGCCTCCCTCACACACACACACAGCGAACCTCTCCCCCATTGTCCGTACACAAGCAGGCACTCACCGTGCGGACGTGTTGCTGCTCCCCGGGGAGAGAGAAGCGGAGCGGGCACAACAATAACAAAGTGGGGCTTTTCACTCAGCCCGCCGCTCGGCTCTCTCTCACGACGGTGACGAAGAGGATGACGTCTGGGGACGGCTAAGGAGAAGGGGGAGGAGGAGGGGGAATCCGGGCACACAGCAGCTCTGCCTCCGGGGGTGGGCGGGGCCTGACACTGAGCAACAACAGCTGCCTTTCCTGATTGGAGCAAGGAGCCAAGAGGGGACGTGCCGTACAGAGAGCGCGGGCGCCATGTTAGCTGTGGGTAAAGGAGTCCATGTGCTGCTATAGAACGCTTTAGCTAATTAGTATGTGTGACACCCAATGTACACACACGTAGGAGCGGGGCGAGGAGGAGGCGTACAGGTCACCGAGGTTTAAGGAGGACAGTGTTCTATACGTTGTGCTCTAGTCCTCAGAGGTTTACTAGCAATCCGCCAGACGGCTCTAGCTTAGTCCTTATTGGTGTGCGAGACGTCCGCAGCTAAATGCCTGCCACAGACAATGGGGCTCAGTGCTGAGCGCTGCCACAAAATGGAGGGATTTCCCTAGCAACCAATCACACACCTGCACTGGCTGTCCTTGCCATTTTCTGATTGGTTGGCAGGTGAGTGATCTGTCTCCTGCCAGACGATTAGATTAGCCGATTTAGCTCAGAGCCCGGGGCCATACATTGTCTGTTCTTATCCTAGTTTATGTCTACTGACAGGAGAAGTGCCACCCCACCATATGTGCAATCAGGACCGATCACTATACGTACAATCAGGACCGATCACTATACGTACAATCAGGACCGATCACTATACGTACAATCAGGACCGATCACTATACGTACAATCAGGACCGATCACTATACGTACAATCAGGACCGATCACTATACGTACAATTAGGACCGATCACTATATGTACAATCAGGACCGATCACTATACGTACAATCAGGACCGATCACTATACGTACAATCAGGACCGATCACTATACGTACAATCAGGACCGATCACTATACGTACAATCAGGACCGATCACTATACGTACAATCAGGACCGATCACTATACGTACAATCAGGACTGATCACTATACGTACAATCAGGACCGATCACTATACGTACAATCAGGACCGATCACTATACGTACAATCAGGACCGATCACTATACGTACAATCAGGACCGATCACTATACGTACAATCAGGACCGATCACTATACGTACAATCAGAACCGATCACTATACGTATAATCAGGACCTATCACTATATGTACAATCAGGACCTATCACTATATGTACAATCAGGACCTATCACTATATGTACAATCAGGACCGATCACTATATGTACAATCAGGACCGATCACTATATGTACAATCAGGACCGATCACTATATGTACAATCAGGACCGATCACTATATGTACAATCGGGACCTATCACTAGGTGCTGGGGTGATAGGACATGCTATGTGTACAATCACTGGGTGCTGGGGTGATAGGACATGCTATGTGTACAATCACTGGGTGCTGGAGTGATAGGACATGCTATGTGTACAATCACTAGGTGCTGTGGTGATAGGACATGCTTTGTGCTCTCTTCTCTCTCACTTCTTTCTCTTACAATCCTTAAAGCAAACATTTACTATATGGCAGCTTACTAATTCCTACATGGCCAGATCACCACGTGAAAATGGAGGGAAAAAGCCAAAGAAAAGTAATGCAGGCGCCATATCTAATGATTGGTAAGATGCAATATATTACATTTCTGGTTTGGGGTTTAACCACTTGCCTACTGGGGACTTTTACCCCCTTCCTGCCCAGGCCAATTTTTCAGCTTTCAACGATGTCACATTTTGAATGCCAATTGCGCGGTCATGCGACACTGTACCAAAATTACATTTCTTTTGGTGGTATTTAATCACCACTGGGTTTTTAATTTTTTGTTAAACGAAAAAAGACCGAAAATGTTTGAAAAAAAAAAAAGTTTCTTAATTTCTGTTATAAATTTTTGCAAATAAGTAATTTTTCTTCACTGATGTGCGCTGATGAGGCTGCACTGATGAGGTTGCACTAATGGATACTGATAGACTGGACAGATTGGCACTGATATGCTGCACTGACACTAATGAGGTTGCACTGATTGGCACTAATGGATACTGATAGACTGGACAGATTGGCACTGAGGCTGCATTGATGGGCACTGATATGCTGCACTGACACTGATGGGGCTGCACTGATGAGCAGCCCTATCAGTATAATTGTGTGCTGCCCCAGGATAGCCAGTTATCGGCTTTCCTTTCCTCACACAGTGACAACGCTGAGGAAAGGAAATGCCGATAACCGGCATATATTTACATGGGATAAGCTGTGATTGGACACAGCTGATCACATGGTAACAGGCCGCTGTGATTGGCCCTTCACCTTGGTTTACAGAGCGTGCATAGGGAGTGGGGTTCTGTGAGTACGTCAATAGACGCCCTCCCAGAACTGGATGACCGCAATGTAGTCTTCTTTCAGCTATAGCGTGGTCGGCAAGTGATTAATGCTGCTTCCCATTCACACCAGCTTGGAAAACGCTCATCTCAGAAGTTCCAAAACGCCCACCAAGCAAAATCGCTTTAATTTAAATGACCATTGTTCACATTACAGGCGTTTTTCAGCTTTTTACATTGGTAAAAACTTTGACCTGTACAAAATCATGCAAGTGCCTGAAAACTATATGCTAAGGTGTGAATGCAGCCAAAGACCTAACTCCAAGAAATCTTAGTAAGGCCCCTTTCACACTTGTGCGACTTCAAAGTCGCGTGATTTTTGCCGCGATTTTGCCGTGATTTCTAGGAATGCCTGTGTAAGTGGCATCAAAATCGGACCAAAGTAGTGCGGGGACTACTTTTGAAGTCGGAACGACTTGAAGTGGTACTAATATGAATGGCTGTCATTGGAAATCATGGGGAAGGACTTGTCATGCTACTTGGCAGTCCCAAATCGTGGGACAAGTCGTATAAGTGTGAAAGGGGCCTTACTCTCCCCTGCAGTGGGACTAAGTCTGCAATGCAAGGCTTAAAGTGGTTGTAACCCTCAGACTTGAAATATGAGCAAAGCACATCCTTCTATACTCGCCTCTATCCAAAGCTTTGTGTGTGATTTCTCTCTGATGCTCTGATTCCTCTGTTATGTGTATGAGTTACTTCTGGCAGATCTTTCCCACACTGAGGAATAGAACTCCAGTACACAGCCTGTGACTGATATCCTCCACTCTGCATGTTATCTGTGAACTCTGAGGAGGGAGGTGTGTCCCTTTTCCTCCAATCAGGGCTCAGAGCTCTCCTCACTGAGCTCTGCACACTGAGACTTCAGCTCCCTACACCCTGCTTTTCTGAGAGATCCTGTGACAAAATCTGGACTTTGTATGGCTGTGGCTATAGCGACCGATAAACCGGTACAACATATGCAGGAGGATTTGTATCATCTGATGGTAGTCACTTCACTGGGTGTATGTGGGGGTTTACAACCACTTTAGATGCTTGTTTATTCTAGGGGAGAGTACAAGCAGTTTTATTTACCTGATCCTCGGGTACCATTGGACGTTTCCTCACTGCCTTTGGGATATCGGTTTCAGAAAGCCAAATCAATCCCTCCAGAGGGATATCTATCGTCGCCTGTTCCATTTGAACCCATGGTTACCTCTTGTGGATTACGCACCAATCCACTACTCTGGCTAGATGTGAGGCTTCCTGATATCTAACTGGGTCCGGGAAACCAATCCCTCCCTTTTCTTTATGCCGCGTACACACGATTGGAAAATCCGATAGAAAGGTTTTCCATTGGAAAAATTGAGAACAGGTTCTCGATTCAAAGTCCGTCGGAAATTCCGACAGAAAAAGACCGTTGGGCATACACACGGTCGGAAAATCCGATGAAAAGCTCCCATCGGACTGTTTCCATTGGAAATTCCGACCGTGTGTACGCCGCATTAGGGAGCGATAGGATAGCTCTGCGTACTCTTGCTGGTTTCCCAGCCCAGATAAACCTCAGGAACCTTGATCGAAGGTCCTTTAAAAAACTTGATGGAATCTTAATTGGCAGCGTTTGCAACAAATACAGAAGCCTTGGCATCACATTAATCTTTATAATATTTGTCCTCCCAAACCATGTAAAAACTACCCTATCCCATTGCTGGAAATCAAGTTTTAAGCTGTCTCCCCATCGGGGCATAGTTAAATTCAAATATTCTACTCGGAACTTTCGGTATTTTAGTCCCTAGATAACTTATATAGGTATCTCTCCATCTGAAATCAAACTGCGTAGTTATCCTGATGTAGTAAGGCTGCCTGTATGCATGAAAATAATGGGTGACAGAGGGCATCTCTGGCGTGTGCCACTTAGAAAAGAAAAAGGCATCCGAGATTCTATCATTGATCTCAACCCTGGCAATTGGTACTGAATATACATTTGTGAACCAGCTCAGCATACCCTCCCCCAGACCTATGTGTTGTAAAGTGGCCCTAAGAAACATCCTGTCAAATGCTTTTTCCGCATCTGCGGATATAAGTACTAAGGGTTTCTGCTGACTTTGTGAGAGATGTATGGCACTCACTACCCTCTGCGTATTCTCTCTCCCCTCCCTACCGGTAGTAAATCCCACTTGATCTGGATGTATCAGAAAGGGGATATGATTTGCTAATCTGTTAGCAATAATCTTTGTAAAGACTTTAAGATCAACATTTAACAAGGCTATCGGTCTATAGCTAGCACATTGAGATGGATCTTTCCCTTCTTTAGGGATTACTGTTATATGTGCAAGCAATGTTTCCGTTGGTATTTTCTGCCCCTCACGTACTGAGTTAAAAGCTGCTATGAATCTAGGAGCCAGTTTCTCTGAAAACGACTTATAATAAGACAGGGTTTACCCATCTGGGCCTGGTGCTTTACCCCTTTTCAAAAGTTTTAGTGCTCTCAGAAACTCTTCAGCTGTAGTTGGTACATCTAGCTCTTCAGTCACCTTTTGGCATACTTGAAGTTTGGAGATAATCCACAGCCGCCTCCCTTTTACTTTGTATCTTTTCGGGAGATAGTGTCCCTTCTAGTTGATATAAACTCTCATAGAACTCTTTAATAGCCTGTGCAATTGTCTGTGACGAACTAGCCATCACAACTCCCTGTGTTTTAATACGTACAATATGATTCTGTGCGCTAGTTTCTTTAAGGGCATTTGCAAGCATTCTACTTGGCTTATTCCCGAATTCATAGAATGTCCGTCTACCCCGAGTTATTTTGGCTTTTGCTTTATCAATAAGTAGTAAACTTAACGCCTCACGTAGGCCTACTAATGTCTCCTCTATTTGTTGTGCCTGGGATTTTTTATGCACTACCTCCAATGCCAATATATTTTCGAGCAGCGACTCGATCTGTTCATTAAGCATCTTTTTCTTATGTGCACCCAGAGATATAAGAGTACCTCTCATGACACATTTATGTGTTTCCCACAAACAAAAAGAGGTTACTTCCCATGTGTCATTCGTTAAAAAAAAAAAGAGTCAATTTCTTGGTTCAGTTTTTCCTCATATTCCCTTTCTTTTAAAGGGTCTCATTTATCTTCCAATGCAGGGCCGGTGCTAGACTATTTTGCACCCTAGGCAACACCAGCTACTTGCGCCCCCCCCCCCCCCCCCAAAAAAAAGAAATGGTTTTGTCAGTGTCTGACAGTGTCATTAAATAATAGCACAGTATACATCACAGATCCCAGTGTGTATTGTGTGAAAATCTGTCACAATGTTTTTTTTTATAATGGCACTTTTTAATTATTTCACTGTGTGCCATTATAAAAAAATATATTAGCGGCAGAACACCAGGCCCTGATTGCAAGTGTGACCTTTGCGGCCTGGTCATTCGGCCTGGATTAGGAGCATCATAGGCCTGGTGCTGAGGATTTTGGTGGGCCCTGGATTATGAAGCCCTGTATGCTACATTTTCTCCACAGCCTTGCCTTTATTAACCGCCACTTGTGCCTAGGCATTCTTTCCATCACCACCCACTGCACCTGGGACCCCTTTCCTCATTATCTACTATGCCTGCAGCCTCCCTTGCCTTACCACCCACTGCACCTACAGCCCTCTTTCCTCACCACCCAACATGCCCCCATCCCTCACTATCCACCATGCCTAGGTACACCTTCCCTCACCACCTACTGTGCCTGTAGCCCCCTTTATTGCAGAAATACTACAGGAGATGGTCAGCGACTGCAGACATACTACAGGAGATGGTGAGAGACTGCAGACATACTACAGGAGATGGTGAGAGACTGCAGACATACTACAGGAGATGGTGAGAGACTGCAGACATACTACAGGAGATGGTGAGAGACTGCAGACATACTACAGGAGATGGTGAGAGACTGCAGACATACTACAGGAGATGGTGAGAGACTGCAGACATAGTACAGGAGAGGGTCAGAGACTGCAGACATAGTACAGGAGAGGGTCAGAGACTGCAGACATAGTACAGGAGAGGGTCAGAGACTGCAGACATAGTACAGGAGAGGGGCAGAGACTGCAGACATAGTACAGGAGAGGGGCAGAGACTGCAGACATAGTACAGGAGAGGGGCAGAGACTTCAGGCATGGTACAGGAGAGGGGCAGAGACTGCAGGCATGGTACAGGAGACGGGCAGAGACTGCAGGCATGGTACAGGAGACGGTCAGAGACTGCAGGCATGGTACAGGAGACGGGCAGAGACTGCAGACATAGTACAGGAGAGGGGCAGAGACTGCAGACATAGTACAGGAGAGGGGCAGAGACTGCAGACATAGTACAGGAGAGGGGCAGAGACTGCAGACATAGTACAGGAGAGGGGCAGAGACTTCAGGCATGGTACAGGAGACGGGCAGAGACTGCAGGCATGGTACAGGAGACGGGCAGAGACTGCAGGCATGGTACAGGAGACGGTCAGAGACTGCAGGCATGGTACAGGAGACGGGCAGAGACTGCAGACATGGTACAGGAGAGGGTCAGAGACTGCAGGCATGGTACAGGAGAGGGTCAGAGACTGCAGACATGGTACAGGAGAGGGTCAGAGACTGCAGGCATGATACAGGAGACGGTCAGAGACTGCAGGCATGATACAGGAGACGGTCAGAGACTGCAGGCATGATACAGGAGACGGTCAGAGACTGCAGGCATGATACAGGAGACGGTCAGAGACTGCAGGCATGATACAGGAGACGGTCAGAGACTGCAGGCATGATACAGGAGACGGTCAGAGACTGCAGGCATGATACAGGAGACGGTCAGAGACTGCAGGCATGATACAGGAGAGGGGCAGAGACTGCAGGCATGATACAGGAGACGGTCAGAGACTGCAGGCATGATACAGGAGACGGTCAGAGACTGCAGGCATGATACAGGAGAGGGGCAGAGACTGCAGGCATGATACAGGAGAGGGGCAGAGACTGCAGGCATGATACAGGAGACGGTCAGAGACTGCAGGCATGATACAGGAGAGGGGCAGAGACTGCAGGCATGATACAGGAGACGGTCAGAGACTGCAGGCATGATACAGGAGACGGTCAGAGACTGCAGGCATGATACAGGAGAGGGGCAGAGACTGCAGGCATAGTACAAGTGTGTCCTAGCAGTGACCAGTGTGGACAAACATTGATGACTGCAAACAGGAGTTTACAAGATATAACTATAAGTGCCAGGAGGACAGTAAATGGTTAACAGGTGTGTGAAGCTCCCAGCCTAACCAGCTAATTCCTTCAAAGATAACAAGGAAAGTTTGAGAAATCAGGGATGGGGGACACCAACTCCAGCACAAATAGCTATAGAAACAGTTTAAGTTTGAAGTGTTGTGCAGAAGTCTAATCATCAGTCACCATGCTGTGTAAATACAAACACAGATAAGAAGTAGTGTGAGAAGACCGAAGGAATTGTCAAATCTACACAGGACAGGAGAACAGCAATTATTAGACTTCTGCATTACCAGTGAGTGACATGAACACCTTCTTCATTCTCAGGTATGTCGGATCCTCTGCATCCTGTCCTGCTCTGGCACTGGCATCTTCTGATCAAATGTGGCGGGCTGGGCAATCTGATTGGCTAATGGGGGTGGTGGGAGGCGGAGCAATTTAGCAGTCATGCCCTCCCACTCAGAAGAGCAGCGCTATTGGCTGCCTGACACACTGGTCTGTCCCTCTCCCTCCAGCATGTGAAAGCCGTGGGAGGGAGAGGGGAAGCTGCACACCGCTCTGCAATTATTAACACCCGCCCGCCACACTGAGCGCCTTGCTGTCCCTGGCCCCTTTATCAACAGCCCTGCTGGGAGCCTGGGGAGCGACATGGAGGAGGAAGAGGAGGCTCAGCAGCGCCCCTAGGTGGCAGTGCACCCTAGGCGGCTGCCTAATCTGCCTAGTGGTAGCACCGGCCCTGTTCCAATGCCACTGTCGGGGATCTGACTCCCCTAATTCTACCACACAATCCTCATTTTAAGAGGGTAGTTAACCCGGTGCGACTTTTCGGACTTGTCAACTATCCTCGGTGTGAAAAATAAATAAATAAGAGGAAGAAAAAAGACCTGGAGGAGAGGCGTTTATTATGGGGGGTGTTGCCATGCGGGCAGGAATATGAGCTGTAGTATCTTCAGCAGTGCACTCTTATCATAGTATGACATTTATTAGAAAAAAAAACAGTATCTATACCATGAAAAGAATCCTATTCAATTCAACCAATTCTACAATTCTAAACCCCCTATAGCAGAGTTTTAACAATCACACCTCTATATTCCTCGGTCTCAGTGTTGTCAATTAACTTCCTACCGTTGACATATCCACTACAATATGTATTCCATCACTTCTATATATAGACTACCACTTAAGAAACTAATCTCTCTCAACCCTGACCTCTATAATCAAGTTCAAATTCCCCCTTTTCTCTTTTCTCTTCTTCCCCATCCTCTTTACCCCCTTTCCCTTCCCCCTACCCGTTTCCTTTCCCCTTCCCTTTTCCTTCCCCCTTCCCCTTCCCTTTTTATATAAAACCCCCCTCCCCCACACCCTCCTCTAGTGTTCCAAGCATTACTACCATTCCCATATTTATTGAATAAGTTAATACTATACCTGACAAACTTCAAATCCAATACATATCATTATATAATATCGTGAAATAAATCAAACAAACAAAAAAAAGAGTGTGTACCCCCACCCCACTCCCAATCTCTTCCCCCTCCCCACCATTTTGTGATCAACACTCTATACCAAAAAAAAAAAAGACTTTGCAAAATATGTGCCCCCACCTCCCCCTATCTTGGACCCCTTTCACACTGAGCCGCCCCCGGGCATCAGTGGTATTTTTAGCGGTGATATTCGGCCGGTAGCGGGGCAGTTTTAACCCCCCACTAGCGGCCGAAAAGTGGTTAAATCCCCCCGCAAAACGATACTGCAGCTGCGCTTTGTCTGCGGTATCACGGTGCTCCCCCATTGTTTTCAATGGGCAGGAGCGGTGGAGGAGTGGTGTATTCACTGTGGCGCTGCACTGGCAAGGCGTCACAAAAAGTCCTGCCAGTAGCTTCTTTGTAGCTACAAAGAAGCTACTGGCAGGACTTTTTGTGACGCCCTGCCAGCGCTGCGCCACAGTGTGAAAGCACTCAGGCTTTCACACTGGGTTTGCAGCTGAGGCTTTTTACAGGCGCTATTTTTTATCGCTGTAGCGCCTGAAAAAACGCCTCAGTGTGAAAGGGGTCTATGCAATCATCTTAATTATACACCATAAAATCTATAATCAAATCAAACATTTTTGTGTTGAATGTGCAAATACCTAAATCAAAAATAAAGGGAAGTTTTCCTTTCCCCCTCTCCTTCCCCCCCATCACCCCCTCCCCTCCAATGGAAAGTCCCCTTCCATTATTCAGTTTCAGTTCTCAAGAGGAAGGGAGAAAGATCTTAAACTCCCCTCGCATTTGAAAAGATAAAAAGAGAAAGTGAGAAATATAAAGTCCCTCCAACTCTGAGAATTATAAATCAAGTTACTTAAACATTGTGATCCGCCTGGAATGTCTTTCTTCCTTGATGTTTCCTTTGCTGCATAGATCCACTTTCCATAGCTATTGGCAAGTCTATCCAGTTGGGAACCTCAAACGCTTCTGAGCCCAGAAACATAAATAACTCCAGCAATTGCTCTGGGTCATATAAATTAAAACTGTGTTCCTCTTTTTTAATAATCGGAGACATTGGGTAACCGCATCTATATGTCGCTCCCTTTGCTCGCACGCGTTCCAGTTGCGGTCTCAGCATCCGTCGCCTGTTGTTTTTTGTCTGCCGACACAAATCGGGATAGACCTGTATTTCCTCTTTATTATATTCCACTGGGCCTTCCTGCCATGCTGCTCTCATTATGTCCTCCTTTATCTTAAAAAAAAATGTACTCGACATAGGACATCTCTGGGAGCTGCCTGAGCAGGATTACGAACTGCTGGAATCCTGTGCACTTGATCCAATTCAATATGAGTATCTGGGAGGGTTCTCCAATATTTTATTAAAAATAGAAGTTGCTGTATCTCTCAGATCCAGTGCTCAGAATTGATGGGCACAGACTGAGGGGCTTGTGAGGCTGGCCGGTATGGGTGAGACCTGTCATCCGCACTGCCCATCACCTCACTTCATAGTGCGCAACCTGGCTCAGCCTCAGCGCCGATTCATTGCTGAAAGGCAGCCGATGGTTGTGCAGCAATGCCAGTTTCTGAAATTCCAGCCAATGAGGCTCTAGCAATGTTCCTGCATGACGTTAGCCCTCCCACTTCACACAGTGATGTGAGAAGGAAGGAAGGAGGAAAATTCTGTTTGAGATATTTTTTTTTATAGTACTTGCAATATGCGAGTTGTGTCAATGTGAGTAACACTAGCCTGAACCTCGGCCACGCAGGGCCCAATAACATTTTACATTCCTGACTAACATAGTCATCCTATCTATCATGTGTATATCAACCTTCCCTCCCTCCCAACCCAACACCCCCCTAGTCACAGCTCAGTTGGGCGAATGTGTTTGTTCTTTATTTTATTCAGTGATTTAACAGGGAGCCAATGCCAAATCTTACTGCTATTAGACGGGATAGTCCATTGCATTGATCACTACTCTGCGTACCAGGACAGTTGTCGTGTACTATATATACTTAATCTTAATCCGTGCCCTTACGGGGGCATTAGATTCACCTAGGTATATCTTGGTGCAGAAAGAAACTCATATTTAACCTACAGTATTCTTAGAATTGTACCATGCGTGCCATACTTTATCAAACTTCTTTCCGCATCCCCTGGCCCTATAAGTGGTTTTGTAGTAAGGCAGCATGAAATTTACAAGGCCCTTCCAAAAGATTGTCTGGAGCCCTCGCTTTCTTCCAGTTTAGCAGTATGGCCTTCCTCCCATAGAATAGTAGAATGGTAAGCAGGGTTCTTAGGGCTCTGTATGGTACCAGGCCCAAAAGACACACCCTCACATTCAATGGTATGGGTATTGTCAGGAGATCTGAGATACAAGAAGTGACCTCAGACCAAAATTGTTGGATCGGGGGACACTGCCAGAATATATGCTCAGCGTTAGCAGGTGAAAAGGAACATCTCCAGCATTCAGCCGAGACTGCATGGAAGATCTTAGCTAGCCTAGCCTTCTGTGTTATTTTTTTTTTTTTAATTCCTTATAGGTCATGGAAAGGGGCTTAACCAGTTCCTCCGTTGACAGCAGGGTTTCAAGAGCCGAGGGCAGAGACTCCACCCTCACCTCCCGAAACTGTACCTGATAGGCATGCCGGAGCTGGAAGTAGCAAAATGGGTAAGAATTGACTAGGTCATGTCTCGTCTTCAGTTGGGGAAAGGTCAAAAGATCTCCAAAAGAGGTAATGTCTTTCAATGTTTTTATCCCCTTGATTGCCCAGGTCATGGGATCCGTCAGATTATAAAAATGTGATAATGTGGGGTTCATCCACAGAGGGGCAGATGGGGATATTCCTTGATACTGGCACACAACAACTTCACAGCGACTTCCCATGCTCTTATAGGGGCCTTCATTGTTAACGTCACTGGTAGATCAGATTTGGTACCCCTAAACAGAGCTAGGCACAAACTTTCATATGACCCCAGTTGGGCCACCTCCAACACTGTGGCCATCGTCCATCAATAACCATCTACGGGCAAAGGCCATTTGGCCAGCCAAATAGTATTTCTGCCGGTCAGGTAATGCCAATCCACCCTGATCCCCAGGTTCCTGCAACACTTTTATACCTATTCTAGGGGGTTTGAGCATCCATCAATCTGCTTAACCACTTAAGCCCCGGACCATTTTGCTGGCCAAAGACCAGAGCACCTTTTGCCAAATCGGCACTGCAACGCTTTAACTGACAATTGCGCGGTCGTGTGGCGTGGCTCCCAAACAAAATTTACATTCTTTTTTCCCCCATAAATAGAGCTTTCTTTTGGTGGTACTTGATCACCTCTGCGGTTTTTATTTTTGGCGCTATAAACAAAAAAAAAAGAGCGAAAATTTTGAAAGAAACGCATTCTTTTTAAATGTTTGCTATAATAAATATCCCCAAAAAATATAAAACTTTAAATTTTTTTCTCAGTTTAGGCCGACACGTATTCTTCAACATATTTTTGGTAATAAGCGTTTATTGATTGGTTTGCGCAAAAGTTATAGCGTCTACAAAATAGGGGATAGTTTTATGGCATTTTTATTAATCATTTTTTTTTACTAGTAATGGCGGCGATCAGCGTTTTTTTTTTTTTTACATTTTTTTTTTTTTTATATCGTGATTGCGACATTATGGCGGACACGTCGGACAATTTACACACATTTTTGGGACCATTGGGATTAATGCAGCAATCAATGCTATAAAATTGCATTGATTACTGTAAAAATGTCACTGAAAGTGAAAGAGTTAACCACTAGGTGGAGGGGTTAAGTGTGTCCTAAGGAGGGATTCTAACTGTCTGGGGGATGGGTTATCATTGCTCCTGATGAGAGGCAGAACGGGGAGATGCTGTGTTTACATCGGCATCTCCCCGTTCTTCAGCTCCGTGACACAATCATGGGCACCCGGCGGACATCGAGTCAAAGTACGTTACTTTGCCCAGCTGTGCCATTCTGCCGACAAGTGGTTAAAATATGTTCAGTTAACACATTTTCATATAGAAAAATAAATGTTGTAAAACTTGGAGGACATATATGTTCTGTCCTATGCGTAATACCTTTTTATACAACTTGCACATGTCATTCTAAAGGTGTCTGTAATGTTGGAATGCATCTTTTTTTCTAAATAAAGAGTTAAAAAAACTTGCGTATACTTACAGTGGAATGTTTTTACTTATGTTTTATTGCGCAAAAAAAAAAAGATATACTGTTTTTGTGAATGTTTGCAGAATTAAAGTGAGCCGGTCTAGATGAAGTCCAGGGCCAAATTTTTGTCCCAGTCCAGCCCTGCCTGGGACCTGTCTCTAGTTCTACAAGCTTTAATGGTTGTTTCCTTCGAGCCCCGGAAGGATCTGTCAATGAAATTACGTTGAAGACTACATTCCTGTTTGCAACTACGTCAGCTCGTAGGGTCAGCGAATTGCAGGCCCTCTCAGTTAGGGAACATTTCCTCACAATTTTTGATGATGGACTGGTGTTAAAAACAGACCCAGGGTTTTTACCAAAGGTAGCCACTTTTTTTTTTTTTTATAGATCACAGGATATTGTGCTACTGACTACCCAAATGAAAGTTGCGTCCTTTTTTCTCACAAATAGAGCTTTCTTTTGGTGGTATTTTGATCACCTCTGCAACAAAAAGCGACAATTTTGAAAAAAAAAATGTTTTTAAAAAACTAATTCAGTTTAGGCCAATATATATACTTTTCCATATTTTACCAAAAATATCACAATAAGCGTATATTGGTTGGTTTTCGCAAAAGTTATAGCGTCTGCAAACTATGGGAAAGATTTATGGCATTTTTATTATATACTTTTCTCAAAACGTCTTCCAGGACAGCCCATGAGACCTAGGGCTCCTCCTACCAGGACAGGAAACACATTCCCCCCACCAGATAAAAGGGCGGTCCTCCAGGCCCCATGTCAGTTATTATTGTTTCCTTCCGGACGGGGGGTAACATGTTCCAGGAACCTGGTCCCCTAGGTCTCATGAGCAGGGGCTCTGTAAGGCTATTTGGGGGCATATCACTAACCTTCTCTTCTGCCAGAAGCAGCACACCGCTGGGGAGGTTGGTTGTGCTGCTGTCTCCTGTCTCTCTGTGCCTGGAGAGGGCCATGACCGTGGTGATGTCTGCTCCCAAGCGCCTGTAGTCTCTATGTGAGCAGCAGTTTCCTCTCCTCACCCACAGCATGGCTGAAAGGTGTGAGGAGAAACAGGAAGCAGCAGCACTTGAGGGGGCGGAGCTTCTGCACTCCAAGCTGGCCCACAGGAAGTGCCGAGTGATAGGTCACTTCCGGGGCATATGACATCATCATCGGGCGCCGGAGACACTGGTTCCAGTCTTTTTAAGCGGTGCGGATGGGAGACGCTGGCTACTGGTGTGTTTTGGTGGAAAGCAGCCAGGCTGTGGAAAGCTAAACAGGGCAGGATGGACCAGTCTGCAGTTCCTGCACAGGCAGTGGAAGCAGTGCCCAACACCAGCACCTCGCAAGTAAGCCTGAAGTGTTTTGTCACTATCTTGCTATCCCTGTGAGTGTTCCCTCCCCCTCCCCTCTCTGTAGTAGTGGGTTATGGGGACACATTTCTTCCCTCCTGCGCGTGGTGTTTCGGAGTGTCAGGGTGGCTGTGAGTCTCATTTGGGGTCGTTTTATTTTTTTGTCTTACAGACCAAGACCCAGGAGAAAGCTCAGGCACAGCCACCTAAAAGGAAATGTGCGGTGTGCGCAAACAAATTGAGCTCCTCTTGGAGCAAAGCAGTTTGTCGCAGCTGTATAGAGGGCCTTGTAAAAGATGACCCGGTTACCTCTTGCCAAAAGATGCTAGCTTCTGTCAGAGATGAGCTTGCGTCCACCTTTAGTTCCTTTAGAACACTTATTGACAACCTCCAGACTCCAGCAGAGGGTCCGTCGTCACAGAAGACAACAGTCAGCACTCCGCAGCAGGCGGACAGTGAAGACTCTGAGGCTGAGGTCAGATCTACCCGTTCCTCTCCAGAGGAATCAGGGTCAGAGATAGAGCCCGGGGATAGAGAATCCACTCGGAGCTCGAGATTTAAGTTATCCGTAGAAGATGTGGATGACTTATTGAAGGCCATCTATACTACCCTTGAATTGAAAGAAGAGGAGGTTCAGCTATCCAAACATGATCTCATGTATAAGGGATTGCACAAGAAAAAATCTAGAGTTTTTCCAGTCCATAGCTCATTGATTGATACTATCAAACTGGAATGGGATAATCCTGAGAGAAAACCTTTCTTCTCTAGTAACCTTAAAAGGAGGTTTCCTTTTGATGAGGACACTACGCAGCCGTGGAATAAAAATCCCAAGCTAGACGCACCCCTTTCAAAGGTTTCAAAGAACTCGGACCTAGCGTTCGATGATATGGGTACGCTTAAGGATCCGATGGACAAGAGGGGGGATATCCTTCTCCACAGAGCCTGGGACTCTGCGGTTGGGAACCTCAAACCTGCTCTGGCCTCCACTTGTGTGGCCAGAAATCTGGAGGTGTGTTTAACCCAAGTTCAGACTCATCTGTTGGCAGGTACCTCCAGAGAGCAGATTTTGAAGTCTTTTCCGCTCCTCTTTCAGGCAGTAGGTTTTTTGGCAGATTCTTCCGCAGAGTTGGTGAGAATGTCGGCCAGGACCTCGGCTTTAGTGAACTCGGCCAGGAGAAGCCTTTGGCTTAAGACCTGGTCAGGGGACTCAGCCTCCAAGTTACGCCTTTGTGGGCTCCCCTTAACAGGCGATCACTTATTTGGCCCAGGGCTGCAGGAGGCACTGGAACGCACTGCCGACAGGAAGAAGGCTTTCCCAGAGAAAAAGAGAATCCCAGCAGCCAGGAAGTTTTTTTCGTGGCCAAGGCAGGCAGCAGGGTCCTAAAGGAAAGGACAGCAGGCCGAAAAAACACTGGACAGGGCACAAGGGCAGAGGCAAAGGGGGGGTCCTGTTTAACCCTCCTCAACAGCCCACCAAACCGCAGTGACTTGCGTTCCCCAGTGGGAGGAAGATTGAGGGCCTTCTTCCCACAGTGGGCAGCAGTTACTTCAAGCCCCTTTATTCTGGACCTTGTGACCAACGGGTACAGGCTGGAATTCGCCCACCAACCACCAGAGCGGTTTTTGGTCACCTTTCCTCCCCAGGATCGGGAGAAAGCGCAGGCCTTGGGTCTCCAGATCGGAGACCTGTTGGATCAGAAGGTCCTGATTCCTGTTCCCCAGTCAGATCAGGGCAAGGGATTCTATTCCCATGTATTTGTTGTCAAAAAGCCGTCAGGGAAGTTTCGACTTATCCTGAATCTCCGAGCTTTAAACAAATCAATCAGATACAAACATTTCCGGATGGAGACGGTTTTCACTATCAAAAGCCTACTCTACCCAAACTGCTACATGGCCACGTTGGACTTATCTTCACATCCCTATCCACTCAGCCTTCCAGAGATATTTAAGATTAGCGGTGAAGATGAGGACAGGGACCCGACACTTCCAGTTTCAGGCCCTCACCTTTGGTCTTTCCTCAGCCCCACGCATTTTCACAAAAGTGTTGGGGGAAGCCCTAGCTCCACTCAGGCTAAAAGCGATAACTATTATCCCTTACTTAGACGACCTCCTGGTGGTAGCAGCGTCATACCAGAAACTGTTGGAGGATCTCCAGGCTGTACGGGACTTCCTACAGTCCTTAGGCTGGTTAATAAACGTAGAAAAGTCGTCCTTAACTCCGGCACAGAAGGTGACTTACCTGGGTTACGACTTTTGCTCAGTGGATCAAAGGGTCTTTCTTCCTCAGGAAAAGATTACCAAAATGATCCAATCTATGTCAGCATTGCAGACAAACCAGTCGGTCTCCCTAAGACAGGTTTCGAGGGCAGTGGGTCTGATGACCTCATGCTTTCCTGCAGTCCCATGGGCAAGACTTTATCAACGTCCACTACAACTGTTCCTCTTAAGAAACTGGAACGGGGATGCAAGGTCCCTGGAGTCAAGGGTCCGGCTTCCCACCAGGGTAAAGAGAAGCCTGTGGTGGTGGAGAGCAAGCCAGCACCTAGCAGGAGGTCTCCCATGGTCCATTCCCATTTCCCAAAGGATTACTACGGACGAGGGAGGCAAGGGCTTCATCCAATCAAAGAGAGCTTCTAGCGGTTCACAGAGCCCTGCAGTCCTTTCAGATAGAGATCAGGGGCCACAATCTTCAAATTCTGTCGGACAACGTTGCGACAGTCGCATACCTCAACAAGCAGGGGGGCACGAGAAGCCGGATACTCCAGTCAATTGCCCAGGAGATCCTAGTATGGGCAGAGGGGAATCTGGCTTCAATTTCAGCTGTGCACTTGAAGGGCACACAAAATTGTTTAGCAGACTACCTCAGCCGTCACCGGGTAGATCGAGACAACTGGTCCCTTCATCCCGAAGTCTTTGCAGACCTCACCAGCAGATGGGGATACCCAGTAGCGGATCTGTTCGCAAACAGGAACAACCGCAAGACGGAAGTGTTCTTTTCCATGAACCCAGCAGACCAATCCTTGGGGATCGATGCGCTGGCAAACCCATGGCCTTGCGGCCTATGTTATGCCTTTCCGCCGATCAGACTTATTCCAGAAGTCCTCCGGAAGTTTCTTCTAGAAGAAACAGACCTCATTCTAATTGCCCCGTTTTGGCCCAAGAGGCCATGGTTTTCCCTGCTACAGACTCTAGTTTCAGAGCCTCCACTGAGTCTTCCAAAGAGGGAAGACTTATTGTTGCAGGGTCCAGTGTCTCACCCCCAGGTGATTTCCCTAAGATTGTCGGCTTGGTATCTGAAGAGAAGATGCTAAGCGCCCAGGGGTTCTCCGACAAAGTAGTCAGGACTCTGGTAGACTGTAGAAAACCAGTAACCAGAGCCATTTATTCCAAGGTTTGGAAAAAGTTTAATTCTTGGTTATCGGAGAATCAGAGACTAACCCACGATATTCCGGCAATTCTGGAATTTTTTCAAGAGGGGGTTGACAAGGGTCTTTCCGTTAGTACCCTAAAAGTACAAGCGGCAGCTATTAGTGTTTTCCTCCAGTTTTCTCTCCTGGAAAATCCCATTGTAGCCAGATTTTTCAAGTCAATTTCAAGGGCCAGGCCAGTAGTGGTGAAAAGTTGTCCATCTTGGAACCTGTCCCTAGTACTTCAGGCTTTGGTGGAATTTCCTTTTGAGCCTCTCGAGGAAATCTCAGTTAAACTACTTACATTAAAAGTAGTTTTTCTGGTAGCTATTACCTCAGCACGTAGGGTAAGTGAGCTGCAGGCCCTGTCAGTTAGGGAGCCTTTTCTCACGATTTTTGATGATCGAGTCGTTTTAAAGACTGATCCAGGTTTTTTGCCTAAGGTGGCTAGTACATTCCACCGAACTCAGCATATTGTACTGCCATCCTTTTGTAGTTCACCGCACGGCGAACAGGAAAGAAAGTTTAGTTGCTTAGACGTAAGAAGGATCCTCCTTGCCTATCTTGAGGTCACTAAGACCTTTAGGAAAACTGATGCTTTGTTTGTCCACTTTTCGGGGGCACACAAGGGAAACAGTGCATCTAAAGCCACACTAGCCAGGTGGATAAAGCAAGCTATCTCTGAAGCTTACAAAATTAGGGAGGTTTCTCCACCTTTTGTCACAGCACACTCAACTAGAGCCTTATCTACGTCTTGGGCTGAGAGGGCTGGTGCCTCACCGGAGCAAATTTGCAGGGCTGCCACATGGTCCAGTTACTCGACCTTCATTAAACATTATCGCCTGGATCTCCTATCAGCGCAGGAGCAGGCGTTTGGTCGTAAGGTCCTGCAGGCAGTTGTCCCTCCCTAGACTGGTAAGTTCTGGCTCATCGTCTCATGGGCTGTCCTGGAAGACGTTTTGAGAAAAGCTGAGTTAGACTTACCGGTAACTCCTTTTCTGAGAGTCTTCCAGGACAGCCGGATTCCCACCCGGTTTTGTCTAAAGTTATGTGTATTATGCATATGTTTTTCAGGGACGTCCTACGGTTCTTGAGTAGACTGACATGGGGCCTGGAGGACCGCCCTTTTATCTGGTGGGGGGAATGTGTTTCCTGTCCTGGTAGGAGGAGCCCTAGGTCTCATGGGCTGTCCTGGAAGACTCTCAGAAAAGGAGTTACCGGTAAGTCTAACTCAGCTTTTTTTTACTAGTGCGACGAGACTCTTGACACTTTTTTGGGACCATTGGCATTTATACAGCTCTATGGGGATAGGATTGATTAGGAGAGGGGCCATATGGTTTTTCCTACTTAGCCCCCATACACACGGTCGAAAATTCCGACCACAAAATCCGTCCGATTTTTTTTTTTTTCCGACGGATTTTGTCCGAAACTGGTGTTGCATACACACGGACAAATTTGACGGAAAATGTGATCGTTCCGAACGTGGTGACGTTCGTTGCGTACTACGGAACTACATAGAGGCTAGTAACCAATAGCTTTGGTCTCGTAATTTGATCTGAGCATGCGTGGCACTTCGTCCGTCGGAATTCCCTACACACGATCGGAAAAAGTCTGATCGGATTTTGTTGTCGGAAAATCTAAAAAAGGAAAAAGCCCACACACGATCGGATTTTCCGACAACATAATCCGATCGGACTTTTTCCATCGGAATATCCAACCGTGTGTACATTAGTAGAAACAAACGATATGGCTCCTCTCTTCTGACAGCACAGGGATTTGTGTGTTTGTACACACAAATCCCTGCGCTGGCGCTCATGCACGCGATCATGCGTGGCCGGCAGCGATTGTGCCCGCCGACCACATGCGAGCCCTCTGGTGGCCAAAAAAGGGTAGGACGTACCCGAACGGTATTTCACCCAGGAGAGCCATTGTGCCACAGTATATCGGCGTGACATGGTCGGCAAGTGGTTAAAGGAAATCCAGAGGCATATGTTATATGCATGGGGAATTTTAATATGTTAACCGCTTAAGGACCACCTCCTGCACATTTACGTCGGCAGAATGGCACGGCTGGGTACATCAACGTACAGGTACGTTGCTCTTTAAGTGCCCAGCCGTGGGTCGTGCGCTCCCTTCTGGCAGCGCGCTTGCGACCCGGTCCTGAGCTCCATGAGCGTGGCCGTGGCACCCGCGGACCCGATCGCCACTGGTGTCCCGCGATCGGGTCACAGAGCTGAACAACGGGGAGAGGTATGTGTAAACAAACCTCTCCCCGTACTTCCTAGTGAGACTGTCATTGATCATCTGTTCCCTGTCATCGGGAAAGACGATCAGTGATGTCGAAGGCCAAGCCACGCCCCCTACAGTAAAAAAACACACACACGTCACACTTAAGCCCTCCCCGCCCCCTAGTGGTTAACCCCTTCACTGCCAGTGTCATTTACACAGGAATCAGTGCATTTAAATAGCACTGATTGCTGTATAAATGACAATGGTCCCAAAAATTGTCAAAAATGTCTGATGTGTCCGCCATAATGTCGCAGTCACAATAAAAATTGCTGATCGCCGCCATTACTAGTAAAAAAAAAAATATTAATAAAAATGCTATAAAACTATCCCCTATTTTGTAAACGCTATAACTTTTGTGCAAACCAATCAATAATCGCTAATTGCGATTTTTTTTTTTTTTTACCAAAAATACGTAGAATACGTATTGGCCTAAACTGAGGAAAAAAAATGTTGTTTTTTTATACATATTTTTTGTGGGATATTTATTATAGCAAAAAGTAAAAAAATATAGAATTTTTTTCAAAATTGTCGCTCTATTTTTGTTTATAGCGCAAAAAATAAAAACCGCAGAGGTGATTACCACCAAAAGAAAGCTCTATTTGTGGGAAAAAAGGACGCCAATTTAGTTTGGGAGCCACGTCGCACGACCGCACAATTGTCAGTTAAAGCGACGCAGTGCCGAATCGCAAAAAGGGGCCTGTCCTTTGGCTGCAAATTGGTCCGGGGCTTAAGTGGTTATACAATCCAGTTATGGATAAACATGGAAAGCTCCCTAGGGATCAAGTGGGTGGAAATTTGGGAAGTTTGTCGAGGAGGTTGGAGGGGTAGATATATGGAGAATTAAGAACCCTCAAACCAGGGCTTATTCATGCTTGACACCAGGGAAGTATGTCCAGGATTAATTTAATATTGGTGAATGAGAAAATAATATCATTAGTAGACTCAGTAGTCTATCTCCCCAGGGGAGCATCGAACCATTCACGTATGGTATGTAAGCTGTTAATAAGCCCTATGGGAAAACGCTTAGAATTGAGAGTGCACCCTTACTGGTTGTTGCATATATGAGCTAATGATCGTATACCAGAACTGGAGGTGTTCCTGGAGGCCCATAGAGAGACACAGATGGATGGGAATTTATGGGACACTTTTAAGGCATACTTAAGGGGAGCCCTAAAATCCACAATCTCATATATAAAACAGAATAATAGGCAACGAGGAAGAGCTAGAGTGGGCATGTGCCCAAGTAGAAGCAGAATTTTATAATTAATAATTCAAATTCTAATCAGCAAAAACGTGAAAACCTTACTCATCAGTATAAAAAGCACCTGCCAGCTAATGCCAAATGTTAACTTTTTATTTTTTCAAAAACAGCTGAATTTTGAACAGGGAGAACAGCCAAGTAAGTTATTAGCACTTCTAATGAAACAGCAGACTACCTCTTCAGTAATTTCAAAAAGAAAAAAGTAGTAAAGCAAAAGAGGTTTATATGGTAGAGGAAATAGAAAGATTTTATGAATACTACGTTACAATGTATAAATCAACCTTGATGTGTGCAGAGGAAGATAGAGAAATAGCTCAATGATTTGGAGGAAGTGAGAGACGCTATCTCACAGATGGCAATCGGGAAATCGCCCGGTCCAGATGGTATACCCTTAGAGGTATATTTAAGATATATAGATATTATAGTACAAGTGTTATCCAGCGTGTATACAGAGGCCTTTGTGCGTGAAGTATTACCAATCTCTATGTACAAGGCTACAGTAGTACTATTACCGAAACTGGATAAAGATCTGAGTGAGTGTGCCTCTTATAGACCAATCTCGCTATTAAATATAGATTAGAAGATCCTAGCCCAAATTCTTGCAAAAAGATTAAATATGGTTATTACCTCTATTATCCATAATGATCAAACAGGATTTATTCCAGGGAAATCAACATCAATTTATATAAGAAGAACGGTTAATTTCAGAACTGTCCAGGAAAGGAAAACATTTGAGCTAAGAATGATACTTCTTTTTGACACAAAAAACAATGGTTAATGGTTAAATTTGGATATTGGTTTCCTCACCCACTATACTAGAGTTTTATGACCCCCCCCCCTCTGTGACTGTGATCTCCCCCCCTCCAGTCTATAGCTTTCCCTCTGTCTTATCTCACTTGCTGATAGCTTTATTACCATTGCCATACTATTGATTTGTATATGTATGTGTTTGTTTTTCTTTTCCTACCCCTCAGATTTTTCCTTTTTTTTCCTTTTTGTTTTTAACATTTTACCTTCTGCTAAAACTTTTGTGAATCAGTACTGCTTAGACCTTGAAGAAGGGGACACACCCCGAAAGCTCATCCATGAAAAATGATATGTTAGTGCAAATAAAAAAAGTTTCACGGACAGTACTCAATTTTCTCTATAAGAAGAACGCAAATAGTAACACAGTTAAAAGAGCATATTCCAAATACATCTGCATTAGCATCCTTTGATACGGCTAGACCATTTGACTCTATAGAGTGGCCGTTTCTAAAAGTGGCAATGAAAAGATTTGGAGAAAGATTTATAAAATGGGCGGGTATATTATATAAACAGCCATGGTCAAATTAGCTGGTGAATGGTATGCTATCACCCCCTGTAAAGCTGTAAAGAGGGACTAGACAAGGATGTCCCCTATCTCAACAACTGTTTGCAATAGAAGCTTTAGCGTTAGTATTTAGGCATTCAAAGAAATACAAGGGAATTACTCTAGGGGAAAAAACTGAGTGTATTGGATTGTATGCAGATGACATCATATTATATATGTTGGATGCTCAGAGTACATTAAATGAAGCCATGAAGATAAGAGACATTTGGAGAGTTCTCTGGTGTGAAGATAAATTGGCAGAAATCTGCGTTGATGCCATTAAGACAGGAAATACAGATGGGAGACGGGGTGGGTAGAGCCCCCATTAAAAACAGTACAGTCCTTTTAAGTATTTGGGAATTTATATCGCCTCACAAGCGAAGGAGGCATTGAAAGCTAATGTATATCCTCTAACAGAACACATTAAATAAAAAAAATTGGGGATATGGTCTAAAATGCCCTTATCAGTAGTAGAAAGAATAAATTTGATTAAAAGTATAATAGTCCCTAAATGCTTATATGTGTTTTCACATTCGCCAGTAATAACACCTAAAAGGTAATATTTAACAATCTGAACTCCCAGTTTATAAAATTCTTATGGGCTAATGGTAGATGTAAATTAAAACTCAAAACGTTGCAATGACCTAAAGCCATGGAAGGTGTGGCTCTGCCTGATAAATACCTATATTATCTAGCGGGCCAATTGAAGCACCTGCAGAAGTGGATAGCTCAGGAGCAGGGAGAGGGAGTAGAGAGTTACTTGCTTAAGATCTTAGGAGTGTAAAGTGGGACTAGAGGCACAGGTAGCGAGATTACCAAGGGTAAAAATCCCCATATTAACTCTGGCACGATCAGTATGGAGAAAAACAAAAACAAAAAAAAGTGGTGGGATATACTGATAATCCTTTGGAGATAACAATCTGGAATAACTCAAACTTGGAGCAGTTAAAGCTATTCATGGACTGCAAGTTCTGGAAACGGAAGAGAATAGGCACACTGACACAGTTATATAACTATAGAACACTACACTCATTTGAATATCTGTGTAAACGACATGATATCTCATAAAAAAAGTTTTATAAATACTTACAGCTTCGTTGTGTGCTACAGTTACAACTAGGTAACCAGAACCCTAAGATATCTAGATTTCTCCTTGTAGGAATACTCGGATCACAGGGCACTAAGGGACTAACATCTATATTATATGCACATCCAATCCAGGCTAAAATAGGCAGTAACCCATTGAGAGTAAGAGATAAATGGCAGATGATTATTCTGAATACGACCGAGATATGCTCTATACATCTGATGGTCTCACCAGTGGCTAATAATAGGTTAATTCAATTATATATGACGCATCAGAGACATCTTAGCCCAAGTAGACTATTTGGAATGGGGCGTAGGGCTACATCGAACTGCCTGCGATGTCATCAAGACGTAGCAGATTTCCTACATTTAATGTGGAACTGTGACCACACTTTAAGATATTGGAACCAGGTAATAGGAAAGCTGTCAAATGTGGTGGGAAAATCAATCCCATGTAATGTGGAGGTATGCCTGTTGGGACTATTGGAAGACGAGATATGGCCTAGATATTTTAAAATCTTACTGCAGGAAACATTATTTTTGGCACGGAAGGAAATAGCGGTAAGGTGGATGTAGGTGGAACCACCTTCGGTAAATCAATGGACGAAAACAGTTAATCAAGTGATACCCTGCGAGAAAATAATGTATGAGCATAGAGGAGGGATACAAAAATAATATAAGATATGGGACGTATGGAATAATGCACATGCAACTGTGGATAGGAATGAAAGATAAATGGATGACTGGCAGCAGCCAAAGGAATAAGTAAGATTGGGATATGACAGTAGTGAGAGTGTATAGAAGTTTGTTAGAGGTATGTATGAAATGTAAAAGATTATATATTATATACACAGTATTATATATACAGTATCTCACAAAAGTGAGTACACCCCTTACATTTTTGTAAATATTTGATTATATCTTTTCATGTGACAACACTGAAGAAATGACACTTTGCTACAATGTAAAAGTAGTGAGTGTACAGCTTATATAACAGTGTAAATTTGCTGTCCCCTCAAAATAACTCAACACAGCCATTATTGTCTAAACCGCTGGCAACAAAAGTGAGTACACCCCTGAGTGAAAATATCTAAATTGGGCCCAAAGTGTCAATATTTTGTGTGGCCACCATTATTTTCCAGCACTGCCTTAACCCTCTTGGGCATGGAGTTCACCAGAGCTTCACAGGTTGCCACTGGAGTCCTCTTCCACTTCTCCATGACAACATCATGGAGCTGGTGGATGTTAGTGACCTTGCGCTCCGCCACCTTCCGCATGAGAATGCCCCACAGATGCTCAATAGGGTTTAGTTTGCATTTCCCATTTTCAATATAGTGTTACATTTTGGAAGAGTAGTATATTGTATTTTGATGCTTCATTTATACAATATTGTCTTACTGTTTAACCACTTAAGCCCCGGCCATTTTGCCGGCCAAAGACCAAAGCACTTTTTGTGATTCGGCACTGCGTCCCTTTAACTGACAATTGCGCGGTCGTGCGACGTGGCTCCCAAACAAAATTCAATATATGTTCTTACGTTCCACGGCCCAGAACCAAGCGGACAGAAGTGACGCTAACGAGTCCCGCCCAACGTGTTTCATATCTCCTGATAGTGTCATTGGTGTCACTTCCATGGTTTCGGGCCGTGGAATGCAAAGCATTTAATAGGAGTTGATATATGTGCATGTAGCTCGTGTAATGCGAGCCTCTTGATGATGTGAGTCGTATAGTGCTTGTTTATAAGCCTTTTTAAATCAACGGAATTACGCTATGGGATATCTTCTGGCTTATATTTCCCTCTACATATGGAGTGTCCTATACCTGGTTGGAGGCCGAAATGCCGAGAGGGCTCCCCTTGAGGCTCAGTGCAGTACACCCCTGAAGTTGGGTACAGAAGGTGTAGTGCTCAAAGAAGCACAGGTTGTCAGATGGATTCAGGAGAGAAGAGCCGGTGGTCACCTGAAGAATACCAGATAATGCAGGAAACACAGTTGGGCCAAAGTCTCTAGGAATCCTCAGTAATACTTGGCAAGGTATTAGCAAGGGACGGTAGTGAAAGCCAGGCCAGGGGTCAAACACAGTAGATCCGACAGGAGGGAGAGGCAGATTGCAGGAACGGAGTCAAGCCAGAGGTCAAGTACAGGAAGGCAGACAGGAACAGATAGCTGTAGCAAAGTCCGTGATGCAAGATGGGATCAGACACTGGATATAGCAGCAAGTCGGTAAAGCAAGCCAGGGGGGTCAAACCAGGAGAGCAGATCAAACAGGCCAGGGGCAAGCCGGGTCACAACAGGAAATCCAAGTAGAATATGCACAGAGGCTCAGGAACACAGGAAGGCTGAAACTCGTTTCTACAGTGCGCATGCGCCGATGACGGCAGCAGCGCATATACTGAATATCTCCTAAACTGTCCAAGTTTAGGAGATACTCAAGGTTTCTACAGGTAAACCTTGTTATAGGCTTACCTGTAGGTAAAAGTGGTGTAACAGGGTTTACAACCACTTTAAGGATAGTACTATGGAACAGGGGTGGAATATAGACATTCACTAGTGCCAGCGTTTGAGTATTAATTTCAAGGATAGCTTTCGTGTATCTGCCCTCTGAATTGGTAAAGACCCTCTGAGCATTACACAGGAAATTGAAACACCTCTGGCATATGAAGAATATGATGTATGTTTGGCTCTTTGAATCCATGACTGTGCCAGTGATGTCAACAAAATGAACTGGACAGATTACAAGCAGAGGAGACATCTACACAGAGATTTGTACAGTTTTTACTGATGATTTTTAATGTGGAAAATGTATGGGGGAAAGTTTACTTTCACTTTATTTCCAGTGAAGCCAAGACGTTCAGGGAAGCAGCATTGATAGCAGGAGTCAGTAGCACTGAAAGTTGTAAACTTCAAGTGTTGGGGTAAGAATTTTAACAAATACTTTAATAGGGAATGTTTCTTTTATTGTGCTAAATGTGTCAAGATAAACACCCTGAGAGTTCAAAGTGGAAGTAAACCCTTCTATCGTTTACAGCCAAGGAAGCTGCCATCTTATCCTCTGTTTGATCTGCAACAGCCATGCACATGTGATAAGTTATGACTCGAGCCATTTGATGGTTTGATAGTTTGGTTGAGAGCACAAGCAAATGTGACTGTTTAATGGTGGCATGCTGGGAATGTAACTTTTTTTAAACCATTAAATTGATGGGTTTAGTTCTGCTTTAATACCACTTTAATTCCCATATCAAGAGAGAATGTCCATTTTCTCCTTTCAGCATTGATTTAGAAGTGACTCCAGGTCAACAACAGCTGACCACTGAAAGAGATGATGAGGAAACCAAGGCCTTACTCATTGGAGTACATTTGAGAGAAAATCCTCACCAATTGGAGTGACTCAATTTTGGATGAAGCTTGTGTTCAGTGTAATAGAAAACCCAAACTGAGACCCCATAGGTCTGTGTAAAAAAAGTGGCTTAACGTCATTAAATTGTGGCAGTGTAAGAGGGGTGCTCACAACATACTGCAATTGGTAAATTGAAAAATTAACAGTTTTTTGAAGTATTATTAATAAATGTGTTATTACATTGCAAATCACCATATTATAGGGAAATAATTATATATGACTAGGAATATTCTGCAGGTACATATACATAATGCTATCCGTATAGTAGAATCCTTACATTAACTATTGTATACGTGTATATAAGTAAGTTCATTTATATTGTTCTCATGGGGTCCATTGCTAGATAATGGATGTGTAAGTGACTAGAGATGAGAGAAGAGTAGAAATCATATCATTGCACTCAAAATCTGGTGCAGCTGTGTGTGGTAGCCAATCAGCTTTTAACTTCAACTTGTTCAGTTAAAGGGGTTGTAAACCCTCGTGTTTTTTCACCTTGAGGCCGAGTTCACACTGGTACGACAAACGCTCCGACATTGGGCGCTCATGTCGCATGATGTGTGAAATTCAATGTTTCCCTATGGGAGCTGTCTTAACTGGTCCGACACAAGTCGGTCTGACTTTAAAAATGCTCCCTGCACTACTTTGTTCTGACTTTGATCCTACTTCAGCCCATTGAATATCACCAAAGTCAGATCGCCGTTTTGACTGATTTGACTTTGGCATGCAACTTCTCTGATCTTGAAGGAGAACTCGACGCCAAAAAAAAAAAACTGCATGGGTTCCCCTCCAAGAGCATACCAGGCCCTTCGATCTGGTATGGGTTTTAATGGGAACCCCCACGCCGAAAAAACAGCATTGGGGTCCACCCCAAAATCCATACCAGACCCTTATCCGAACACACAGCCCGGCAGGTCAAGAAAGGGGTGGGGACAAGTGATTGCCCCCCCTCCCAAACTGTATCAGGCCACATGCCCTCAACATGGGGGGTGGGTGCTTTTGGGCAGGGGGGCCCTGAGCCCCCTCTCCACCCCAAAGCACCTTGTCCACATGTTGAAGAGGACAAGGGCCTCTTCTGGACAACCCTGGCCGTTGGTTGTCAGGGTCTGCGGGCAGGGGGCTTAACGTAATCTGAAACCCCCCATTTAACAAGGTAGGCCCCTAGATCCCGACCCCCCACCCTATGTGAATGAGTATGGGGCACATTGTACCCCTTCCCATTCACCTGAAAAAAAGTGTAAAAAATAAAACACAGCACACAGGGTGTTAAAATAATTTATTAAGGCAGCTCGGGCGTCTCTTCCGACTTCTTCTTCCTTCTCCGGGTCTTCTCCACTGATGTTTTCTAGCCCTCTCTGGTTCTTCTCCCCTCTCTGGGTCTTCTCCGCTCTCTCTCTGGTTCTTCTCCTTCTGTCCGCTGTCTTCTGCCGGGTTTCCTCCTGCTGTCTTCTGCCGGGTTTCCTCCTGCTGTCTTCACGCTCTTTTGCTCAGTCTTCTCCCTCTGTCCGTCAGATGTTGACTCGACGGTCTCTCCCGCTCTAATTCTGGGTGTGCGGTGTGCCACTACTTATAACAGCATGTGGCAGGGTCACAGTGTGACGTCATTCAGAGGCCCCATCCCTTATGACGTCACCACCGCGGCATGATGGGTGGTGACGTAATAAGGGACGGGGCTCCGGTGACCCCCGCCCCATGCCAATATAAGTAGGGGCACACCTCGCACCCGCCATTAGAGCAGGAGATAGCCGTTGAATCAACATCGGGAAAAGACCGCATAGAAGACAAGGCAAAAGAGCATGAAGATGGCAGGAGACTACCCGACAGCAGACAGAGGGAGAAGAACCGGTGAGAGAGCGGAGAAGAGCCAGAGAGGGGAGAAAAAGTCGGAAGAGACACTGAACGAAGCTGCTAAATAAATTACTTTAAAAACCTGTGTACTGTATTTGTTTTATTTTTGACACTTTTTTTCAGGTGAATGGGTAGGGGTACAATGTACCCCATACTCATTCACATAGGGTGGTGGGTCAGGGATCTGGGGGCCCCCTTGTTAAAGGGGGCTCCCAGATTCCGATAAGTCCCCCCTGCAGACCCTGACAACCAACGGCCAGGGTTGTCGGGAAGAGGCCCTTGTCTGCACGCACCTGGATTTTAGGCAGTACTTTTGAAGAAGGAGTCTAATGTACTCCGTAACGCGTAGGAAATACGAATGCAATTAGTACTGTGTGTGTATATTATGGATGTTCACATTATGGAGTCTTTTTCACTCACTATGTGCATTTTATGGTATACAGTGCCTTGCGAAAGTATTTTTAGCAAATAAAAAACTGAAAAGTGGTGCGTGCAAATTATTCGGCCCCTTTACTTTCAGTGCAGCAAACTCACTCCAGAAGTTCAGCGAGGATCTCTGAATGATCCAATGTTGTCCTAAATGACTGATGGTGATAAATAGAATCCACCTGTGTGTAATTAAGTCTCTGTATAAATGCACCTGCTCTGTGATAGTTTCAGGGTTCTGTTGAAAGCTCAGAGAGCATCATGAAGACCAAGGAACACACCAGGCAGGTCCGTAATACTGTTGTGGAGAAGTTTAAAGCCGGATTTGGATACAAAAAGAGTTCCCAAGCTTTAAACATCCCAAGGAGCACTGTGCAAGCGATCATTTTGAAATGGAAGGAGTATCAGACCACTGCAAATCTACCAAGACCTGGCTGTCCCTCTAAACTTTCAGCTCAGACAAGGAGAAGACTGATCAGAGATGCAGCCAAGAGGCCCATGATCACTCTGGATGAACTGCAGAGAACTACAGCTGAGGTGGGAGAGTCTGTCCATAGGACAACAATCAGTCGTACACTGCACAAATCTGGCCTTTATGGAAGAGCGGCAAGAAGAAAGCCATTTCTCAAAGATATCCATAAAAAGTCTTGTCTAAAGTTTGCCACAAGCCACCTGGGAGACACACCAAACATGTGGAAGAAGGTGCTCTGGTCCGATGAAACCAAAATCAAACATTTTGGCCACAATGCGAAACGATATGTTTGGCGTAAAAGCAACACAGCTCATCACCCTCAACACACCATCCCCTCTGTCAAACATGGTGGTGACAGCATCATGGCTTGGGCCTGCTTTTCTTCAGCAGGGACAGGGTAGATGGTTAAAATTGAGGGGAAGATGGATGCAGCCAAATACAGGACCATTCTGGATGAAAACTGTTGGAGTCTGCAAAAGACCTGAAAGTGGGACGGAGATTTAACTTCCAACAAGACAATGATCCCAAACATACAGCAAAATCTACAAAGGAATGGTTCACAAATAAACATATCCAGGTATTAGAATGGCCAAGTCAAAGTCCAGACCTGAATCCAATCGAGAATCTGTGGAAAGAGCTGAAAATTGCTGTTCACAAACGCTCTTCATCCAACCTCACTGAGCTCGAGCTGTTTTGCAAGGAAGAATGGGCAAGAATTTCAGTCTCTCGATGTGCAAAACTGATAGAGACATACCCCAAGTGACTGATAGAGACATACCCCAAGCGACTGATAGAGACATACCCCAAGCGACTTGCAGCTGTAATCGCAGCAAAAGGTGGCTCTACAAAGTATTAACGCAAGGGGGCCGAATAATTTTGCACGCCCCACTTTTCATTTTTTTATTAGTTAAAAAAAGTTTCAACAATCCAATAGATTTCGTTCCACTTCACAATTGTGTCCCACTTGTTGGTGATTCCTCATAAAAAATTAAAATTTTATATCTTTATGTTTGAACCCTGAAATGTGGCAAAAGGTTGAAAAGTTCAAGGGGGCCGAATACTTTCGCAAGGCACTGTAATATTCCATGTTTTTATAGTACAATTCTATGTACATGACTGTTACTCTTGTTTATACTTTTTTGATACTATAAATAAATTAGAATTTTTTTTTTTTATTTCAATAATTTTTATTGATACTTCACATTGAAAGGAAGAATTACAGTCAAGGAAATAAAAGATTGTTAATAATGGTCAAAAATAATCGCAAATATCGTACATATATAGCATAACTAAGTGACCATTACAAATAATTTAAATTCTTAGAATAATATAAATTCGAGAAATATAACTCAGGGTCAAGGGAATGAAGAAAAAATGTAAAAAAAAAAAAAAGGGAGGGGGAAAGGAAGAGTACACTGTATATAAGCAATATAATATTGATTCACAAACAATTTGATAAATAATCTATCCAAGGTTTCCATGTTTCATCCAAAGAACTTTGTTTATCCAGTAAAATTGCTGTAAGACTTTCATTAACCATTATAAATGACAATTTATTTTTAACTAACTGAATGGGAACATAGGGAGATTTTCAAGATAATTTATTATTATTATCGTCTCACAATCTGTGCCTATATAGTCCCATTCCCAAGGGATAATCTGTGTTTACATTAAATTAGGGGTTTTGGCCTTTCAACAGCAGATATAATCCATCTCCAATTTTTTGATATCTAAATAGATACATGAGAAGTGAGTGACATACCCACCCAGAGAACAGAAGTTTGTCATTCACAGGATCACCAGGTGAAAATAAAGGAAGAAAAGCCTGAAAAAACAAACACAACACATGCAGGAACTTTATGCAAGGACTGGTAAGCTTTAAGTCAGTTTGAAAGTTTAGTACATCATTTTCTCCCCAAAAATGCTAAAATTGAAAATAAATATATAATTTATGCGTGGAATTCTTTTTTCTGGTAAAATTAGACACCTCCTAATAGTTTACAGTTATTACAAGCTTGAAGCTAAGAATATTTTAAGAAATGGTAACTGTATAATATCTTTTAAGATTGATAAAAATAACACGGGTTCATTCAGCAAATACATGATAATTAAAACATCACATGTAGTATGCTTTTGAGAAATTAACCGAACATGCATTCGGGAGAAAATGCAAATTACAAAAATACACTGCATCTTCCAAAATGTAATTCCACACAGAAAAAAACAGTCCCCTTTCCTTTTCTTTATACAGATTTTCACTATAATTTGTGATGTATTCCTGTGTCCATTCCGATGACCGTGCTCAACATGTAAGAGTGACATCACTATTGTCTGTGTATGTGTTAGCGTGCTTTGTTAACAAAAGTTGGAATCTTTCACAAAAGCCTCTTTGTGCTATTTTTGGCAGGCGAGTCATATATTTACTTTAACATGCATAACTTTAAGGTGAATTACATGAGAAATCACAATTTAACTGACAATTCTAGCCCAGAGTGATTAGCAGATCAATGCAAGAGCGATAGGAGCAAGGCTCCTCTTTCTCAGATCTCAGATTTTGTCACAAAACTAATCCCTGTGTGAGAAGGTTCTGATGGAGAAAGCCATATCCTATTTTGTAAAAACGCATACTACCTCTTAGGCAGAGACTCAGGGAATAGATTTAGCTTTAGTTTCCCTGAAGTAGCATATGGCATATGAACTAAACAATTGCTGCTTCCATCAGAGTCTTCTCACATATGTTTTGGGACAGATTGCCTTTGAAAACGAATATATAATTAATTAAATGCAAATCAATCTAAACTAACTTAAATTAATATGAACCATTCTATAATCCCTTAATACAACTAAAAAGCAATACATATATACTGTACATATAAGTAGTGATAACAAAACCCTAGACCACTATTTGTACTAAAAACATCCATAAAAGTGCAAAAAACAAAGAGCTATATCAGACATATTAACAGCGGGTTAAAAAATAAATCACTGTTTAACCCTCCGAATAACCCGAACCATCAGGTAGAAGTGTTTAAAGGGCTTGTCCTACAGGACCTGGCAAGTCTACAACCCAACAGAGAAACTAATGCCAGATACATAGAAGATGGAATTATGGCCTTGGAAAAACGAAAAAACATAATCATACGCCCAGCAGACAAAGGAGAAGGGGTGGTAATTTTGTCAAAAGATGTCTATCATAACCAAATAGTAGAGATGCTATCAGATACTGCTACTTATTGCACTTTAAAGAGAGATCCAACTGTGGAATACAGGGATCATTTAGAGAGACTAATCGATATGGGATCGAACAAGGGGGTCTTGACTGATAAGGAGAAGAGATACCTGGTCCCAGCAAGCAGTAGAATACCAACTCTCTACACACTACCCAAGGTGCATAAGGACCCAATAAACCCTCCAGCAAGACCTATAGTTAACAGTATCAATTCAATTTCAGCCAGACTTGGACAATATCTAGACAAATTTCTCCAAAACAGTGTAAGAAACACGAGGTCTTATATACGAGATACAAAAGATTTCTTAAATTCTCTCCAAAAAGTGGATCTATCAGAAAAAAACGAGGTTTTACTAGTCACTGCGGACGTATCCTCCCTTTATTCCATCATTCAGCACGATGACGCTATTCTGGCCCTAAATTGGGCCTTAAGAAAGAGAGAAGACCTAACATTGAATCAAAAAGTGTTTTTAAGGAATGCTCTAGATTTTTGTCTTAATCATAATTATTTTTGGTACGGCGGCAATTTTTACTCCCAGCAAAGAGGCGTGGCCATGGGTGCCAAATTCGCACCGAGTATCGCAAATCTCTTCATGGCAGAATGGGAGGACAAAACTGTTTTTAATGGTCAACGGGCAGAATTAGTATTTTATCAGCGTTTTATTGATGACTTATTTTTTATTTGGGCAGGGACAAGCGAAAGCTTGGAAACCTTTTTATCCTTTTTAAATACAAACAACAACAATATTGTTTTGACATCAATAAGCCATAAGGAGGAGATTGATTTTCTGGATGTGACAATTTATCGAAAATTAAACCAATTGGAAACAAAAGTCTACTTCAAAAAAACTGACAGAAACAGTTATTTGCCCATATCAAGTGGTCATCACCCAATGTGGCTAAGAAACATACCAAAGGGCCAAATAATGAGGGTAAGAAGAAACTGTTCAGAGGATGTCAATTTCACTTGCCAATCGAAAATTTTAACAGATAGATTTGAGATCCGAGGATATGACCCTATTAAATTAAAGAAAATAGTTGAAGAAGTAGGTGCAATACCACGGGCCGCCACCCTAGAAGAAAAAAACGTTAGTTCAGCCAACCACCTCCACCCTCAAGAATTCCAACAAGGAATGGTCGTTCATCTCTGGATACCATGAACAATATAAAGAAGTAGAAACCATTTTTAAAAAATATTGGCATGTGTTATTATTGGATAAGAAATTAACCACAGCTTTACCCGATAACCCCCAGTTTATTTATAGAAAGGCGACCAGTTTCGGTGACAGGGTGGTCAAAAAAATCATAGACCCCCCCAAAAAAACACCGACTTTCTGGGACAAGAATGGCTTCTATGCCTGCAGGAAATGTAAGGCCTGTAGGGAAGTGAGGAAACCCATAAGATCACTTGATAAATCTGTAGCAACAGCAAATCACGCATCTTTTGACATTGAACAATTTATCACATGCAACACTATGTTTGTGGTTTATGCACTGAAATGTCCGTGTGGCCTGATGTACATCGGCCGCACAAAAAGACTTCTGCGCATAAGAATAGCTGAGCACATTAACAACATCAAACTTGGTTACAAAGACCATAATGTTTCCTTACACTTTAAACTAAAGCACGATAGTGATCCCAGTGGCCTTGAATTTTGGGGTATTGAACATCTCCAACCTCATTGGAGGGGCATCCATTGGGTACGAGAATTGTCAAAACAAGAAACCAAATGGATTTTTTTGACTGACGTTCTTGCCCCTAGAGGTCTAAATGTAGAGCTTGACATCAATTGCTTTATCAGTGACACCTGACCACCCCCTCTGCAATTGTCCTGAGTTTTATGTGATTTTATTCACTCTGATGTAATCTAATTTATTTATTTATACTCAGTTAGATGCTATATATTGTTTTTTTTTCAAGAGTTGTGATGTTGTTTGTACCTGTGGTAGTCTCCATTTAAGGAGGGCTATGATTACAGACCCCCACACCACAGTATCTACATCCGATTAAGTATACATGCTAGCCCCATAACACTGATCTAGTTAACCCCGACTATCACATATATGGGCTAACCAATTATGGCACCTCTATAGTGACGATGTGTTTCTTTAACCCCGCATTCATCATTTTGCGATTAATTATTTATGAGTATCCTGGTACCCGAATATTTTATATTTATATATTTGGCTACACTCATACTGATTATCCGATGAGCGGTATACCCATTGGGATTTTATATTTTGGTTATAAGGGCTTTTATGTGTGATTCAACCCACACTTTAAACCACTATTTTCCTTTTTTTTATTTTTTTATAAATATATTTTTATATATATTTTATACCTTTGTCCTCTAATCATATATGATTTATCTACCAGGGGTCCATTTGGGGTTTTAAAATGATTACTAATATGATTTTTAAATTTCTTAATGTGGTTTTAATGCGTTTTTCTCCAATTTTTTATGCGATTCTTATGCGATTTTTCATGTGATTTTTTATGCATTTTAAATCGGCATTTTATTTTAATATAGACTCCAAGGGGTATATTAAATTTGATTTTATCTGTTTTAAACATTTGCGCACTATCTCCAAACGCTTATATGTTCACAGTTGTAGTCAAAATATAACTGAGTCATATCCCTCCTTTTTTGTGGACCCACATTTAAAATCAGATTATGTCATGGGCAACGTTTATTGCTTTATTGTCAATGGATAGCAGGAGGCACGCGCATGTATGAAAGGAATCTCCATAAGATAACCATTAGGTTGCGATACCTTATCTTCTAAATGTTATATATAACTAGCATGACTATTGCTCAGTAAGGAAGAGGTTCAATGTGGTATGATCAGTTATGTCTAATTTTAGAATAGTATATTCTAAATAGCATATTTGTTATATTACAACAGACGTGGCGCAGTTGCGCTGTGTAACTCCTATTTCATCCATGCGTGCGCGCCCATTGGCTGGATCTGCGGTCCATCACCTTAAAAGGGACACTTCCGGTTCTCTGGTCACGCCCTCGTGAGGAAGTCCGATAGGACGAAACGTACGTCAGGGACGGAGACCAGAGAACACAGGAAGTGATGTTTGCGCACCAGCCTGCGTGCCACCGACCAGGAAGCCCTCAGGACGCTGGATATACCGCTCCACACAGCGGAAATCAGCAGAGCGCGACCGGAAGGCATCTCACAGGCATAGTGCACATACCTACATTTATCCTATATGCTGATTTGAATATTTGATCTGGTACGCTTTTTGTACAAAGGGGTGTTTTTGAATTTTAGTAGGGGGGTAAATAAATTATTTATGCAGTATCACGCTATGTGGTGACTTCTTTTTCAATATATGACCTGCCTGGGGAGCTATTGAATCAGAGGTTGTGGAGGAAATTTGGAGAATCGAGAGAGGATTAAGCAGCACCCAGATGAGAGAGTGTATATGCCTTTATTTTGTGTATTTCTGGTGAGTGCATCCCCAAAGGGGAATCTTCCTAACACGTGGTGGAGTGCACTGGTGGATGGACTTGACAGATTTTTGGCACACTGAATTATTCCAATCCTTTACGGAGAGAGTTGGACTGTTGTAATCACTGAATGATTATCCCCCACTGATACCCAATATCAATCCACTTATTTATTATTGAACTGTTTGATTTATTTTATTCATTCAATTATTTAACACCGCACTTTATTGCTATTTTTATTGCTAATTTTACTGAGTGATACTCTTCCACCTTATCAGTCTGTTCTGATACCCAAGCGCTGCTACAATATTTGCACAGGCTGGATGTATGTAATTTATTTGTTTAATTATTTATTCCTTGACACCTGTTATTTTATTGTACATTTTATATACTATATCAGACATGTTCCTGAAAGACAGTTCTTTGTCACAAAACATGTACAGTATTATCTTGGTGCTTATCATGTGAATATAATGCAACAATCCTTTTTTTCAAAGCAGTTTACACCTCTGTGATCCCCAATATAAAGTAACTCAGGCTCATCAAAAGCAGGTCACATATTACTTTTCAAAACAACCCTACTTAGCTATGAGACTCCAGGTCAGTCCTTAGTATTCCTCCTCTCCCTCATTAGCTCATACCAAGAACATCCAAAGAGATACAGTATGTGTTTCAACTATGCATTTAGCTATTTGACTTGAGTTGCACGATAGTTAAATACAGCACATGTGACTTGACACTCCTGATGTTTATATAAAATCTATACACTGTATATAATGGGTGGGTTGACCAGATACGGCATTGTATTTCCAGCATTAGTCTATCAACAGAAAATGTCTTTAAAGGCATGCAGTCACTTTGCCTTGAATGGGCAATGTGACCGTTTTTGTAAAAAGGTCTTCCATTGACCCTCTGATAATCAACTCTTCAGTGACACCCACTCCTCCAGGTTCTAGTTTGTCTGGTGCAAAATACCCAATGTTTCCAGGCGTGGATGAGCATGCACCTCTCTACTATGTGAAAAGGCTTGAATCTAGCAGCCACTACCTTAGCCCAAGCACTGTCACATGATACCAGCTTACACCAGGAATTTTTGTGCTGGCTTTGACAGAAAGAGTGGTGGGGGAGCTCAGGCTGGGAAGTATCAGTAAGTAAAGGGTGGAGGGCTGTTTACAGACACTGTAAAATTGCCCGAAAAGGGTGATGTGGCAGCGTCTCTTTAAACCCTTAACGACAAAGGTATAACACACCTTAACTCCTGTTCCCAGATTTGCAACTTTGCCATTTGTGAGTAAAGCTGTATAAATATTTTCAACTACGGTATCGGGGTAAATTATGTCTTTTTGTCAATGTTTTTTTTCAGCACATATTTGGCCTTAATTTCTTCATTTAGTGTCAAATGTTAATCAATATCTTCTGATATCTACAGTATATGTGTAGCGCCAGCTTCAGGTAGAATTGGCTGAAATGTACTGGAGAAACAAAGTACAGGTAGTTACTTTACTACAAGAATTAAAGTGACACAAAACTCATGTTTTTTCTAAAAAATAAATAAATGCAACATGTCTAAATATAAGTACATAGAATCTCTCTCTCTTCCTTAATTTCATCTCTCAAATGCAAGATTTTCTTTGCTATTCTCAGACTTCCTGTTCTAGGGTGGCTACATTCGTTCTCCATACTCCCCTTGTGTATGTAAACATAGCCACCCTTTCCTGCTCGCCCCTATGATGGACTACACTTCATTATGCAGACACATTCAGTTGTATGGACATTGTAGTATGCATATAGCAGAGCATGTGACCAGAGATGATGGCACTGCTCGATCTACACCAGTAGCAGTGAAGTGCATAAGTCAAGGATAGGGAGAATGCACAGTACAAAAAGGAAGCCTGAAAACAATGCTAAGAAACTTAACAAAAAGTGGAGCCACAGTATACTTGATATTGTAGAACAATTGATGTAAAATTAAAAATGTGAGTTTAACGTTACTTTAAGAGACCACAAATGACACAGCAGTGTAAAATGGCCAACAGCAGGACATATTTAATCAGGGGTAATAGGCCTAACTGGTCAATGCCTAACTTTTATTTTATCTATAGAAATGGTTTGTGGTGAATGTGATTTAATGTGAGGTGGTATAGGTGCACTTAGATTTATTTCCTTTTAAATAATGCAAACAAAAGACTGCTTAAAGAACTGATGGTCATAACAAGTAAAAGCTCTTCTTTAAACACCCTAGACTTAAAAAAAAGCCCTATGAACCTAAAAAATAAATTAAAAAAAATGTAAAAAAAACATTTAGAGGTTTGCTTTGGATAGGACAGCAGATAAAGGCAATTGCTGACCTCTAATCAATTACAAAAAAAAAGAAAGACAAAAAGCCCTCAATAATAAAAAAGCAGCAAGGAAATTGATTGCCTAAAACATTGCAATCAAAATGACATTGAAGTTGTTTTGAAATTCAATAAAAAAACGATTGAAAAAAAAAATGACATTGAAGTATAGTTTCCTGCCTGAACCTAATCTCTCCCTGTGCAGTTTGTCAGCTTTTATTGCAACAGTTTTAATTCACTAAAACCATGGCTTCTCTGTGCCACCCTTATTACAGTGAGGGTGCTGGTTTATCAAAAAAAAAACCTTTTCGGCCCTTCAAAGCCTGCAGGTCAACGTTCAATGGCCACACAATGCAATATGATTTTAAAATCTCACCAGGAAAGCCAATCTCAATCTCAAACCTGCAGAATTTTATATCCGAATTGTAAAACACAAATGCACAGACTCCTGGTGCTATAACAACAAATGTAGCAGTTTGTGCACAAAAATCTTAATTTTTTATGATATATATATATAGAAAACCATGATCTCTGGCACTTCCAGGTCAAAAGCATCCTAGGCAGCACACTGCCTACCAGATGCATCTCGAGGTCAAGAGCAGTGCCCAACACAGTAACAATGCATAGACATTGCATTCTACCTCATGTCTTATTACTTTACCTTATGTTCTATTGCTTCAGTGCCCTGAAGAAAAAAAGAGTATAGAGTTAAATGAAGTGTAAGTTAATTAAAAGATTTAGAAAAGGAAACATGTGATGCACCTAAACAACACATTGCAGCGCATGTGCACGATACATCAGCACACGCAAGTTATGCACACCATAACATACACCTGCTGGTGTGAGCGAGCCCTAAAAATATATATTTCTGCTGCTTTTTTCATTACTATAATTTTTTTTATATTAAAGTGACAGACTCCATCTAAAAGGGTCTGACAGAATAAGAGTTGAGGAAATAACTGCAGTATTTCAGTGAATTGCTAAGGAATATGCACCACTTTGAACTATGGGACATTACGGCATTGTACAGTAACTGGGTAATGGGCCTATTCTCTACCAGGACGTTATCTGAATTAAATTTGCATGTTCTCTGCATGTTAACATATGGTTTCTTCAGAATTCTTTAGTTTCCTCACACAATCCAAAGACATACCAGTATTCAAATTATCTCCCTCTCAAAAATGCCCCAGATTTTATATTGAAAGATTCGGACAGGGAGGGAAAATAGATATATAAAAAAAAAAAGACAGGACAGTGTCAGTGGGCCAAACCAGTGTTTTACATTTTGGCTATTGTCTGTGAGTCTGTTTTGCTTCCCAATTGCTGTGTGTACAATGACAACATTCCAGCCATACATGCCACAACAGTCAGTGACTAGTCTTTTAGATGTCCATTAGCAGTCATTACACTCAGCTAGAAAGACATGCGTACCTGTTCTCAGCTATCACAATGGAATGTTGTTGCTATTCCTTGACATACCCTTATACATTTCATCACACATCATCATATATCTCATTGAATCACTCAAAAGATGCAAAAGCCTTCAAGATATACACATTTAGGAGTCCAGGCATGCTGATTGAAGGAAAACTTACATGACAGAAATATGGACACTATCATTACTATCCTCATCCTGAAAACGCTTGACACCTAGCTGTGATACTAATTCACTGGCTTCAGTTTCTAAGTTGCTTACCCAGACAAAGCTTTAAGATTAAGAGTTCTAACTTCATTATCTTTACACTACTTCTATGTTAGTGACTCAGAAAGCATTGAATCGACAGACTCAGTATGAAACCTAGGCAACCAGCAATTTTACGATAAAAAAGAGTGCTATGAATGGGACAGCAGCTAAAGGCAACAGTTGACTCTTAATCTATCACAAAGCAAAATAATAGACAAAAAGTCCCCAAAAATATAAAAAAACAGCAATTAGGTTGATTGACTAAAGAGCAAACAATCAGAATGACACAATCACTTCCGCCCCTTGGAGCCTGGGCCCAGGCTGTACATTGGGCCTCAACTTCTGACCAAGTAGAGATTAAGAATCACCCTTTACAACAAAATATCACCTACCACCAGTCAACTGTCAAATGCCAGAGCTTCTACTGCCTACTGATATTTTGGAAACTGACAACTGACTGAAAGGTGTGGTGGAACGTATTGGGCTAAATTTTGACATGTAGAAAAGTCAAGGTTCCATGTAGAGTCTGAGCTTGGTGTCCAAAGAGCACTGCAAAGATACACTATAGACCAGTGATGGCGAACCTTGACACCCCAGATGTTTTGGAACTACATTTCCCATTATGCTCAACTACACTTCAGAGTGCATGAGCATCATGAAAAATGTAGTTCCAAAACATCTGGGGTGCCAAGGTTCTCCATCACTGCTATAGACTAACATAGTCACATAAGCTTAAAGACAGGGATCCTCAAACTACGGCCCTCCAGCTGTTGTGGAACTACAAATCCCATGAGGCATTGTAAAACTCTGACATTCACAGACATGACTAAGCATGATGGGAATTGTAGTTCCTAAACAACTGGAGGGCCGTAGTTTGAAGACCCCTGCTTAAAGAGGTTCTTCTGTCTAACATAAAATATTAAAAGTCAGCAGCTATAAATACTTTGTGGCTTTGTGGCTTCATAGCTGCCTCTTCACTGTGTATGTGTGAGCCGCACTGCACTTTGTAAATGGACCTGGAGCCTTCTGGACTCTGTGAGCAGTCCCAGGAGGCTGCGGGTGAGGGTTGAGAACTTCGGGTGGAATCGCCTAGGTGATTTCGATGGAAGTGGGAGTGGGTACCTTTCCCACTTCACTTTAAAGTTCCGCTTTATGTAATATTGTTACCTTTATATTGTTATGTAATATTGTTACATATTGTTACCTTTTTCTTCCCAGGTGCTTATTGAAATCTGATCTAAATGTGACCTGGAACTGTATTAGTAGAAGCATTGCTGTGGTTTTGTATCATGTCATCTGTGATATAGATAAAGTCCATCACTCTACTCTGTGCCACATAATAATGAGTTTAGAGTAAGTGACCTCTGTAGCATTACATGTACACTACAAAAGCTGACGTGGTACCAGCACTGCCAGAACTGCTGCATAATCCCCCAATGTTGTAGCAAAGTGCTCATTTACGATTCATGCTCAGATGCAGATGCAGACCCCCTTAACTCCCCGAGTTCCTGGACATACCAGGGAAGATGAGTTTTTCTGGGTAAGCAATTTGGTACATTATCTTGCCAAAACAAGAACTCTGACCAGTTATGCTTATTTTACAGATTATATTCTGTTTATGTATTACTTTACTTTGCTTATGCACCTGAACATCAGCACTTGCTTGTTGGGCAAACCTATGACTGCCATCTGGGAGTGTCATGTAGTAAAAGCTACACTGAATGGAAAATGCCTCATAATTCAGATTTCTTATCTAGTTTGGAAAGCAACAGGCTGGCTTTCAATTATGCACCCCACCCCCAGGCCACTTTTACATTGTGTAAAACTAGGAATCTTTGAGGTTGCACAGATTACAATTTTGTGAACATAGCATAAAACTGAAATGACATGCACTAATGTAATGGACCTGGTGACTCCTGCTTGTGGGAGAGTTTACTGTCCTGTCCTCCAACATGAATCTCATTCTGGTATACTCTGCCCTAGGCCAACATGTTCTTTCTAGGTGCGTGCCCGTGCCTTCCATTGGTTAAAAACGTGTTCATTATGCCTGTAATGACATTTAAGCAGCCAAGTCAAAAAAGGTCAGTGCACTGTGGCAGTGCCTTAACAAATAGTTTCAGGTAGTTTCTATCTTTTCTTGGGTTGGAGTTCTATCTTAATATCCTGATGATCTGGTTTGACTTGACCTATGCCTAACCTAACCACTTCAATACAGGGCACTTTCACCCCCTTCTTGCCCAGGCCAATTTTCAGCTTTCAGTGCTGTCACATTTTAAATGACAATTGCACGGTCATGCAACACTGTACCCAAACAACATTTTTAGCATTTTTCTCCCACAAATAGAACTTTCTTCTGGTGGTATTTGATCACCACTGGGTTTTTTATTTTTTGCGCTACAAATAAAAAAAAGACAGAAAAAAAATGTTTTTTCTTTGTTTCTGTTACAAAGCTCTGTAAATAAGTACGTTTTCTCCTTCACTGATGAGCACTGATGGGCACTAATGAGGCAATACTAATTGGCACTGATGAGGTGGCACTGATGATGAGGCACCTATATGCAGCACTGATAGGTGGCACTGATGGGCACTTATAGGCAGCACTGATGGGTGGCACTGATAGATGGCACTGATAGGCAGCACTGATCAGGAGGCACTGGCAGGCATCACTGATGGGCACAGAGTGCCATCCCTAATAGGCACTGATTGGCATCCCTGGTGGGCTCTAGTGGGCATACCTGGTGGTCTCCAGTGGGCATCCCTGGTGGTCTCCAGTGGGCATCCTTGATGAGTCTGCACTGATAATCAATGCGCAGACCCCCCCTGTCAGGAGAGCACCCAATCGGCTCTCCTCTACTTGCGCCTGTCAGCACGAATAGAGGAAAAGCCGATAAACTACACTTCCTGGTTACCATGTGATGAGCTGTGATTGGACACAGCTCATCACATGGTAAAGAGCCTATATCATATGCTCTTTACCTAGATAAGAGATGCGCGCTAGTGGCTTATCCTACTGGACATCATATGATATCCAGTCAGCATAATACAACCACGCTGAACTTGTCATTTTGCTATATGGCGGGCAGGAAGTGGTTGTAAACCTCAGACATGAAAAAAAAAAATCATATCCCTCTATAGTGTGTACCCAATCCAGACCACTAAGTGTATTTTTCCTTATTTCTCTGCTATCAGCATGAGCCACTTCTGACAAGTTTTCCTGACACCAAGAGAAAAATGGTGACAGGTAAGGGATCTCCAGCGGATTGACAACCTCAGCTCTGTTCCCATGGGCAGTGTGAAGGGGGGTGTGTCCCTTCCCTCCAATGAGCAATCAGAGCTCTCCTCACTGATGTAACTTCAGCATTCCGCCTCCTGCTTTTCAGAGCTGAGAGATCCTGTGTGAATTCTGCACTTTGAATGGATTTAGGGAAAAGACGCTGTAGTTACGCAGGTACAACTTATGTAGAATGATTTGTTTAATCTCTGTGTATCACCTGAGGCCAGTCTCTTCACTAGGTGTAGGTAAGGGTTTACAATCACTTTAAGTCTACTTCTGAGTCTGTATGCTGCCTGCTGTAACCTTATGTCTAATTCCTGTCTGATATCCACCTCAACCTTTGTTTTGGACTTGACTACACCCAACTTTGAGTTCATAATCTGCTCTACTACTATGCTTTTTCCCCAGCCAATTACCTGCCTGCTAGTTTTTGCTAGTGGGGCAAATCCAATGATGCCACCTTGTGTTGCCACATTACCAAGCTCCTCAACCCCCTTTGCCCCTTACTGAGAGCAATGATCTTTCATTGGAATAAAATGGGTTAAGGTATTGAAATAAGGGGCCACTGTAGACTGAAGCTTCTGCAGCCTCTCTATAAACTATGACCATTAATGCAGTGTGTGTATATGATAGAATGTTAGAATAAAAATGCTTATATGATAACTTGTTTGTTAGCAGGTGTTGTTGTTCCTCACACTTTGAACACCATCATATTTCACTGTGTTATATATGTCTGCTTCCCCTATGAGTGAAAGTGAGACAGAAGTTTCTGTTTGGTATCTCTCCTCGACCTGGATTATTGTTCCCTCTTTGCTTTGTCTTGACAAGTCTGCAGCTATGTGCTGAGATCCATCAACAGCTAAACAGGTTGAAAGTATGTAACAATACCTGTCTGGCTTATCGCATGTACAATTTAGACAGAATTGTCATAAATCTTCATGTTGCATGACTGTATGCTAAACAGAAGCACAGATCACGTCTCAGAAAATGTCAGCCTGTACTTTCCATTATTAGGCCAGGGAAGTGTATGTGTGCAGTGCACTTATCATAGACATAGGGTACTTATTCCACAAAAAAAGTTTTTGGGTAATTTTATCTTTATTGGGATGACAACAGGATATTATCCTCAGCTAAAACTCTGCTACTGAATGTGCTGTAAACAAATATCGAACAAGTTGAATCATATATCTGAGGATGTTTTGCTTTCAGTATGAATCCTGGAACACTTTCACAATGACTCATATGACAGAAATTTGGCTTGTTTATTGATTCTCTGCAGACAGAAAAACCAAAGCACACTAATATTTAAATGTGTTTGTGTATGGAATGCGAACAGACTTTCGGAAATTTGAATCACTGAGGAAGATCCATAGACATTAAAGTGCAAGTTCCGGCAAAACCTAACTAATGCTAAACCTGCTCTCTGCCACATTCTAAACCCAATCTATCCAAACCCATGTAAAGCAAAAATCGCCATACCTACCTATTCTGCAGCCGAACCGGTCTGGTCCCAGCATCAGCTGTCAGTGGCGGCTTCAGTGTGGAGGCGTGTTTAGGAGAGGCAGCTGGTAACGGAAGGCCCATAGTAAGTCTATGGTTCACGTCACTTCCCAGCCACTTCACAGTCGTTGTTGGTCCTCTCCTGCACACCGCCGCTGGAAACTGGACCAGATTGGCTGCAGAAAAGGTACAGTTCTTTGAAAAAGTATTCATGCCCTTTGAAATTTTCCAAATTTTATCATGTTACAACCAAATACCTTTGTATTTTATAGGGATTGTCTGTGATAGACCAACAGAAAGTGGCACATAATTGTGAAGTGAAAGGAAATGATAAATGGTTTTCAATTTTTTTTTTACAAATAAGTATCTGAAAAGTGTGGCGTGCATTTGTATTCAGCCACCTTTGCTCTGATACCCCTAAGGGCTCTTTTACACGGGGCAGATCAGTGCAGATCCGCCCCGTGGATAGCCGCTTGCTCAGCGGGGATCGCCGGAACGATCTCCGCTGAGCAGAAGATGACAGGTCCGTCTCTGCACTCCGTGCAGGGACGGACCTGTGAGAGAGCGCCGCTCTCCCCTATGGGGGATCGGGTGACGACGGACCGTAGAGTCCGTCGTCACTCTATCCGCTCTGCAGACGGATGAAAAAAACTGTCTGCAGAAACGGAGCAGAGCGGGCACGGACGAGAGCGGGTGTCAGCGGATGCTCATCCGCTGACACCCGCTATCCCATAGGGATACCTGTATGTCCGTTTTCCATCCGAAAACAGAAGGATGAAAAACGGACATACGGTCCGTCCGTGTGAAAGAGCCCTTACTAAAATCTAGTAGAACCAATTTTCCACATTTTATCATGTGTGTAATTTAATCTCGGTATAACTTAGTGAACAAACAGCATCCTGAGGGCCAAGCCAGACAGGTCAGGGATAAAGTTGTAGAAGTTTAAAGCAGGGCTAGGTTATAAAAGAATATCCAAGCTTTGAACATCTCAGCACTGTTCAATCCATCATCTGAAAATGGAAAGAGTATGGCACAATTGCAAACCTACCAAGACATGGCTGTCCACCTAAACTGACAGGCTGGCCAGGACAGCATTAATCAGAGAAGCAGCCAAGATGGTAACTCTGGAGGAGCTGCAGAGATCCACAGCTCAGGTGGGAGAATCTGTCCACAGGACAACTATTAGTCGTGCACTCCACAAATCTGGCCTTTAGAAGAGTGGCAAGAAGAAAGACATTATTGAAAGAAAGCCATAAGAAGTCTTGTTTGCAGCTTGCGAGAAGCCATGTGGGGGACACAGCAAACATGTGAAAGAAGGTGCTCTGGACAGATGAGACCAAAATAAACTTTTTGGCCTAAAAGCAAAATACTATGTGTGGCAGAAAACTAACACTGCACATCACCCTGAACACATCATCCCCACCGTGAAACCTGGTGGTGGCAGCACCATGTTGTGGGGATGCTTTTCTTTAGCCAGGACAGGAAAGCTGGTCAGAGTTGATGGGGAAATGGATGGAGCCAAATACATGGATATCGTAGAACCTGTAATGCCACGTACACGCAATCTGAATTTTCGTCCGAAAAACCTTGGATGGTTTTTCCGACGGAATTCCGCTCAAGCTTGGCTTGCATACACACGGTCACACAAGAGTTCTCTGAACTTTTGACCATCAAGAACGCAGTGAAGTACAACACTACGACGAGCCGAGAAAATGAAGTTCAATGCTTCCGAGGAATTTTGCGTGTCGGAACTGCTACAGACGATCGGAATTTCCAATAGGAACTTTTTCCGTCTGCAAAAGTCCGATGGAGCATACACACGGTCGGACTTTCAGCTCACATCAGACTTTTGCTGGCGGAATTTCACCTTCCAGCAGGACAATGACCCTAAACATACAGCCAGAGCTACAATGAAATGGTTTAGATCAAAGCATGTGTTAGAATGGCCCAGTCAAAGTCCAGACCTAAATCCAATTGAGAATCTGTGGAAAGACTTGAAAATTGCTGTTTGCAGATGCTCTCCATCCAATCTGTAACATCTTGAGCTATTTTTCAAAGAAGGATGGGCAAAATGTAATTCTCTAGATGTGCAAAGCTGGTAGAGACATGTCTAAAAACACTTGCAGCTGTAATTACAGCAAAAGTATTGACTCGGGGGCTGAATACAAATGCACGCCACACTTTGCAGATATTTGTAAAAAAATTGAAAACTTTTTTAATTTTCCTTCCACTTCACAATTATGTGCCACTTTGTGTTGGTCTATCACATAAAATCCCCAAAAAATACATTTACGTTTTTGGTTGTAACATGACAAAATGTGGAAAATTTCAGGGGTATGAATACTTTTTCAAGGCACTGTATGCAACTTCATTATTGGGAACTTATTTTTACAGTGCAAATGTCCAAAATTGTTTCTACCTGGAGTTCAGCTTTGACGTAGGTCTAAACTCTAATTGAGTTATATTGTTTGCCAAAGCACTGTTTTTCTTTTTTTAAAAACAACTTATCTGTTCTCACCCTTTTTTCTTTCTTTGTTACATGTTCAAGCCTCCTGTAGTCTATTCATAGCCACTTCCTGTCTACATATATTTGATGACTGCAAGGCATGGATGGCTACAATCGACCGTTCCCATGTCATGGGTGTTGAATTGGCAACTTGCATTCCCCATCTGAAGCCCGTACGACTGAGTGGCACTGCAGGAGTACAACTGGAATAGAGCATTGTCACTTTATCACATGAAGTTCCTTAAAAAATGACCTTTGTGACAGGATTACCAAGTACTATTTTATAAAAGCTGCAGAAATGAACACATTATAGCTATGAGATTTTAGTAAATGGGTTTTCATATGTTTTACAGCCCACCCCTGCATACCATTTATTTAGCCTAAACCTCTCTCTCTAATCTGGTGGGAAGGGGCTAGGTCAGCAGAAAAGGTTAGTGCTAGGAGCATGGCTAATAGGCTGACTATGACCATGTGAGGAAGTTGACACCAGGGAGCCACAAGTAAGGCTTGAGATGACCAGTCACCCGGCGCACAGGTTGATGGCTGGCATGACCGGTCTCCTCTACAGGAAACTGCCTCCTGTTTGCATCAACAGGCTCCATTAAAGCCACTATTAAAGGATAATTTGCCAAGCAAGACAAAAAAAACTAGTGGATTGGTGCTTAAGGAGGTGAGAGATACATTTTATTACAATTTTATCTGTGGTTGGAGTTAAGACCTATTCCCAACATTTTCTTGCAGCATTTCAAGAAGAAATCCCATTATTTCCTATGTGACTGGTTCAATTTAGTGTACATTACCATGCGGTCACATGGAACAGTTTATTACAGCCTTAGGCATTAACATCACCAAGTTGCCATGCAGGTATAAGCCTAGGTGCTGGGTAAAACGAGCTGCTGTTCAGTAGACGAATGGGTGGGTGTCATTTATTCTAAAAGGCATGGTGCCGCAGCATTATTACCAGTTTGATAATATATTTACTAAATGTAACAATGTGAGTGAATGTGTGAATGATTATTTGTCAACTCCTAAAGTGCTGTGATATAAATGGCTTCATGTGCTTAATAAACATCTGTATAATATGGCAGCACTATAAAAAAGCAAAGGTTATATCACTCTCAGGTTCTCTTAACACTCAGGGACTACAAGGGCTGGACTGCGACAAGAATTTTGCCCTGGACTTCATCCAGACCGGCCCACTTTAATTTTGCAAAGACGCACAAAAACACAATATAAACTATACGCAATTGCGCAAAAAAACATAAGTAGAAACATTCAGCTGTAAGTATAAATAGCTTTTTTTTTTTTAACTCTTTATTTAGAGAAAAAGATGCATTCCAACATTACAGATGCCTTTAGAATGACATGATTTGAATGAATGTCTTACATCAGGGTCCCTAGAGAGCACCCCTTACATCAGGGTCCCCAGAGAGCCCCCCTTACATCAGGGTCGCCAGAGATCACCCCACTTACATCAGGGTCCCCAGAGAGCCTCCTATTACATCAGGATCCCCAGAGAGCCTCCCCTTACATAAGGGTCCTCCGAGAGCCCCTCCTTACATAAGGGTCCTCACAGAGCCCCCCTTTCATCAGAGTGCCCAGAGAGCCCCCCTTACATCAGAGTCCCCAGAGAGCCCCTACTTACATCAGGGTCCCCAGAGGTAGCTTTTAAGGATCTTCCCAGAGATCCCCCCACTTACTGGTGGACCTTACTGTGTCAAGCAGCTCCTATTTAAGTGATGCAAGTCTTCCAGGTCCTGAAGCAGCAAAACAGCCCCAGACCATCACACTACCACCACCTTGACAGAATGTTGTGAACAGGTGTGGCATGAAATAATCACGTTGTTGTGGGGGCCTGGGTGTGGCTAGAGAAATTGAACTCAATAATCAGGCCTGGGTGTGGCTAGAGAAATTGAACTCAGGGTTGGACAACCACAGTTATAGTATGTTTTAACAAGGGGGGCAATCACTTTTTCACACAGGGCCATGATGGTTTGGATTCTTTTTTCACCTTTAATAATAAACCCTTCATTTACAAATTGCATTTTGTGTTTACTTGTGAACAAACAGCATCCTGAGGGCCAAGCCAGATAGGTCAGGGATAAAGTTGTGGAGAAGTTTAAAGCAGGGTTAGGTTATAAAAAGAATATCCAAGCTTTGAACATCTCACAAAGCACTGTTCAATCCATCATCCGAAAATGGAAAGAGTATGACACAACTGCAAACCTACCAAGACATGGCTGTCCACCTAAACTGACAGGCCGGCCAGGACAGCATTAATCAGAGAAGCAGCCAAGATGGTAACTCTGGAGGAGCTGCAGAGATCCACAGCTCAGGTGGGAGAATCTGTCCACAGGACAACTATTAGTCGTGCACTCCACAAATCTGGCCTTTATGGAAGAGTGGCAAGAATTTTGCGCGTCGGAACTGCTACAGACGATCGGAATTTCCAATAGGAACTTTTCCGTCTACAGTCAGAGTTATAATGGAATGGTTTAGATCAAAGCATATTCATGTGTTAGAATGGCCCAGTCAGTCCAGACCTAAATGACTGCCACTTTGTGTTGGTCTATCACATAAAATCCCCCAAAAAATGCATTTACGTTTTTGGTTGTAACATGACAAAATGTGGAAAATTCCAAGGGGTATGAATACTTTTTCAAGGCACTGTATGCTACTTCATTATTGGGAACTTATTTTTACAGTGCAAATGTCCAAAATTGTTTCTACCTGGAGTTCAGCTTTGAAGTAGGTCTAAACTCTAATTGAGTTATATTGTTTGCCAAAGCACTGTTTTTCTTTTTTTTTTTTTAAAACAACTTATCTGTTCTCACCCTTTTTTCTTTCTTTGTTACATGTTCAAGCCTCCTGTCTAGTTAAAATGTCATGGGTGTTTTGCAACTTGTTCCGTACGAACACTTAAGTGTGTCACTTTAACATGAAGCAAAGGAGTACTATTTTATAAAAGCTGCAGATAGCTATGATTTTAGTAAATGGGGGGCACCAACACTAATTTTTCACTAGGAGCCACTAATAGGTGACTATCAGGAAGTGCTGACACCAGGGAGCCCAGGCTTGAGATGACCCACCCCCACAGGTTGATGGCTTACATAACTGCCTCCCGTTTGCATCAACAGGCTCCTAAAGCCACTATTAAAGATTTGCCCCTAGTGGATTGGTGCTTAAGGAGGTGAGAGATACATTTTATTACAATTTTATCTGTGGTTGGAGTTAAGACCTATTCCCAACATTTTCTTGCAGCCTATTTCCTATGTGACTGGTTCAATTTAGTGTCATATGGTCACATGGAACAGTTTATTACAGCCTTAGGCCCACTGGGTAAAACGAGCTGCTGTTCAGTAGCCCCCCTTACATAACACTCCTAAAGTGATAAATGGCTTCATGTGTAAACATCTGTATAATATGTCAGCACTATAAAAAAAGCAAGGGATGAAGCGTTCATTTTTTTATGAAAAAGTAACAAAGGTTATATCCCAGGGTCTACAAGGGACTTCATCCAGACCGGCCCACTTTAATTTTGCAAAGATACGCAATTCCCCCTTACAGATGCCTTTAGAATGACATCAGAGAGTGAGTCCTCCGAGAGCCTTCCCCTTGCATCAGGGTCCCCTGAGAGCCTCCCCCTTGCATCAGGGTCCCCTGAGAGCCTCCCCCTTGCATCAGGGTCCCCTGAGAGCCTCCCCTTACATCAGAGTCCCCAGAGATCCCCCCACTTACATCAGGGTCCCGGGGAGAGCCCCCTACATCAGGATCCCCAGAGAGCCCTTACATCAGATTCCCAGAGAGCCCCCCCCCAGAGAGCCCCCCTTGCATCAGAGTCCCCAGAGAGCATCAGTCTTGCATCAGGTTCCCCAGAGATCCCCCCTTACATCAGAGTCCGCAGAGAGCCCCCTTACATCAGGTTCCCCAGAGAGCCCCCCTTACGTCAGAGTCCCCAGAGAGCATCAGTCTTGCATCAGGGTCCCCAGAGAGCCTCCCCTTACATCAGGGTCCCCAGAGAGCCTCCCCCTTACATCAGGGTCCCCAGAGAGCCTCCTCCTTACAACAGAGTCCCCAGAGAGCCCCCCCTTACATCAGGGTCCCAAGAGAGCCTCCCTTACATCAGAGTCCCTATAGAGCCCCCCTCCCTTACATCAGAGAGCCGCCCCTTATATCAGAGTCCCCATTGAGCCCCCCTTATGGGCCCCAGATTTGTTTTAAGCTTAGATTGCAGTTAAGGTTTAGCTTAGGGGTTGGGCTCAAACTAAAACAGAACTCCACCTAAACGATTTTAATAGAATGGGGATGGGTTAGAACTTCTGGAATATTATTAATGCTGTACGTTATCCCACTGAGCAGACTTTCCTACTATTTATCGCCAGAGCAAAAAATGATAACAGCGATCACTCCCTAGGATAGATACATACAGAGATCAAAATGCTCACAGAGGTACTAAACTTTCATCATGGCAAAAAGTATTGCAGCAATTTTTTTCCTTTGGTAAGGTTTGTTATGAACTGCTATTCCTCTGATTCCCTGCCACTAGGACCAGGAGTAAGAAAAAATATTCCCAATGGACAAACAGACACCAAAAAAACCCCACACATTATTGTAAGAAGAAAATCTAACTAGTGCATGGACAACTAAAGATTGAAGTTAAAGCAGTATTAAATCCAAAAGGTTTATAATATTGCAGCTTACCAATTAGATGTAATGGCTGCATTAGCTTTCCTTCAATTTGTTAGTATATCTAAATTTGCTAGTACAGTTAACACCCCCCCCCCCCAGACTGACAATGCTGCTGTCCAAAGTTTTCTATGTTGCTCTTTCATTCTGAGGAGGTGTGTTACGGACCAGGTGATGCAGCCACCACATCTAATGATTGGTAAGCTGCAAAATATCACACTTTTGGTGCTGTTTTAAAGGTTGGGTCTAAGCTGAAGTTAATAAGTAACTCAGTACTCATTTTTTATAAGTTTGATAGAGTAATCTTATATTTATAACCTTACAACCAAATATGTATGGGTGATGAAAATTAAAGCGGTACTAAACTCAGACATCTACCCCCTTCATAACTAGAGCACAGCCACAGTAACACACGTATATAAAAATAGTTATAAAATGATGGTGTTTCTACCTTTATTTTTAGTACACCTTGTGTCATGTGTTCTTAGATTTTAAGCTCTAATGAGCAGGGCCCTCTTATTCCTACTGTATTAAATTGTACTGTCTGTCCTTATGTTGTAAACTGTTACATAGTTAGTCAGTTTGAATAATGACACAAGTCCATCCAGTGGCGCTATATAAATCCTGTATAATATTAATGTGATAGTTATCACTGCTATCACAGCCCAGGCAGGGGGCAGAACTAAGCCAGTGTGTCTGATGTCCTATGATGTCAGTTTAACCATTATGTGCCCTCCCTTCCAGGCCATTAAGGGCAGAAAGGTTGATTTACTAAGGCTGCATTCACACCTGAGCGCTTTGTCGCCCTAAGCCTGAAGCTACAAAACGCTCGAGGGGAAAAAATACAAAATCTGGTGCAGCTGTGTATGGTAGCTAATCAGCTTCTAACTTCAGCTTGTTCAATTAAGCTTTGGCAATACCTGGAAACTGAGCTACACCCTATTTTGCACGTTCCAGTTTTAGTAATGCCTCGTACACACGATCGGACTTTGCCCCAGGCCTTCCAGAGGGGCTTCGCCGGACTTGAAAGCGAACGGACTTGACCACACACGATCACGCAAAAAGTCTGGCGGTTCACGCGATGACGTACAGCACGTACGACGGGACTAGAAAAAGAAAAATACTAGAAAAATACTTGCTACTGAGCATGCGTCCTTTTTGGTCCGCCGGACCATCATACAGACGGCCGTATTGTCCGCCGGACAGCCAAGTTCAGCTGACAATTTTAAAACAAAACTTAAAACCTAGTCCGCCGGACTTTTGGGAAAAAAAAGTCAGTCGAAGGCCTACACACGATCGGACTGTCTGGCAGACTCTAGTCCGGCGGACAATCCCGCGGGAAAGTCTGCTCGTGTGTACGCGGCATAAATCAACCCTAGAGTGTGTTGTCAATCAAGTATCTGATCTGCCTTGGGCAGTGATAGCACCCCAGATGTTTTAAAACTACATTTCCCATGATGCTCAATTACATTGCAGAGTCCTGGGGGTGCCAAGGTTCGCCATCACTGGCCTAGGGGATGTATCAAAATTAGCATGAGCCTGATTCTTAATAGATTTTCGATTGACCGTTCGTCCATTTTTTTGTGGCATGCTAGTCTCATGTCTAAAGTGAAGAGATTACTCACAATACGAAAATTTTCGTACGACAGAATACGTCAGAAGTGTTGAATCGTTTTGTATGTATTTTTTCGTTTCTGAGCATACGTAGTCTTGCTCTTACGATTTTTTTCATTCGAAAACCTTACCCAAATCTGACAAAAATGTTATAGTCTGCACAGCCAGCTTTTGTCTGACGAAAAAGCGAAATTGGCTGTCGAAAGCACCATACTAACGATCCTAAAATCGTCAGACAGCTCGTCGTACAAATTTTTCCATCCGATTTTCGTATCGTGTGTGTGTGCCTTTATTCCCCACTAGAGCCGTCCCGCAATCTGATGCTGATTGTCACATGGGACAGAAAGAAGGGGGGAGTAGCTGTGGACAACACTCTGGACACCCTGATAATCAATCAAGGAAGTCATGTAGGGCTGCATCCATTGAAAGGAGGAAGTAGAAAGGATCCTGCCAAAGCATGTGCAGTGAGAGTGGCAACAGAGGATACAGAGGAACAGCTGCTAGTCCGTTGCCACTCAAAATAGGGAAGGCAAGTTAACAAGCAGGATCAACCAGGAATTTACTAAGATTTCAAAAATTGATGCTGAAATGGTTATGAAGACAATCACACCAAAAAAAATGTAGGTTTAATGACACTTTATTTTGTTTTTTTGGTGCCATATAAACTACCAGTAAGTCTGTTGTGTGTGTGTGTCTGAGGGCTGTAGATGTATGGGCTAAAGAGCGTCATCAGAATATTTTTACCCTCCAGAGAGAGTTATCCATTGAGACTGTACCCAATAACAATTGCACACGGAATGCTTTTTTTTAAACATTAATGGGGGACATTGTGTTCACCAAAATAAAAAGAGGATTAAAAAGTAATTGTTTTTTAAACCATGTACTGTATATATCTTAGAGGATGTAGCATTTTACATAAAACATTTGAGAAGTATTGCCCTGGGAGTATGATCCCGGGTCTTTTATTAATGCCATTTGGTAAAAAAGTCCTTTGATGTACCTTAAATCCATGCTAATTAATAATGTAACATTGATAAATGGAATCCAATAAGTAGTCTAGTAACCGTACCAAGCGGCAATAAACCATCACTGAAGCAGTTGACTGTTATTATTATTAATGGTTTAGTTTGCTCTCTTACATCTGTCTGCATTTTGTGGGCTGTGAAAGATAACTCCAGCTTAACATGACGCAGTTCTTAAACTATAATGAGACATCTGTTATTGTTACTTTTCATTAGCACATACAATATTAAAATATTTATAAATTGGATGATGAAGTATAGTTATCCGATATTGTTGATGATGATGAATTCAGTTATACCATGTGCAGAGTAAGCAATATCACCTGAAAGACATTTCATTGTATGCAACTGATAGCATTACAGAGATTAATGTCCACACAGTAATGAACTACAGAGATTCTTCTACTATGGCAATCTGTTCTAAATTACATTGTTAATACTTACATTGTGTTATTCATTATATAGCTTTAAACTGTGAAACTGATGTCATCTCTTCTGTATTTCTTAATAACTTTCATTTATTACATTTACCTCCCTCAGATTATGAAGTTTGTTGAAAGCATTTTGTATATATCTTGATAAAGTCAGCTGATTTATAGCGTAGATATTTACAGTATGTAGAAAACGATCCTATTTAAAATAAGAAGTTGATTACATATCAGCACACCTTCCTCTGCCAACACTACTTACTAAGAGAGTGAGAATGTGTCAGTAAGAAGAGAAAGGGTGGGGGGCAGCTGTCTGTAGTATCCTGATTCCATTGGGCCAGTTTTTCTCTTGCGATATGCGAGTTTTCTCATGCGAATATGAACCCATTACAACTGGTCATAGACATAATAATTATGTTACCCTTTGGGAACCCCAAAGTGCTTTTATCTTAAAAGTGTGCTTGTATATAGAAACCACCAAGCAAAAGCTGCAGTTTTAGTAGATATTAGGCCTACAGTATTTACTGTGGTGTTTTCATCCCTTTACGTGCATTCTCCCGACTGGCAGCTACTGTCGAGTCCCTTTAAGCTGAACGCATCCACAGAAACAGATGGTCAGGTGGCCCGCTCCTTCTGCTGATAGTGATTGATGACAGCTGGAGCCTGTGCTGTCCTTTCTGAACACTGCATGTGAGATACTCAGTGCGCCAGCTCTATCTGGAAGTTTGAGGTAGCGGTACGTACTGTGCGACCTGGACCTAGTTAGTAAACATCAATGCCTAAATGTTACAATTTCAGTATTTCGTATTTGGTGCAAAAATAAATCCCCACCTCCGGTGAAACCAAAGTAAGAGTAAATGACTAGCCATTTGTCACTGCCGGCTTTTTGGTAGGCAAGTGCTGCTGAGTCAAGAGCAAACCAAATTAAGCATCCTACCTACTTGCTGGGATTTTATTTCAAAGTGTGATCAGCAAACTAAGGTGCATCACGAGGCTATTTGGGGTTAGTCAGCATAGTTCCTGTGGCAGTTGGAGGAGGAATTTAACAAGACTTGTCCTGCTCGAGCACAGTTTTGACTTAAGCCCCATACACACGGTCGGATTTGTTGAAAAATCAGACCGTGTGTATGCACCATCGGACAGTGTACGTCGTATTGTCCGACGGACAAAGTCCTATCTCCTGCTGGATAGATTTTCCGACAACACGGTCCGATCACACCAAATCCGATCGTGTGTATGGTAGTCCGACCGGACAAAGTGCTACGCATGCTCAGATCACATTACAAGACCAAAGCTATTGGCTACTAGCCTCTACGTAGTCCCGTCGTGGGCAACAAACGTCACCACGTTCAGAATGATCGGATTTTCCGACAACTTTGTCTGACCGTGTGTACGCAAAACCAACATCAGACAAAGTATGACGGACATGGTCTGACGGACCTGGTCCTCGGATAATCCGTGCGTGAGTATGGGGCTTTAGGGAGTTTGAAGAAGCACGGGTGCAGTGTTGAAGAGTTGGCACATTTGTGTGACACTTTATATGGACAGTAATGCTGTGATTATTAGAAACATGTTTAATGCACTATGAATGCACTTTTTTTGCGCACGGAAGTAAATTTATCATTGCATATTTGCACGTTTGGATTTTGAGCACTTTAAATATATCTTAATGTGAATCACAATTTTTGAAGCACTTGAAGTATTTGTTACACAATACTAAGAAGGTGCGAGTGCTGGTCACATTCGATACAGACTACTAGAGTTATGGCTATTCCAAACCTCCGAAGTGACATTGGATTGTGGGCTAGGGACTGATGTGAGTGTGCAATGTACAGGGATGGGGACAAGTGTAAACACTCACTCAGGTTGAACTGGATGGAAAAATTCAACCTTACTAACTATGAAACTTTTTTTTTTAGCACTTATAACAAAAACAATTAAGTTACTTTTTTTTTTGCACTAGCATATACATTTTCAGGACAATCTTTCAGGGTATATCCCCTTCTTCAAGGCCTAAGTAGTACTGATTAACAGTTCTTGGGCCTTGAATAAGGAGGAACATCCCAAAAGCTTGTCCTGAAACTATGTTAGTGCAAATAAAAAAAGTATTGCGGCCAATCCTTTGATGGAGATCCCCTTAGCATATCTAGTACAGGTGAAGGTATCAAAAAGGGGGCTGATTGACCCTGCTGGCAATTAGAAAGGTACAGTATATCTGAGATGATATGGTAGAAACTGTTAACATGCTCATATATTAGTGGAACATAAAACCTAGGTAGGATAGGCTTAACATAGCTTTATACAGTTATCAGATAAAATTTATTGAAAGCGTAGTTCATACCCTTTCACCATATGAGATGGGAGAGATATCAGGCTATATGCAGGATCATAAACATCCACAGTAGTAAAGTTTTAAAATGTATTATTGTGCACTCCTAAAGAAAGATCCTTTGGCAGCTGGATCATTTAACATCTTGCAACCATTTAAAGATTGTTAGCTTTAGAAACAGCATCAGCAGCATTTATCCTCTTTAAAATGTAGAAGTGTAACAGTGAAAAAAAAAAGCTGGGGTATAACAGGGGGCAATGCTTAAAACAAAGCCTCATATTCCATTTCATTATTGAAACCAAGATGTAAACCACAGGATTGTTCCAATACCTACAAATGGCTTTTGGATCACAATAAAATCAAGTTTATGCAACACAATTAGCTATCCAAAATTCTAGCAAGAGAAGACTTTTCTGCATGTTTTCATTTTTAAAAGCTATCAAATGGGCTAACAAAAAACTGCATGCAACATAAAGGTCCACATTTTTAATTGTATGTCTTGTGTCATGAAATGGCTTTGCAACATAAATAAATCTTTTGAAGACAACAAATAATATAAAAACACATACAATACAGTCCTTTTAAAGGTGTCTATAGTGTGGGTTCAGTTCTATAGCTTACTAAACCCCATTGTCCTGTTTAAAAAATAAAAAAGCAAAAGGGAATTTTTGCAATAGGCATTAACAATTAGTAAAGTGCTTTGTAGAACATACTTTTTACAATTTAAGGAGGATCTTGTGGGGAGATCTCTCCCTAATATCTAGTTCCATCCCCCATCTTCTGCTGGATTTTTCAATGAATCCTATGAAGAATACATCAGGCTTGCCTTACCATCATTTTCAAGGAAGCTGTTCGGAGCACTTCCTCAATGTCAAAAGTCTGTATTTTTGTTCTCTGGTACCTTCAGTAACATAAATTGACAATAGAGATTTCACCTTGCACAAGTGGCCATAAGACACATTGTTTTATAACATCACAACGCCATCGGAACACTGACAAAGAGGAAGTTCTATCTAGCAGCAAAGCAAATGTATGTCTTGTAAAGCAGCCAGATGAAGAATTACATCATAGCAAGTGCCTGATATTTTTAGGTGCTTTTGCACTCTCCCCCCTGTCCACTGTAATTTAAACTTTCATCCTAGGATGGCTTCTTTATTTTCCTGTTTTCAGTGCTCTGTTTTCTCTTGTCATACGCAATCCTTTTTTAGAATCTCCATTACTTTCTTGCCCAGGGCAGGTTTCCATGGCTGGACAAAACTTTTCATATTGACAATGAGGCGACCAGTGCGTATATCTTCATACCCTGCAACAAGGTATTCCAGACCTGTGGAGAGCAGCAAGCATTTGTGTATTATTAAACTTTTCCAAAAACGTTATTTTGTCATCTGGGAAATGATGAACTATTTAACAAACATTTGTTTATATGTTAGGCCATTGATTCCCAAACTTTAGTAAGGCATGTTCCATGGTAACAACCTTATCATTGTTATGTGCCACAAACCAGGTTGATCCTGCCTGTTCCTGTGTCCCCCTATGCCCCTATGTAAACTGACCACAGTGATTATGGCTGCTGAGCCCTGATTAACGTGGCCAGTTTATGTGCCTCCATCATCCCGCTGCTCTCCTCTCTCACCCTCCACCTGTCAGCTTGTGCGTGTGTGTGTGTGTGTGTGTGTGTGTGAGTGTGTGTGTGTGTGTGAGAGCCGCCCCTCCCCTCTCCTCCTGCTGCTATTAATAGAAAAGTAAAGTTAAATAAATATCACTGCCAGCCACTCTCTTTCATGAAGCCATCCTACACTGTAAGTGTTAGTGTACAACGATGCCTCTAAATACCTTATCACTAATCTGTTCTTACCTTCAGCGCTCTCCTCCTCTGATCTAAAGGCTACAGCAGGAGGGGCTGAGCAGACAGCACTGCGGTCAGATGACCTTCCCGGCTGACTTCAGAGGGGATCTTGGCCCCTCCCACAAAAGCCCTTAGATTGGAAGAAAAGAGCGGCCGGAGGTCACATGGCCATCGAGGAAAGAGCGGAGATAAGATATTTAGAGGCATCCTTTTACAAGAACACTTACACAGTGATGGATGGCTTCATAAAACAGAGGGGCTGGCAGTGATTTTTTTTAAACTTTACAACCACTTTAAGCATGTTCAGGAAGGAAGACGTACTGTGCTCTCGTTCACCCCCAAACCTACGGTTCAGAGAATTACAGGATACTGATATCAAGACATATGCAGCTACTCATACTACTGCTATATGAAAATACATTTAATATTTTTTAATCATTATATAATGTAGTCAAAGTAGTTACTGCAGTTTAAATTGTAATAAAACCGTGGAATACAAACAAGAAACTTTGTTTTATGTTTGAATATAATCCAAAGTCATAATTGTATGTATATTGTTCTACAGCCCTAAAAGTATTACACCCAGGTTTAGTTATGCCAGTTCATAAATAATGTGTAATCGGAAAATAGATCAATAGAAAGGTGTAATTGGAAATTATTTAAAAAATGTTGGCAACTGTGTGCTTGATGACATCCTTGTACTTTGGCAATTACTGTGATGGTTTTCAGGATTATAAACAATATGTATAAATACTCTTATTCACAAAACCATAGTAAAGTGCCAAAAGCAATGGTGAGCAATAACATATGCATTCATTTAGCACTATGATCAGCATTCAGCAGCTTGTTATAGTTTCTTTAATGAAAGTTGTTTTCAAATTGGCTGATGTACTTTTCAAAACTACAGTTATAAGTTACTACCCAAATCCCAGAACCTGAAGACAGTGGGAACATTCTTAGTTTCCATGTCTACCATATACTGCTCCTTTGGGCAAGAAATGGAAGGATGCAGAGCTGGGCTGTGAAACTAAATAAGAGCAACCACAATTTCCAGTAAAAATAGTTGTCAGTTTATTTTACTAGTGTGACACTAAACTGCGTAGCATTTTTTCTGTACCTGCCCTTTGTGAGCATTAATATTTTAAATATGAACCCCCCTCCCACAAAAAAATATATATACAGTATATACACATACAGTATATGTACACTATATGTTTCTGACTTGCCACCTTTGCCTTCTTTTTTATGGGGATAAGAACATTTATTTCCTTACTGTTAGCCTTTGGATGAAGGCTTCCAAGAATGGTCAAAACAAGTTTTTTCCCTCAAAGGGCAGCCTCTTGATTTACTTTGTGCAGAGAACCTCCGAAAACAAACACTTAAACCTCAGGATCCTTCTCATGTATACAAATATGGTGCCAACCTTTGAAAGCTGCCATATGAAATCTTCTAAGGCACCTACTGAGAAACTCAAGGCTCCAAGTAAATCGTCCAGGATTACAATTGACAGGATTTTCCAGGTCTGAATAACTGTAACAGACATACGCTTTGTCCATATCTTAAGGGTTTTGCAAACTTCCACTGCACCCATCAGAGCCCCTCCTTCCAAAGAGATTGAATGCTATAAAGAGGGCCTCCTGCCTCTTATCTGTGGTGCCTTTAAAGACCAGTACCTCTTCCACCATCAGGGTGTTATTTAAATAGGAAACATCTGGGGCAACAGCAGGAGAACCTAATGTTTTGCATAATTCCTCCAGCATGAGGTACTGGTGTGCAAAATGCTTCGCTTGGGAAAACACTTTCTCCGAATGAGCCTAATTGGCATACATCACTTCTTGTATGTGAGGGTGCACTGGAAATGACTTGGGGTTTTGTGGTGGCAACCAGGATTTAAAACAAGTGACTTTATGGAAAATGGATTCTGGAGCGATAATTTAGTTTACTTATTCAGATTTGTGTGCTTTAGATCCATTAGGAAGCCCACTCTGGTTCTCTGTCTGAGACAGGCCTGGACCCCAGATTCCTCCTGGGAGTACTTGTCCACAGAGGATTCCTGATCCTCAACAGTAACCTCCTCTTCCTTCGCCCCAACACCCCATAATTCTTCCCCCCACCTCTCTGCCTTCACAATACTATGGCTAGCAGACAGGTAAACTTGCCTGTGATCCTTGCAGGTAAATGGCCACTCAGCTGAGAGGAGTGTCGGTTTATGCCTGAAAACCTGTGTGGCAAGTCTTCCCCCCGTAGACAAGTGTCCAGATGCTTGCTGTACCCAGTTGACATAGTGGCATCTATGGCTGTTCAGGGCTGAAGGCATAATGGCCTCATGGATTCCAGTGTGGTGCAACAGTGCAGGACCAGGAGCTCAGGAACACTTGTATTATGCCCAGGAACTGGTAAAAATAGTCACCTGCTTCTACGCAGATGCACCAAAGCACCCCTCTTTCTCTCTGCCATATGTCGCTTCCATAGGAAAAACTACCAAAATACTCTAGAAACCAAGGGAACACTGCCAGGGGGGACTGCCTCATGGACCACTATAACATCTGCTGTACTAATAAGTCCATAGCTATAGGGCCAGTAGAACCAATCTTCACCCATCATGGCAGGCACATCATGCAGGGCCTCAGAGACGTAACTTCCCTCCAGCAGGATCACTGTCCTGGACCTGTATAGCACCCTGAGAAACATCACAGGATACCCTATACTCCAGAGTCTTTAGTGGCTGTGACTTTTTATGTGGGGCCAGGGTACAATTCCTCTTGGCCTTTAAACTGTTGTGACCAATCCAGATCCTAAGGACACTAGCTAGGAAACTGAAACTTGGCTGAGCTAGGAAGGTTAATTCCTGAACTGGGATTCCTGCTTTTTTTTGGCCAGTGTCCATTTACCTAATGGTAGCAGCATAATCTAAGTAGTCATGAATCAAGCCCTTTGTGTCCTGAGAGAAAAAGTCTACATACTAGAGGATATTACGATGATGTCTAAAAGTCACATGACAGGAACAACTTAATATTGGAATGGAATATTCTTTTTGTCATGCTAGACATTTAATGTGCCAGACTAAATGATAAATGGATGTGTATTCTAAGGCTGGCTTACACCCGTTTGGTTGGGTAGACATCCGTAAATCAGTAGAATGTGCATTTTGTCTAGTGAAGCTGTGTTCACTTAAATTATCCAATCACATGCAAAGGAATTCCATGCAAAAAAATTGGGTACTTGAAATCTACATACTTTTTTTTTTTTTTTTTTTAACGAAGGCAAAAGTGGAGTCATATAGAGCACCAAATTGATTGCTTAATAAGAGCTCCAACAAAATAAAAATAAAAGTAATTACTATAGCAAGCAGCACTATTCCCATTTTCCCTAAAGATGCTACAACAAATTTCCCTTTCAGAAATACATGTAAAGAGTGATTAGATACTGTACCTGGGTTTAGAATAGGACATGTGCAGCCACGGTTCGTCCATGATTCTGGATATAAAGTCCTTTTTCCTTTTAGGATCTTTAACTTTGTCATTTTCAAAACCTTTTTAATCTTCACATTCACTTCAGCGTGAGAGCCCCTATCATGGGCTGACAATATCTTTATTTTCAGCACTGTCCCAGAAGAAATATTTAGAAAACAGATTAGCTAACAATAAATCAAAAACACCTATCCAAATGTAAAAATAATTTGAGAAATGATACGCATAAAATGAAGGTAATAAAAATCCCTACTAATGCACACATTTAAAGTACAACTAAAGGCTCCTGTATGACTGTCTAAACAAGTCCTAAATCCAGTTACTATGTGTTATACAAGCCTCAAAGTAAAAAAAAAATTCTTTACTTTCTGTTATTGAGCCTCCTTCATTTGTGCCTCACATGCTCCCCCTCCCAGACACTACAGCTCACAGTGGAAAGGTTTCAGCAACATAATCAGTTCTGCCCATTCAAAAAGCAGTGGGCAGGACAAGGTGTGACTTGAAGTAAGGTACGATGAGTGTCCTAGGAAGTGTTCTAACTGAAGGGAGATGTGGACTGTGCAGGGAAACTAACAGATCGCCTGTTCATACTGTGTATTAACAGAGGATTTGTAAATTCTCCCCTCAGAGAACCGGAAACTGTGTATTTACACACACAGCTCCCGGTTCTCCATGTCCCCCGAGTGATCGTGGGAGCCCATCGGTGATCGAGACCGCTGGGCACTCGCATTGGCTCCGTGGGCAAGTAAGGGGCACATGCGCCTCCGGCGCCGCGCACCCTATTGGTCGTCTATGGTACCGACGTACCATGACGGTAATTCTTCTGCCGCAGTATAACTGCGGCAGACGGTCGGCAAGCGGTACTCCACCACATATTTATTTTAATGAGGTAAAAATTCTACATTACTGAAACTGGTAAAGAGCAATTGTAATTTGAAATATATATATATCAAAAACCACCTTTTAATGACTACAGTAAACTGAAATTTAAATATATATATTTTTTTTTAAACAAATGTTATACTATACTATATTTGCACAGAGCAGCTTGGATCCTCCTCTTCTCTGCACCCACACCGGCACCCCTGGCTCCTCTCTCCTGCCAGGTGCTCCCGATTAACAGCTCTGTGTGTCCACTCACACACGGACTCACGGTGCGGCCCCCGTTTCTCCTGATTGGCTCACTGGCTGTGACTGACAGCAGCGGGAGCCAATGTTTCCTACTGCTGCAAAAAGGCAATCAGGAGTGCAGGTTCCGAGAGAGGCAAGACTCTCATGGATATCGCTGGATCGAGAGGGGGCTCAGGTAAGTATTAGGGGGACTACTGCACACAGAAGGATTTTTACCTTCATGTACAGAATGCATAAGGTAAAAAAAACTTGTGCTATTACAACCAATTTAATAAGGCTGTAATTTTTGGGCTAAACTGGCACTTGTATTTTCTCAGTTTTTTCTAAATGGGATCAAATGATAGCTTTATTACTGGAATAGGCAGATCAGAGATTAAGAGAAAGATGCAAGCTGTTGTGTTTATAGACAAAGTACAAGTCAGTTTGCTCTTTCTTATTAAAAGCTCTGGAGTGTAGTTAGGTGATGAATTGTGCTTGTAATAAAGCTCCTATTCCTCCTCCATACACAGAGTGATGAAAGGGTGAAGGACCTGTGTGCTACAGTAAGATTTATTCATTTGTTCTTTGCTTACACCCCTTATCATTAAGAAAGATTAAATATCATCACTATCACACTCAGGAAGCTAGAGCAACACATAATCATAATTTTTCACCGACACAAGACCCCTTGAACTTTCTTTGCAGGGCGCCCTGTCTTTGTTGGGCATAACTTATCTCCTGATCCACTCCCAGAAAGGAAACAGGTGGGGACAGCTTTAACAAATGTAAAGGGAGTTTAATGCACACATTGCACGAATGCAAAGCATAAATACATATTTTATTAGCCAGCTGAAATGCAACACAAGCTACTATACAATTGATCAGAGGTTGTTAATTACCCTAAATTTGTTTTTTTAGGGGGAAGTCCTGCCATACAAACTGGCACAACCATTTATATATGAGTTAAGCCCCATACACACGCGCGGATTATCCGAGGACCAGGTCCGTCAGACCATGTCCGTCATACTTTGTCTGATGTTGGTTTTGCGTACACACGGTCGGACAAAGTTGTCGGAAATTCCGATCATTCTGAACGTGGTGACGTTTGTTGCCTACGACGGGACTACGTAGAGGCTAGTAGCCAATAGCTTTGGTCTTGTAATGTGATCTGAGCATGCGTAGCACTTTGTCCAGTCGGACTACCATACACACGATCGGATTTGGTGTGATCGGACCGTGTTGTCGGAAAATCTATCCAGCAGGAGATAGGACTTTGTCCGTCGGACAATACGACGTACACTGTCCGATGGTGCATACACACGGACAGAATCCATGCGAAAATCCGACCGTGTGTATGGGGCTTTAGTGTTGTGCAAGCTGTAGTGCTATAAACCCATTAAGTGCTAGTGCTGATCATATAATATACAGTATCTCACAAAAGTGAGTACACCCCTCACAATTTTTTTTTCAGATCCTCAGAGAGTTCTTTGACATGAGGTGCCATGTTGAACTTCCAGTGACTAGTATGAGAGAGTGAGAGCGATAATACCAAATGTAACACGCCTGCTCCCCATTCATACCTGAGACCTTGTAACACTAACGAGTCACATGACAAAAAAAAAAAAAAAAAAAAAAAAAAAAAAAAAAAAAAAAAAAAAAAAAAAAACGGGGGGGAAAAAAATAAAAAAAAAAAAAAAAAAAAAAAAAAAAAAAAAAAAAAGAAAATAAAAAAAAAAAAAAAAAAAAAAAAAAAAAAAAAAAAAAAAAAAAAAAAAAAAAAAAAAAAAAAAAAAATAATTAAAAAAAAAAAAAAAAAAAAAAAAAAAAAAAAAAAAAAAAAAAAAAAAAAAACAAAAAAAAAAAAAAAAAAAAAAAAAAAAAAAAAAAAAAAAAAAAAAAAAAAAAAAAAAAAAAAAAAAAAAAACAAAAAAAAAAAAAAAAAACAAAAAAAGCAAAAAAATAAAAAGAAAAAAAAAAAATGGCTAATTGGGCCGAATTTGAACATTTTCACTTAGGGGTGTACTCACTTTTGTTGCCAGAGGTTTAGACATTAATGGCTGTGTGTTGAGTTATTTTGAGGGGACAGCAAATTTACACTGTTATACAAGCTGTACACTCACTACTTTACATTGTAGCAAAGTGCAATATCACATGAAAAGATATAATAAAATATTTACAAAAATGTGAGAGGTGTACTCACTTTTGTGAGATACTATATATATCAATGGCGAACATAAACACAAATATATACATGCTGTTGCCAACCTTTTGAGAAAATCAGCAAATGAAACCTGTTAGTTTCCGACTGCACTGCAACTGGAAGTGATGACAGACCCCTGCCGGAAGTGACATACCACTGGTTGCGAGTGAGGGGACTGGGTGAGACACCATGCAAGGGGCACACTGATGGGTTTACAGGCACTTCTGTGTGAGATTTTATGGGCTATTTTTATGCTTGTGAGTGGCATTTTATTGAGATTAAATAAAATTTGGGGGTAAATGGAGTCACACTGTGGGGGATATTTACTAAAACTGGTTCACACAGAATCTGGTGCAGCTGTGCATAGTAACCAATCAGCTTCTAGGTTTTATTGTCAAAGCTTAATTGAACAAGCTGACGTTAGAATCTCCCCCATTATGTCATAATTGTTCAGCTTTCGCCGCCTCTGGCGTCTGCTACTAATCCAGACAAAAATCTTTCTATGTATCCAGAAACATTATCCCTTGGTTACTACTGCTTCACCACAAAATAGTTGTTTTGTAAAAAGCTTATGTATTTTTAGGATGAATGAATGCTCAGTGATATTGACCAATCAAAGTTTGGATACAGGACTTCTTCCCTGATACTCACCATAGGAGTATTTCATTCCACAGAAAACTTTTGGTTTTCCTAATGTTTGCTCCTTGCATTCACATTTTCCTGAAACAAAAATGAAAAACAGGATACCAATTTTAATAACAGAATGTAATTTCTGTTTTATCGTGTACAAACAAGATTTCTTTTTCACTCTCATGTTTTCAAAGATTCATATTTCTTAGACTTGTGAAGAGGATATGTATGATTTGAAGACAAGAGTTGCATTGTAACTTTAGATCCAAACCTAGGTGTATGCATTACATTAGTGTGTGCACCCCAAAGCTCAAGCACACGTGCCTGTCTCTGCAGCCTCAGCTGCATGGGGCAGTAAATAAATTGGAAGTGCTCTGTGCTGAGTAGCTTCCTGCTCATTCGCAAACTGAAGCATAATAAACACAGAATACTATGCTTCATTTATGAATGAACACAGTGAGTGTGTCCACTGTGTTCATTTAGAAAAGGAAGTGGTCAGTAAATGACATATTGACTAGCCCTTTCCCCTGCTCTCCATCTTGAAACATCCCCCGCAGCAGCCCAGGGGATAGGAGGAAAGCCAGCTGCTCTGCAGGGGGGCAGTAGAGGGAATCGGCACCACACAGAGTGATAAGGATGTCCCTGGAAAACCTGGCACACCCCCTGCGCACACCTATGGATCTAGACTAACATCAGCCAAGGGGCTCTGGAAGTATTTTTAAGTGATGTGATGGTAGTTTCAAGAAAGACGGTAGTATGATCTAAAGTGCTAGTATTAAACTCTGACTACCCTGAGGCTCACTGTTCCTTTAAGGAAAACCTATTATTCGAGAAGCAATGGATGATGCCACTGCTCACCTCTCTTTCTAAAAATGCTCTTTGCCTGGCTGTGATGTTGACACTCTTGCTTCAATATTTTGAGTCACTAACACAGATCAAGTACGTCTTTCCAAATCTGTGTATTTGTTCTGGGGTCATTGACTGATCTGTCACCTAGGTTTTAATGAAGCAGGTGAGCAGTGGGACCGCTCTTTAATTCTCATGACAGGTTGACTTGAAGATGGTAATTTTAACCTTTGGATTACCTTGAAATATAGTAAGAGATTTTTTCCACAGAGGAGAGGAAAATCCACCAGCACACATAAGAAAGAATTAGGGTTCCTTTTTTATAGCAGAGGAAAAGCCTTACAGTGGCCATACGGCTGCTTGAAGTGTCTTTGTAGTTGCAGGGTCACTTGTAAACTAAACGCAGCCTGTAAAAGTAAACATAGTAGCTTTTCTTTTAAGCTGCTTTCACACTAGGGCGTTGGGGGCGTCAGTTATTTTTAGCGGTGTATTACCGGTGTTTTAGCGGCGCTATTTGGCCGATAGCGGGGCACTTTTAACCTCCGCCCATTGATTTCAGCGCTGCAAAAATGCTGCTTGCAGGACTTTTTTTACCGTCCTGCAAGCGAATCGCTCCAGTGTGAAAGCACTCGGGCTTTCACACTGCAGTGAGAGGAGAGGCTCTTTACAGGTGCTATTTTTAGTGCCCTTAGTATAAAAGCAGCCTTACAAACTTCAGTTACAAGTGACTGTGCCATGACAGGGTCAATTCCAGCAGAAGTATGGCCATGGCAAGGCCATACTGCTGCTTTTTAAAAGAAGCTCCAAAGTTTTAGTCAGTGTGCTACTGGATTAATGTTTCTTCTGTTAAAAATACTTAAAAAAAAAAAAAAAAAACACACACTTATAAAGCAAAGTGTTCTATTAACAATGGTCCATTGTGCTTTGCTTGATGCGTTTCTGGCAGTCTTACTTATGAGGAAGCTGGTGGGGTATCTACTCATCCACAACAAAAATACAGTGGGTATAGAAAAGAATCACCCCCTTTAAAATAATCACATTTTGTTGCTTTGCAGCCTGGAATTAAGACAGACACAGTTTTTGTTGCATCCAGCTGTATTTACTCATCCAAGTGAAAAATATAACACCAACATGTCAGAAAAAAAAATTTTGAATCACTGCTATGTGCTTTGGGTCATTGTCATGTTGGAAGGTAAACCTTCTTCCCATTGCCAACTTTCCGGCAGAAGGCAGCAGATTTTCCTCAAGAATTTGATGGAATTTTTCCCTATCCATTTTTCTTCTATACTGACAATTGCTCCAGTCCCTGCTGCAGAGAAACACCCCCATAACAGGATATTATCACCTCCATGCTTTACTGTAGGAATAGTGTTATTTAGATGGTGAGCTGTATTGGATTCCTGTCAGACATATTGTTTGATCTTAGGGGCAAATAATTACATTTTAGCCCAATTTGACCACCTTAAAGGCACCTAGAAGTTTCCGAGGCCACATGAAAAATGTGTTATAGTCAGATGAGACTAAAATGTAATTATTTGGCCTCAACACCAAACGATATGTCTGGCGGAAATATAACTCACCATCCAAATAACACAATTCCTACAGTAAAGCATGGAGGTGGTAATATCCTGTTATGGGGGTGTTTCTCTGCAGCAGGGACTGGAGCATTTGTCAGGATAAAAAAATGGATGGGGCAAAATACCATCAATTTCTTAAGGAAAAACTGTTGCCATCTGCCAGAAAGTTGTCAATGGGAAGTAGGTTTACCTTCGAACATGTCAATGACCCAAAGCACACAGCAAAAATTACCACACAGTGGTTAAAGGAGAAAAGGGTGAATGTCCTTGCATGGCCTATTTAGAGCCCAGACTTAAACCCCATTGGAAATATGTGGAATGACTTGAAGACTGCAGTCAACAAATGGTCACCATCACATTACCTGAGCTTGAACAGTTCTGCAAAGAAGCGTGGGCCAATATTGCTAAGTCTAGATGCAAAGTTAGTATAGACATATCCCAACAGACTAAAGGCTGTAATTAAAGCAAAAGGTGGTTCAACAAAATACTGACATAAGGGGGGTTTGATCCTTTTTCAAACTCAGTGATTCTGTTTTTTATTTATTTTTTCTGACATGTTGGTGTTACATCTTTCACTTGGATGTTATAAGTTGCCCAAGTAAATATAGCTTGATAAAACAAATAATGTGTATGTCTTCATTTCAGGCTACAAAGCAACAAAATGTGATTATTTCAAGGGGGGGGGGGGGTGGTGATTCTTTTCTATACCCACTGTACATGTTCAAGAACTGGTTGTTTAAGAGGCTAAAGCATGCTAACACATCATATCACTGCCATGTCATTATCTGTCTCTCATCATTATTACCGTATATACTCGAGTATAGGCCGTCCCGAATATAAGCCGAGGCCCCTGATTTACCACAAAAAAAACTGGGAAAAGTTAATGACCCGTGTATTAGCCGAGGAGGGGAAATGGAGCAGCTACTGTAAGTGGAAAAGAGTGTCAGCAAATGCCCATCTACATGTCCCCTGTGTCCTATACAACCCCCCGTGTCCCCAGTGCAGCCTACCTGTGCCGATCGATCCGGTGTCCCTCGGGGGCCGCTGTCCAGTGTCCCTCGGGGGCCGCTGTCCGGTGTCCCTCGGGGGCCGCTGTCCGGTGTCCCTCGGGGGTCGCTGTCCGGTGTCCCTCGGGGGTCGCTGTCCGGTGTCCCTCGGGGCCGCTGTCTGGTGTGCGGTGTCCCTCGGGGGCCGCTGTCCGGTGTGCGGTGTCCCTCGGGGGCCGCTGTCCGGTTGTCCTGCCGATCAGCGTACACGCTGAGGCGCCATTGCAGGTTTGAAAGCCGCGCCTCCTCCTCCTCCTCGTCCGTGATAGGAGGAACACTCGGTTTTCCCAGCAGTCATGTGCAGTGTTCCGCCTATCACGGATATTCTCTCATCCTCGTCCATGAGATGAGAATGACAGAACATCCGTGATAGGCGGAACACTGTACTGCTGGGAAAATTAGTGTCCGCCTATCACGGACGGGCGGGAGGAGGCGGCGCGGCTTTTGAACAGTGCCGTCTGTCTACATGACAAGCTGTTCATGTAGGCAGACCGCACTGACTCGAGTATAAGCCGAGAAGGGGACTTTCAGCCCTAAAAAAAGGGCTGAAAATCTCGGCTTATACTCGAGTATATACGGTACTGTGTGATACTCTCATAAGTTGCAAATAATGAGTGACCTAAAATGTCCTAAGACAATATAAAATTTGATCATTTAGAACAATGTCCCATTGCGTGCTAAATAATAAATGAGCCCAAGAAAAGCTTTCAAACTCTGACATATTGGTTAGAGAACCACAGTACTCTTGTTTATCTCCTGACCTCTTGCAATGTAATAGCATATATGCTTGAATGAAAAGGGTTACTTGTCATGAAACTTTAGCACAGGTGTCTCATAACATGCGGATCAGCAGCACTCCCTTTGTTGACATTCCAAAGAGAGGGAGCAGTAAAATGGGAGCAGTTTTCAGTTTATCCAATAATTAGAAAAAGGAATGTTTGTGTAATCCAACAAAAACAAACCACACTAAATGCATTTTCATTGACATAAATGGATTCTAATAGAATATTAAAATGTGGATTAGGAAAACCACAAATCTTGTTGATTGTTATACTTCATGCCTACTTGAGAAATGAATGTGTTTCATTGTGTGCATTTGCTTGATTCTAATTCTATAACCCCCCCCCCCTTTCTAAACACTAAACGGAAATTAATTTTTTATGACCTTAGTTTGCTTTAAGTCAAAGGTTTTAAAAGGAAACCTTTATTAATTGAAAAATTTGAAATCTGTAAAATTATTTTCTTGGCAGTACATCACAGGACACAAGACTTGACAATTTCTAGACCAATGGAAGATACAAAAGCAATCCTATGAGGGGTAGGAAACATGGCAAACAACAGCTAACAGGTTCCAAGAACCCCAAAAAGAGCTAAACTCACAGGATCACCTGTAGGACTTTCTGACTGAAGCCGGCATCCACATGCTGCTAAAGTCAGCAATTGTGAAGCAGGATAGTACACTGGACCTTGAGATAGCAGGTCTGGATGAAGGTCCGAAGAGAGTACCAAACCCTCCTGGTTCATTCTTGAGAATCACCGGAGTGCCCTCTACCTCTACTTTCCAAAGCAAGTGAGGAAGGAGCTTTAGAGGGGAAAGGCATAAATCAGGTGGAACTGATACTACAGAATTACCAGGGCCTGAGAATCCCTGGTCCTAAGAATAAAGCTGTCCAATTTGTTATTGAGCCTGAAACCCAGGAGATTCAAGTTCAGCATCCCCCATTTGCATTAGAGAGCCCAAAATACCTCAAGGTGGAGAGACTATTCTCCAGAATCCAGATGCTGATGAAAGTTCACCTGACAATTTTTTGTGCCTGGAATGTGCACCGTGGACAGGACGAGAATGGAAAGGCCTGGCCAAGCAAGAAGATCTACTTTCCTATGGGGAGCAGAAGACACACTGAAGGGCATGAACTTAGGAGGCAAGATGCAAAACTTGTAGCCCCTGGACATTATGTGCCAGACCTATTGATCTAAAAAACCCTGGGTCCAGGCAGGTGCAAAGGCCGCCAACCTACCCCATGATTTAGGTTCCAAGGGGTGGAGCGAAATGTGCCAGGGGCATGGCCTGGCTGGAGTCCGGGCTGAGGCTGCCATCCATCTCACTTCATGTACATGGGTCTGCTTCATGGCTGTGGCTTATGAATCTTGGAGCTAGGACAAGCTCCCTGTCCCTGCCTGCACTCACAGCGGTCTAGCTGGACTTTACCACTCTACCTGAGCGGCACCTAAATTTTGTCTTTTGGGGTCACCATTGGTCTAATAATTCCCCAATCCTATGAGTCCTATTATGTATGATAAATAAATATGTAGGCTGTCATTTTTTCATATTCAAATATTTTATTTAATCGAGTCTAATCACATAAGCCATCACATGAAACAAAACAGTCATCATAAATAGGGAATGCTTCCCGCAGCGAGTGGTACATTAACAAGTGCCATTGACATGCCAAAACAAACGACAACTGTACACAATAGGCCAATCAACTTATGGACAAATATATTCCATCAAATGATAGCTTTTAGCAACCTAATTGCTAAATTAGAGGTAGAAAAAGCTAAAGAGCTGACATTTTGGTGGCCCACCCCAGCCATGGCCCAGGGGAAAACTAGGAACAAGTGAAGTGAAGAAATATCCAGCAATGTACTAATAAACAAGAGAAAAGGGTAGAGAAGTAATGGGGGAAAAGGGAAGTAAAAGGAGAAGGATGGTTCCGGAATTGAACCGGCCACGGTCCCAATAGCACAGTCAACTGACTAGTATAACAAGACAGCTAAGACTTCATAAGTGAGGCATCAGGATTAAGGGGCAAAAATCTATCAACCCAAGGTTGCCAAATTTTGGAGTATTACCTCTCCATCCTGGACCGTTGTCTTTGCGTGTATCAATGCCTGGGTGACCCTATTTCTCTTAGCAGCCACACTAAGTACTGATGTCTTCCAGGCTTTGGCTATTATCTGCTTCGCAGCAGTTCTGATGAAGAAGAGGAGACGGCATTGGTTCCTGGTCAAATCCAAGTAATGAAAGCTCAGTAGGGCTATTCGTGGATCGGGTGAAATCGACTTGTCAAATAGCGAAGACAGAATGAAAAAATTGTCTTTCCAACAAGACTGTACAATGGGACAGGACCACCATGTATGTAGATATGTGCCCAGCTGCCCATAACCCCGAAAACGGTGATGGATAGCCGGGGACATATTTGGCTATTTATAAAATGTCTCCAAAGCAAGAACATTTGAAGAAACCTTATGTATTGTCTGCCAAATCTCTGACCAATCCTCAGGGGAAAGGTGTAGGGCTAGATCTGCAGTCCACTTATCAACGTAAGCTGGTGGGGGTGGCTGTGGAGAGGATAGCAATGTTGTGTACAATTTAGAAATAACCCCCTTAGCATGTTAATCAGATGCACAAAAATGTTCATACATAGACATCATGCTGGGGTCTGTGGTAGATGAAAGTGTAGTCATGTAAAAGTGTTTGTTTGATTTGCAGGTACAGAAAGATCTTCGAACTGGGGAGTTTATATCGCTCTTGTAGGGTTGGAAATTATTTAAAACCTTTGAAAGTCACAAGGCGGTGTAATCGAGAAGTATGCCCGTCCTATGATGAAAAGAAATTGGGGAAGTAGCTGCAGGATAGAAGGCCGCATTGTGGAAAAAAGACAATAAGGGTTTGTGGAGAAATTAATTTTGCCTTAAATTTTACCTCTGTCCCAAATACATACGGAATGTCGGGTGAGTGGGTGGAATGCGTGGCCTCGCTCCAGTGGGGTGAGCCTAAGTAAAGCCCCATACACACGGTCGGACTTTTTCATGGATTCTGTCCGATCGGACCATGTTGTCGAAAAAACCGACCGTGTGTATGCACCATCGGACAGTGTACGTCGAATTGTCCGACGGACAAAGTCTTATCTCCTGCTGGATAGATTTGCCTACAACCCGGTCCGATCACACCAAATTCGATCGTGTGTACGGTTGTCCGACCGGACAAAGTGCTACGCATGCTCAGATCACATTACAAGACCAAAGCTATTGGCTACTAGCCTCTACGTAGTCCCGTCGTAGGCAACAAACGTCACCACGTTCAGAATGATCGGATTTTTCGACAACTTTGTCCGACCGTGTGTACGCAAAACCAACATCGGACAAAGTACGACGGACAGGATCCGACGCACCTGGTCCGCGGATTGTCCGACCGTGTGTATGGGGCTTTAGTTGTATATAGTGTGAGGGTGAGCATCCAGGGCTTCAAGACCAACAGACAGGGGGACCTCCTGACTAGCATATTTGATAAGAGGAGCAAGTTGGGCAGCCTGATAATATGTGGAAAAATGCGTAATACCCAGGCCACCAGTCTGTTTAGAAAGCAAAAGTAAAGACCTCAAGAGGTGCAGGCAAGTGGGTCCCCAAATAAACTGGGTAACCCTGCTCTGTAAAATGCAGAAAAAATGTGCGGGGGACCGCAATCGGCAATACTCAAAAAAGATATAAAATTTTAGGAAGCAGGGTCATCTTAACTGAACTTATCTTACCAAGCCAGGATATCGGGAGGGTAGACGATTTAGAAATGAGTTTTGTTAAATGAGCTAGCATGGGAGGGTAGTTCGCTTTATACAGTGTACAGTATACAAGAGTCTGGAAAGGTGGTCAGGTGCACTCTTAGGTATTTCAAAGAGTGGGTTGACCATTGAAAAGGAAAGGACTGTTGTAAAAGTCGATATTCTTCGCCTGATAGTGTAATATTTAAGGCCCTCTACTTGTTCCGGTTAACTTTCAGACCTGAGATCTTGGGAAATAAGTCCAGAAAAAAAAAGTTAGAGTCAAGATAAGGGGCGATGTAACAAAAAGCAGAACATTGTCCGTAGTCTGTCATTTTTTATTTCCTTATTAAATTGTTAGTTGCTTGGTTGTCTCTGGCTTTAGAATACATGCATATGGGCATACAATACTCTGAATGCATCAGAATTGTATGCTACGGGCCAAGTAACACTGCTCTATTAAGGTCCGTAGTGCCTGGGGGGGTGTAGCCAAGTGAAAAGACGTGTCTCATAGAGCTCCTACCTGTGATCCTGCTCCTACCCAGAGAAACCGCCGGATTTCGGTCTCTAACCCTGTTGCATCCTTCACTGACACACCCGGTTTTGTCGCCGACCCGTTTAGCTGACATGCTGACAGGCAACTCAGCGGAGACCGGAGGACAGCCGGACTCCAAACATGGCACCGTGGCTTCCCTTTCCCAGCGCTCACATGGAGCAGGCAAGTGGAAGGATGCAGGTAAGCTCCCTAAGACTCCTAAAACTAATGGGAAAGACCCCACCAGGGACATGCTATACTACGCCCAAAAACTGACTGGAGCTGCAGGGCAGATGACTGATGAGGTTTTGGCGGCCACCCCAGCTATCTTCCATACAGAAACGGAGGGTGAGCAGTCTACATAGGGCCCCTCTGCCACCAATGATCAGCTTCTCACTGATATGGCGGAGGGTGAGGGGGAAGAAGAGGCAGAACAACCTACCCTGGCTGAAATCCTCAGTGCGGTCCATAAGTGCACAGCCTCTGTGAACACTCTTCAGGAGCACTTTGGGGGACTAAAAGAGGAACAGGGGTTTATCCGCCATGACTTTAAAATTAGAGCGCGCCCTATGGCCACGGAGGGTTGCATTAGTGACAGAGGATAAACTGCTAGGGCAAATGAACTTAAGTCTGATGATATTGAAAACCGCCTGTGACGGAATAATATTCATATTGTGGTTCTCCTGGATCTGCACCAATCCCGGAGGGGTTATTCTGAAACAGACTTGCAGGAATACTTGCAGAACATAGTTTCCCTGTCTTTCTGAATCTCAAAGGTCACTTTTAGATGCCCCTATAAAGATAGAGGTACTACAGGAAGCGGTTAGCCTTTCTCCTAATTCCAAGGCCCATGGGGATGATGGCCTCCCACTGGAGATCTATAAGCAATATGGTGAATCCATTTTACCGCAATTACTTAAGGTACTCAACTCAGCCAGGGACAGTCAGTGCCTGCCTGAGTCTATGAGTCTATTGTTCTAATACTGAAACCAGTTAAAGACCCGCTGGACCCGGGATCGTATAGACCAATATCTCTTTTACAGAGTGATATTAAAATCTTAGCCAAAGTACTGGCCTTGAGGCTCCACAAGGTCATATCCTCTATCATTTATAGTGCTCCACCCTAGAAGACCCACATGTTGCCAACATCCCAAATTGAACAATATTATAAAGAGACAAAATCATACATGTCTATTATGAACATGAATTTTTATGTGTGATTTTGTCTTATTGTAGAATACCAATACAGCAGTGTTATCTCATACGACATGCCCCTGAACAAAGGACTTTACAGAGGTCCAGAAACATGTTGGGATTAGTATTGAAGGATCCGCCTTTTTATATTCACATCTGTTATATGATTTTGTTTATGCTGTATATGTTAAATCTTTTTTGGTGTTGTATGCACCTATACTTTTATAATAATAAATTTCAACCTTTTTCATCAATTGTTGACCAGTTGCCTTAAAAGTCCCTTAGTATTCCTTGGGGAGTACTCTCTTTATAATATTATCCTCTATCATTCATTCGGACCAGTCTGGCTTCATGCCTCAAAAATCTACCGCCATAAATCTCCTACGACTTTTCCTGAACCGCTTCAGCCCCGGGCAATTTTACCCCCTTCCTTACCAGAGCACTTTTTGCGATTCGGCACTGCGTCGCTTTAACTGACAATTGCGCGGTCGTGCGCCGTTGCACCCAAACAAAATTGACGTCCTTTTTTTCCCACAAATAGAGCTTTCTTTTGGTGGTATTTGATCACCTCTGCGGTTTTTATTTTTTGCGCCATAAACAAAAGAAGAGCGACAATTTTGAAAAAAAAACACAATATTTTTTACTTTTTGCTATAATAAATATCCCATTTTTTAAAAAAAAAAAAAAAAAAAATTTTTTACTTAGTTTAGGCCGATACGTATTCTTCTACATATTTTTGGTTAAAAAAAAACGCAATAAGCGTTTATTGATTGGTTTGCGCAAAAGTTATAGCGTTTACAAAATAGGGGATAGATTTATTGCATTTTTTTTTTTTTACTTTTTACTAGTAATGGCGGCGATCTGCGATTTTTCGTGATTGCGACTTTGCAGGGGACACTTCGGACACTTTTGACACATTTTTGGGACCATTCACATTTACACAGCGATCGTTGCTATAAAATTGCACTGATTACTGTGTAAATGTGACTGGCAGGGAAGGGGTTAACACTAGGGGGCGCTGCAGGAGTTAATATGTTCCCTATGTGAGTGATTCTAACTGTGGGGGGAGGGGACTCACAAGGGGAGGAGACCGATCGGTGTTCCTCTGTACTTGGAACACATAATCAGTCTCCTCTCCAGTGACAGGACGTGGAGCTGTGTGTTTACACACAGCTCCACTGTCCTGCTGTTTTCCCAGGCAATCGCGGGTGCCCGGCGGACATCGCGGCCGCCGGGCACGCGCACCGGGTCCCGATCAATGCCGCAGGCGCGCACACGCCCCCTAGACGGCCGGGAATAGGAGGACGTCATATGACGTCCACCCAGGATGGGAGATCCACCTTGTGGACGTCATATGACCGTGGGCGGTATTGAAGTGGTTAAAATACAATCTTGGATAATGTGGGCAATAAGAGTGCTGTTGTCGTTGGACATCCATAAGGCCTTCGACAGTATAGAATGGCAATACCTCTAGGCACCCATCGCAAATTTTGGCGACACATTTTTTTCTTGGGTCCAGTTGTTATTTAGCTCATCGTAAGCAGTTATAAGAGAAGTGGGTCATATTTCTTTACCATTTCCTACCTTGATCCGGTCTAACCCCTCTATCTGTGGATTTAAATATGGTGGGATCCACAAAAAACATATGCTATATATATATATGCCAAAGACACTATGCTGCTATTGGGGCAACACCGCTGACTCCCTGGAGGAGGCAATGTTGGTTATCACAAACTTTGGTCCTAGTAAATTAATAGGACCAAATGGTCCTTGGTCATGCTGATAGCTGTAGCTTCTGATAGCCAGGGACCTATGTTACATAAGGTACCGGTGAGGATGCAGGTGGCCTGGCCTTGCCTAATCCATGGCTTTATTATCCGGCGGCCCAACTGCAGCATATTGCTTGGGTCATGTCTTTGGAGCAGGTTGAAGAAGGGGGAAATTCCAAAGTAGATCCCATTAAGGCCCTTATGTGTCATATAACAGGTGTTAATGATGTAGCTGCGGGATTGGAGGCCTAGGTCTACATGAAATCCAATAAACTTTTCCCTGCATAATGTATGTCCTGATGCAAAAGGTGTGGAATAAGGTCAGACACTTACAGGCTGTTAATGGCTTTACTAGTTATAACCCAATTTCGGACAATGGATAATACGAGGAGATGCAGTCACTGACATGCGGGGCTCGGTGGAGACAACATGGAGTTACGCACCTGAGGGACATTTTTGCTGATGGTAAATTGAGCTCCTTCTCTGATTTATGGAAACGATTTAGACTTCCGCTAACTATGTATTTTTATTACATGCAGCTGCAACATGCTGTCAGGGCACAATCTAGCAGGAATGCCATGGTTGCTATCTCCAACCCCCATATTCCATTATATGGAAGAAGTGACTTATTACAAGGGTTTTATCTCTAGATGCTACTCAATTAACTATCTGTTTTCCTATAAGGATTCCCACTGGGGGTGGTGAGCAAGTGGGAGAGAGATGTAGGCACATTTGAGGAGGAACAGTGGGAGGAGGCCCTACAAGCTGTACAGATATGCTCTTTTAATGTGGCACAACGCCTGTCCCAGTTGTACATCGTCTTGCAGATGCATTTCACGCCCAGAAGATTATTTAGAATGAGAGTGGACTCAGATTGTCCAAGGTGTTCTAGGGACCATGGAGATCTAATTCATCTACTGGACAGGGGCTCTGAACACAATTAATAGGGTCTTTCAAGTTAACATTCAGACGGACCCTAAACCATGTATATTGGGTATTTGGGATGGCCTCCCAATTTAGGATAATCCTAAGCAGGCCATTGCTAGAGCACTCTTTCAGGCTTTCAAGCTAATTCTTAGACATTGGAAGGCAGCTGACCCTCCCACAGCGAAGATTACCCAATTGGGGACACTCTACGGTTGAAGAAGTATAGCTTCCAACACAGAGGACGTGCTGGCAAATTTACTAAACTGTGGTCACCCTGGTAAGATACCCCTGTATACCTCCAGTGGATCTGGTATTGGACAGAATACTAAATTGTTATAGGGATTTTGATTGTAACAGTACCTGTTAAGCCCCATACACACGCGCGGATTATCCGAGGACCAGGTCCGTCAGACCATGTCCGTCATACTTTGTCTGATGTTGGTTTTGCGTACACACGGTCGGACAAAGTTGTCGGAAAATCCAATCATTCTGAACGTGGTGACGTTTGTTGCCTACGACGGGACTACGTAGAGGCTAGTAGCCAATAGCTTTGGTCTTGTAATGTGATCTGAGAATGCGTAGCACTTTGTCCGGTCGGAATTCGCTACACACGATCGGATTTGGTGTGATCGGACTTTGTTGTCAAAAAATCTATCCAGCAGGAGATAGGACTTTGTCCGTCAGACAATCTGATGGAAACTGTCCGATGGTGCCTACACACGGTCTGATTTTCCGACAACATTGTCAGATAGGACAGAATCCATCGGATCCTACCGTGTGTATGGGGCTTTAGTGTGAAACTTAGCCGGCCCCGCTAAGTTGTGCGGTGGCCGTGCATAGAGAATAATTCATGTTATACGATAGTGTAAAGTGTTTGCTGATTATAATGACTGTAACATTGCACTATCTGGAATTGTATTCTATTACTTGTTTGTCTTTTTGTTCTCTTTTATTCTTTAATAAACATCTTTGAGAAAAAAAAAAAAAAGGTCCGTAGCACTTAGATGTGTAAACCAAAGCTAGAAAAATTTGCATTCATGGTCCAATTTTAACCACAATTTATACATTGCAAGGAAATGTTTGTGGTAACATTTACATGCATACAACATAAAGAGACCCTATGTCCCACCACCGCTGCCTAGTGAATTCAGGGCCAACATGTAAACATTAACAATATAAAGGCAGCGGCAGCCATACAGTAGAGCTGCACAATTCTGGGAAAAATGAGAATCACAATTTTTTTGCTTAGAATAAAGATCACGATTCTCGCGGCATAACATCGTTCACATTTTACAAAAAAATTGGGCTAACTTTACTGTTTAGTTTTTTTTAATTCATTAAAGCTGCGCAAATACAGTGTGACATAAAATATTGCAACTACCACAATTTTATTCTCTAGGGTCTCTGCTAAATATATATATATATATATTTATATATATAATGTTAATAAATTGAACTCTAATCACAGGACATGTAGGGTTGCCATCATCCCCACAAATGGTAAATAATGAACCTCTTGAAATGGGATTTTTAAGGCAACAACAAAAGATAAATAGAATTATATAAAATTTATAAATTTATTGTATAAACAAAACAAAAATATTTATAGCAAAAATATACATTTCCACATAAAGGATAAAAACAAGACAGATGTTCAGAGATGATAACCATGAGAGTAGGTGAAAATTCCGACGCGTTTCCAAACGGCTAATGATTTGCCTATCTTGGTGGGGATTTCTCTAGTTTTAGCCCCTCTTGGCATTTTCAATTATTACCTCCCCTTTTTCCCCCAGCCGTGGCCACACTATTGTTCAAACGTCATTTGAGCTGCTGAAACTTTGTTTCTACGCTGTCTTGTAAGGAGGCTTGGAATCTTTTCGTCCCCTTTTTTGGCTGGCATCCATCCAGGGTTTGAAAGTGAATGGGAAGCAATACCATATATGATGTTCTGTACCATGATGTAAGTGTGCTCTAATGGCACCTTTTTGGAAATTTGTTGTTTTTCTTTGCATAAATTCCACTCTGTGACTATTTGTTACTTGATGGTTTTTGTACATAAATAATTTTATAATCAGTATGTTTTGATATCCTGTAGATGGTGATGTTTAATTCCCTGAGGAAGATAGGCAAATCATTAGCCGTTTGGAAACGCGTCGGAATTTTCACCTACTCTCATGGTTATCATCTCTGAACATCTGTCTTGTTTTTATCCTTTATGTGGAAATGTATATTTTTGCTATAAATATTTTTGTTTTGTTTATACAATAAATTTATAAATTTTATATAATTCTATTTATCTTTTGTTGTTGCCTTAAAAATCCCGTTTCAAGAGGTTCATTATTTACCATATTTATATAATGTTTGGGGGTTCTAAGTAATTCTCTAGCAAAAAATAATGATTTTAACTTGAAACCAATAAGTGTCAGAAAAAGGTTTAGTCTTTAAGTGGTTAAACTTCCCTCATGTACAGACAGAAGTTAATTTCTTTGATCTAAAGAACAAAATGTTACAATGTTTATAGTTAGCCTAGGGCTGAGGAATGTAGTGAAACTTGGCAGACTGCCTGTTTTTTTTTTTTTTTGACAGCTGTCGGCTTGAGCAGAGAACTCTGCATAGAATCAGGAAAATGTTTTGTTAAGATTGCGAGAGGGAAAGATCCTGTGTAATGCTATGCATTTCTTTATAGTATTTTTCCAAAATAGTTACTACTCAATGTAGTCTTGTAGCATATAGTCCATACTGTTGGTCCTGTCTTAAGCCCCATACACACGGTCGGAAAATCCGACCACCAAATCCATCGGATTTGGTCCGACGGATTTAGTCCGACACTGGTGTTGCATACACACGGTCGGACAAAGTTGTCGGAAAATCCGATCATTCTGAACGTGGTGACGTTTGTTGCCTACGACGGGACTACGTAGAGGCTAGTAGCCAATAGCTTTGGTCTTGTAATGTGATCTGAGCATGCGTGGCACTTTGTCCGTCGGAATTCGCTACACACGATCGGAATTGGTATGATCGGACTTTGTTGTCGGAATATTTATAGAGCAGGAGATAGAACTTTGTCCGTCGGACAATCCGATGGAAACTGTCCGATGGTGCCTACACACGGTCAGAATTTCCGACAACATTGTCCGATAGGACAGAATCCATTGGAAAATCCGACCGTGTGTATGGGGCTTAAAAGTTAACTGTAATAGTTTGCTAGAAAAAAGAACTGTACCAAAGCATGAAGGGTGTCTTTCTCAAACAAAATATTACCTATCTTGTCTCCCATAAAGGAAAAATGCCATAAAAAATATGGAGACTTCCATTACTGATCTTTTGAAAATGATAGTTGCCTAGCTTTCATACTGACGTCTCTCTTAAATAAGTTGAGTCTTTGACCAGTAAAAAGTAGGCAGATAAGGGTTTCTGACTTTTCCTGATCTATATACTGGTCCCAGGTTAGTGGCCCAAAGTATCAACTCCAGCAGGTCAGAATAATAGCCAGACAACTAGCAATTTCGGCAATCTATCTGCGTCCAACCACAGGTAACCGCTGGATAAGCTGATACACAGGGATACATGCTTACAGTCACAGACAACTCTGGAAGGATTATACTTCCTCTTTGCATGTCACTTCATATTTTGTAGGAATGAGCTTAGGCCCCTTTCACACTTGTATGGCTTGTCCTGTGACTTGGGACTGCAAAGTCGCATGACAAGTCGTACCCCATGATTTACAATGAGTACCACTCATATCTGTGCGTTTTCAAGATGCAGTGACTTCAAAGCAGTCCCTGCACTACTTTGGTTTGACTTTGATGCGACTTGAGGTCCGTAGACTTCAAGATTACACAGGCATTGCTTCAAGTCGTGGCAAAATCATGTCAAAGTTGCGTGACTTTCAAGTTGCACAAGTGTGGAAGGAGCCTCAGGCATGCTCTGATCCTAGTCTGAACCCACCTGAGTGATTTCACCGGGAAGCTCTCAATGTACTTGGCCAATCATAAGGTGCCAAGGCATTCCCCGCTCTGGAACGCATACATGCCTCTTGTATATGTGGGGCTGTGGGACAGGGAATGCCGCAGCACAGTACAGATGACAGCTTACTGGCGGGATCGTTCAGGTGGGTTTGAACTAGTATTTAAACACACCTGAGATCATTGCTAATTTTCAGTAGCTAGTGTGCCTCTCTTTTATTGAATGATGATTGTGGTTACCATTAGGGGTCAACCCATAGAGGACACGGCTGCTCAAATGTTCGAATGTTATTTCCTCAATAATAAACCTTATCTAACTCTCACAACACACTGTACGTAGTGGAAGTTTACCACTACTAGTGCTATTATAACACTGTCAGTGTTATTTTATGGGCCTTTATGATAAAATCAATATAAAAGTCAATTCACAAGGATTAACTCAGAGGTTATTACTCCTTAACCACTTCAGGGCAAGCATGTTACAACCTCTTCCTTGACTGACAATTATTTGGTCATGCAGCACAATGCCCAAATTAATTTATATGATTTTTTTTGTCAAAGAGAGATGTCTTTTGTTTTTTATATCCCCGTTCCTTTTTTTTTTTTACCCTATGGGGGAAGAAAGGTTGAAGATTAAAAAAAACCCTTACCTTCTAGTATAAAACACATCAAAGGACACCTTTTTGGAAAGTAGACACATCAAGGTGATCAAATTTTTTTACCACTTTTTTGAAAAGTTTACCCAATGAAGGCAAGTGCTACTTTTCAGTTATTAGTGGAAGAAAAAGACCAACAGGCCCACAACCTGCTGGCTCATTATGATGTGTAAACAGGCTCTTACTAGATTTCAGTGTACATCCATTATTGGTCCATTACAATATTTGCACATGTGTTATGGTAGCATTCTTTGTCATAGCTTGTTATGTACTGGCAGTGAAACTTTAACCCCCCCCAAACAATCCAAAACATTGGTAGTCAGTGGCATTGTACACCTTCCAAAACAGTCCCACAATTTTCAGTGGTCATTGTAATTTTAAAAATCCCTTCCCCACCATTGGTGGTCACTGGCACTTTAAATGCTGCTCACATCCTTTGTGGTCAGTGGTCCTTTTAACTCCCCCCCCCCTCCCCCAAGCTCCAATTGCAACTTTCCTCCACTGCAGATGAAAGGTTTAATAAATGTATTCTGTTGAAAGAGGAAGGGGATGGTTCGCCAATGTAAACAGCTATCATATGGCACAGAGCCACGTCAACTGGCTCTGTGCCTTTAGCTGATTCTCAATTGTCTAATGACAGCAGGAGCAATTGCTCTGTGTGCCTTCCGCACACAAATAGGCACATGCACAAAGGTTAACCAAAAGGTCCCACAGGCACATCCAAACAAACCAGCAGGGGTGCCACCTGCTGTTTAGTTACTATGACCTGACATAAAGTGGTTAAAAAAAAAACACTAACTTAAATTTGGTAATAAATAGGAGTTTTAAAATGTATCTGTGGAAAAACCCAAGAAAAGGGTATTTTTTTACTTAACTGTCAATTCCATATATTTGAGTACAGTACAGGACACTGAGCTGTAATAATGAACCATGGATTATATGCAGGCTACCTTTAGGTGACTGAACACTGGCAAAGAACTTTGCTAGTGTATGCTCATATAATCCCACACCCTTCATGACTCCAGTTTTTTGGCAATTAATAAGGAGTGACCAAATAAAACAGAGGGGATGGTCCTGAGTCCTGTACTGTACTCCAAAACTATGAATTCACATGTAAGTCAAAATTCACTCTTGGAGTGGGTGGAGTTATATGTGGGGCTACGCCGCTACCGGGCAAACTGGTCTGTAAGGACTGCTTCAAGGGACTACGCGGCCAACCGCGAGCTCGAGATTCAGCAGGTCGTGGATCTGCTTAAGCGGACAAAAATTCACTCTTGGAGTGGGTGGAGTTATATGAATGAGCACTAGGAGCGACCCTAACAAAGTTCTTTGCCAGTTTTTCCAGTCACCTGAATGAAGCATGCATATAACCCATGCGAACCCATGTGAAATTAACATTTATTTGTCGAAAGCCCTCATTTCTCATTAATCGTTATTTTAGCTTATGAACCTATCCAAAATTTAACGGTCACATCCGACGCGAGCGGGCAAGGCTGGGGGCCCATGCGGGGAAACCTGGATTCAAGGGAGATGGTCATGTTAGATCCAACATCTTGGAGATGAGGGCAGCCTTCCTGGCCCTGACTACTCTGACATCTCAGGTCAGAGGGCGGAGGATACTACTACGCCTGGACAACAGGGCGGCTGTCGCATATCGGCAAAGGCAGGGAGGCACGCGCAGCAGATCGCTCCTCAGGGAGGTAGAGCCGATCATTCTCTGGGCGGAGAAGAACCTCCTGGATCTCAAAGCGATGTCTGACTAACCACGGAAGCAGACTCGTTATCAAGAAACTTCCAAGACATCAACGAGTGGGCCGTTCCCTAAGTGGGATCTGTCCCTAGTCCTGGAGGTCCTATCTAGCCATCCATTTGCTCCAGTAGAACAAGTGGCAATCTGGAACCTATCACTGAAAACTGCCTTCCTGCTAGCCATCACATCTGGCCGAAGAGTTTCAGAACTACATTCGTTAGGGATAGGGGACGACCATATCTCCTTTTTCCCAGACCGAGTGGAACTCCGTCCCCTTAGGGGCTTCACGCCTAAAGTCACTACCACAAGCCATATGGCAGAACCTTGGGCACTTCCAGTATTCACAAATATGGAGTCAGAGTCTTGTCACGAGCTAGACATCTCCAGAGTGCTCAGGGCTTACCTCGAGGCCACCAGTCCCTTCAGGGACTCCGAGAGACTTTTTGTGGTACCTTTCGGTAAATACAGGGGGAAAGAAGCTTCCATCAGAACTCTGGCATCTTGGGTCGTAAAGCTGATTCAGAAGGCCTACAGGGTGAAGAATATGGATCCTCCTTCCCGAGTGAATGCTCATTCCACAAGGGCAGTCTCAGCTTCCTGGGCAGCAAGGGCTAATGTTTCATTGGAGACGGTTTGCAGGGCCGCCACCTGGTCTTCTCGCCATACCTTTCTCAGGCACTACCATATCGATCCAGGAGCCCTCACTACTGTTGAGTTCGGAAGGAGGGCAGTCCAGGCTGCAATGTCCTTTTCTGATTAAACATTTAACAAGCATTATCCCACCCTTGTCAGCTAGTTATTTATCACAGGTATGCTGCCATGGAGGCACCAGGAAAACGGAAAATTGTATAATACTTACCGTAATTTTACTTTGCTGGTGGCTATCCATGGCAGCATACGCTCCCACCCTCGGTATGCTATATTACAGAGAATGTTGGGGGAGGGACGGTGCCTTTAATTTATGCTATTCACTAGTCCTGAGGGAGGAGTCGAGGCGGAGCTCTATCACAGGTATGCTGCCATGGATAGGCACCAGGAAAGGAAAATTACGGTAAGTATGATACAATTTTCCGTTTTGCTAGTGTACGCTCATATAATCCCACACCCTTCATGACTCCAGTTTTTTGGCAATTAATAAGGAGTGACCAAATAAAACAGAGGGGATGGTCCTGAGTCCTGTACTGTACTCCAAAACTATGAATTCACATGTAAGTCAAAATTCACTCTTGGAGTGGGTGGGGTTATATGAATGAGCACTAGGAGCGACCCTAACAAAGTTCTTTGCCAGTTTCCAGTCACCTGAATGAAGCATGCATATAACCCATGCGAACCCATGTGAAATTAACCATTTTATCTCCTTTTTCTGCTCTGTACATCAGTAGTCGAAACTCCTGATTACCATTATCATGGAGATAGCTTTATCCTGTAGGGTGATACCCTGTGTGGTAATCTTTGTGAACTGACTTTGACATACAATTTTCTTACAAGGGATCAATGAAATAACACTGGCAGTTTTAAAACAGCACTAGTAATGGTAAAATACTATTAGGCCCCTTTCACACTGGGGCAGGAGTGGCGTCGGCGGTAAAGCAGCGCTATATTTAGCGCTGCTTTACCGTCGTTTTAGCCGCGGTATTCGGCCGCTAGGGTGCGGTTTTAACCCCCGCTAGCGGCCGAAAAAAAGGGTTAAAACCCCCCGCTTTGAGGCGATATTGCCGCGGTATTACCACGGTGTCCCATTGATTTCAATGGGTAGGAGCGGTATAGGAGCGGTGAAGACACCGCTCCTTCACCGCTCCAAAGATGCTGCTAGCAGGACTTTTTTGACCGTCCTGCTAGCGCACCGCTCCAGTGTGAATGGGGCCGGATTTTTTCAGGCGCTGTACAGGCGCTATTTTTAGCGCTGTAGCGCCTGAAAAACACCCCAGTGTGAAAGGGGCTTTACTTATGGAGCTGACTAAATATACAGTAGCTGGTTATGCATGTTTGTGAATTCAGGTCTGAGAGTTATGATGTAAAAAAAAGACGTGAAGTCAGTGAGAACAGTAAGGAAGGAAACCACGGAAGAGACATATCTGCCTTTAGGATATTTACGCATGTAAAAGTGATCTCCCAAATCTTACTACAGACCAAAGAACCGTGAAAAGCAATACTTTAGAATGTGGCTGTCGTAATTCCTCATGGTATTAATGTTTCACAGCTGAATTCTTTGAAAAAATAGCCTTGACGTGCCATGCCATGTGAAAACATGAATTATTTTACCTGGCACATATGGGCTCTATGACAGCTCTGCTAAGCTCTACATGTATTTATGCCCTTTGTTCCTGTTTTTTAAATGCATCAGCCTTTTCTTAAAGGTGGAATGTATATTTGCCATGCTAAGGTAGTGTAACAGCATACAGTAAAAACTATTGTTTTCATTTTAACTACCCCTGCACAAGCAAGACCAATATGTGGGAAAGCCACAAAGCATTCAGGGTTTTCAAAGCTCTTCCTAAACATCAGAAGCATAGAAAACCTCATATATTTTTCAATTCATTACACAAATTTAACATTGAATCTTACATGCAGTTATGTGCATAAAGTGTGTTTATTCTAAATAATGCAATGGACTGAAACGAGAATAGAGCAGCAGACTTCTCACCTGAGTGACGAAGGGCTGAAAATCCCTGTTCATCTTCCCATTCCCAGGCCTGTCCACTCTCATTAAACACAGAGAGGTATTCAGGAATTTCTCGGTACCAATCTATTTCCATGCTGTGAAGATACATTATTAGAAAAATCTCCAAAATACAAATAAACAGTAATCATGATTCATTCTCCCAACAAAATATGTCACTGTGTTTTAATAACTAGGACTATTAATTTACAATTAATCATTAATTTATTTTAACAAAACGAGATTTCAACAAGTCCAAGTCAGTGAATGATTTCTGGTATGTTGGGTGAGGGGAGTTAAATAATGAGTGGCTTGCCCAGTCCATTTAAACCCATGACATCAGCAGATGATGTTGGCTTGAGGTCAGACCACAGACAGAGCACATTGTGTCCAAAGCCAAGTCCATTATGGGTAAAGAATAGGCGTTATATCTGCATAACTGACCCTTCTAGTCTGTTGTGCACATTTAACCACTAAGAAATGAAACTCATATAGAATTACCTTTAAGTATGAAAATATAGTAAGAGGTCTTTTTATATAAACAAATATATGATACATTTTAATCAAATGTACAGTATACCAGTTCTGTTCTAAAATAATGACTTACAGTAGGACTGAAACGATTGATCGATAAAATCGGTAATGAGAATCATTGTCAACGATTTTCATTATCGATTTGTTGGTCTGCACGCACCTTCCTCCCTGCCTATCAGTCCTGCCTGTGTCCGAGTGTTACACAATCCCCTGTGTACAAGCCGCTTTCTTAAAGCGGCGCTCATGTGACCAGGCACATCCGACTCGCATGTCCGCCTCTCTCCTCCTCGCTGACGTGAGTGGGGTATTCTCAGCCCCGCCCGCTTTGCTGCCTCGAGGGAAGAGAGAGAGGAGAAAAGCAGATGTGAGCTGCGATAAGGTAGCAGATTACTTTTAAAATACAGTGGCAAAACATTGATTTTGGTATTTCTGGGAGAACAAGTGCCCCATCATTGGTGTTCGGGGGGGTGGTTGGGGTGGAAATAGTGCCCCATCATTGGTGTACTGGGGGGGGGGGTAGTGCCCCATCATTGCTGTTCCTGGGGGGGGGGGGGCAGGGGAATAGTGCCCCATCAGTGGGGGGGGGGGGGGGGGGGGGGGTGGTGGCGGGGGCACGGGGGGGGGGGGGGGGGGGGGCGGGGGGGGGGGCGGGGGGGGGGGGGGGGGGGGGGGGGGGGGGGGGGGGGGGGGGGGGGGGGGGGGGGGGGGGGGGGGGGGGAGGGGGCGCGGGGGGGGGGGGGGGGGGGGGGGGTGGGGGGGGGGGGGGGGGTGGGAGGGGGGGGGGGGGGGGGGGGGTCGGGGGGGGGGGGGGGGGGGGGGGGGGGGGGGGGGGGGGGGGGGGGGGGGGGGGGGGTGGGGGGGGGGGGGGGGGGGGGGGGGGGGGGGGGGGGGGGGGGGGGGGGGGGGGGGGGGGGGGGGGGGGGGGGGGGGGGGGGGGGGGGGGGGGGGGGGGGGGGGGGGGGGGGGGGGGGGGGGGGGGGGGGGGGGGGGGGGGGGGGGGGGGTATGGGGGGCGGGGGGGCAGGGGGGGGGGGGGGGGGGGGGGGGGGGGGGCCGGGGGGGGGGGGGGGGGGGGGGGGGCCGGGGGGGGGCCGGGGGGGGGCCGGGGGGGGGGGGGGGGGGGGGGGGGGGGCGGGTGGGGGGGGGGGGGGGGGGGGGGGGGGGGGGGGGGGGGGGGCGGGGGGAGGTGGCGTGGGGGGGGGGGGGGGGGGGGGGGAGGGGGGTGGTGGGGGGGGGGGGGGGGGGGGGGGGGGGGGGGGGCGGGGGGGGGGGGGGGGGGGGGGGGGGGGGGGGGGGGGGGGGGGGGGGGGGGTGGGGGGGGGGGGGGGGGGGGGGGGGTGGGGGGGGGGGGGGGGGGGGGGGGGGGGGGGGGGGGGGGGGGGGGGGGGGGGGGGGCGGGGGGGGGGGGGGGGGGGGGGGGGGGGGGGGGGGGCCAGGGGGGGGGGGGGGGGGGGGGGGGGGGGGGGGGGGGGTGGAGGGTGGGGGGGGGGGCGGGGGGGCGGGGGGGGGGGGGGGGGGGGGGGGGGGGGGGGGGGGGGGGGGGGGGGCGGGGGGGGGGGGGTTGGGGGGGTGGGCTGGGGGGGGTAGGGGGGGGTGGGGGGGGGTTGGTGTTCCTGGGGGGGGGGGGGTTCTTACCTACGGTTTCTGTATACCTGAGTAATACTCCTTTTTTTCATTATTATTTGAAATAAACAAAAAAAATGGCATATTACGTTTTTTCTGATTTTTTTTCTGATTACTTGAAAAAATAATTGGCCAACTAATCGATTATGAAAAGAATAGTTAGATGCAGCCCTAACTTACAGTATCTCACAAAAGTGAGTACACCCCTCCCATTTTTGTAAATATTTCATTATATCTTTTCATGTGACAACACTGAAGAAATTACACTTTGTTACAATGTAAAGTAGTGAGTGTACAGCTTGTATAACACTGTAAATTTGCTGTCCCCTCAAAATAACTCAACACACAGCCATTGATGTCTAAACCACTGGCACCAAAAGTGAGGACACTAAGTGAAAATGTCCAAATTGGGCCCAATTAGCCATTTCCCCTCCGAGTGTCATGTGATTTGTTAGTGTTACAAGGTCTCAGGTGTGAATGGGGAGCAGGTGTGTTAAATTTGGTGTTATCGCTCTCACTCTCTCATATTGGTCCCTGGAGGTTCAACATGGCACCTCATGGCAAAAAAACTCTCTGAGGATCTGAAAAAAAGAATTGTTGCTCTACATAAAGATGGCCTAGGTAGGCTATAAGAAGATTTCCAAGACCCTGAAACTGAGCTGCAGCACAGTGGCCAAGACCATACAGCGTTTTAACAGGACAGGTTCCACTCAGAACAGTCCTCACCATGGTCGACCAAAGAAGTTGAGTGCCTGTGCTCAGCGTCATATCCAGAGGTTGACTTTGGGAAATAGACGTATGAGTGCTGCCAGCATTGCTGCAGAGGTTGAAGGGGTGGGGGTCCGACCATATGCTGCACACTGCATGAAATTGGCCTGCATGGCTGTCATCCCAGATGCACATGATGCACAAGAAAGCCTGCAAACAGTTTGCTGAAGACAAGCAGACTAAGGACATGAATTACTGAGACCAAGATAAACATATTTGGTTCAGATGGTGTCAAGCGTGTGTGGTGACAACCAGGTGAGTAGTACAAAGACAAGTGTGTCTTTCCTACAGTTAAGCATGGGAGTGGGAGTGTCATGGTCTGGGGCTGCATGAATGCTGCCGACAATGGGGAGCTACAGTTCATTGAGGGAACCATGAATGCCAACATGTACTGTGATATACTGAAGAAGAGCATGATCCCATCCCTTTGGAGACTGGGCCGCAGGGCAGTATTCCAACATAATAACGACCCCAAATACACCTCCAAGATGACCACTGCCTTGCTAAAGAAGCTAAGGGTAAAGGAGATGGCCAAGTGTGTCTCCAGACCTAAACCCTACTGAGCATCTGTGGGGCATCCTCAAACGGAAGGTGGAGGAGCACAAGGTCTCTAACATCCATCAGCTCCGTGATGTCGTCATGGAGGAGTGGAAGAGGACTCCAGTGGCAGCCTGTGAAGTTCTGGTGAACTCCATGCCCAAGAGGGTTAATTAAGGCAGTGCTGGAAAATAATTGTGGCCACACAAAATATTGACATTTTGAGCTCAATTTGGACATATTCACTTAATCGCTTCCCGACCGCCTCACGCAGATAAACTGCGGCAGAATGGCACGGGCAGGCAAAATCACGTACCTGTACGTGACCCTTTAAATGCCTGCCCGTGGGTCGCGCGCACGCCGCCAGCAGCGCGCTCGCGACCCGGTTGGGAGCTCCGTGACCCCGGCCGCGGGACCAGCGGGCCCCATCGCCGCTGGTGTCCCGCGATCGGGTCACAGAGCTGAAGAACAGGGAGAGGTTTGTGTAAACAAACCTCTCCCCGCGCTTCCTACTCTGCCTGTCATTGATTGGCTGTTCCCGGTCATCGGGAAAGCCGATCAATGACGTCAGACTTCAGCCCCGCCCCCTAATGTGTAAAAACACACACACGTCACAGCCCATAACTCCTCCCCTCCCCCTAGTGGTTAACTCTTTCACTACAACTGTCATTTATACAGGAATCAATGCATTTAAATAGCATTGATTGCTGTATAAATGACAATGGTCCCAAAAATGTGTCAAAAATGTCTGATGTGTCCGCCATAATGTCGCAGTCACAATAAAAATTGCTGATCGCCGCCATTACTAGTAAAAAAAAAAATATTAATAAAAATGCTATAAAACTATCCCCTATTTTGTAAACGCTATAACTTTTGCGCAATCCAATCAATAATCGCTAATTGCGATTTTTTTTTACCAAAAATATGTAGAAGAAGAATACGTATTGGCCAAAACTGCGGAAAAAAAAACGTTTTTTTATATATTTTTTGGGGATATTTATTATAGCAAAAAGCAAAAAATATTGCATTGTTTTCAAAATTGTCGCTCTATTTTTGTTTATAGCGCAAAAAATAAAAACCGCAGGGGCGATCAAATACCACCAAAAGAAAGCTCTATTTGTGGGAAAAAAAGGACGCCAATTCTGTTTGGGAGCCACGTCGCACGACCGCGCAATTGTCAGTTAAAGCGACGCAGTGCCGAATCGCAAAAAGGGGCCTGGTCCTTTGGCTGCCAATTGGTCCGGGGCTGAAGTGGTTCAGGGTGTACTTACTTTTGTTGAGAGCGGTTTAGACATTAATGACTGTGTGTTGAGTTATTTTGAGGGGAAAGCAAATTTACACTGTTATACAAGCTGTACACTCACTACTTTACATCGTAGCAAAGTTTAATTTCTTCAGTGTTGTCACATGAAAAGATAAAATATTTACAAAAATGTGAGGGGTGTACTCACTTTTGTGAGATACTGTATGTAGGCAATCAGAATTATATGCACTTACTACAGCAGTTTAAACTGTCTAAGCAGAGATATCTGCACTGCTATAGTGTTTAATTACTTCAATACCAGGCACTTAGACACCTTCCTGCCCAGGCCAATTTTCAGCTTTCAGAGCTGTCGCACTTTGAATGACAATTGTGCGGTCATAAAACACTTTGTTTCCACAAATAGAGCTTTCTTTTGGTGGTATTTGATCACCTCTGCGATTTTTATTTTTTGCGCAACAAATAAAAAAAGACCGAAAATTTTGATATTTTTTTGTAAATAAGTAAGTTTTCTTCTTCAATGACGGGCACTGATATGGCTTCACTGACGGGCACTGATAAGGCGGCACTGATGGGCACCAATGAGGTGGTACTGATGAGGTGGCACTGATAGGCGACACTGATGGGCACTGATAGGTGGCACTGATGGGCACTGATAGATGGCACTGGTATGCAACACTGATGGGCACTCATAGATGGCACTGATGGGCACTCATAGGCAGCACTGATGGGCACTTATGGGTGGCACTGACTGATGGGTACTTATGGGTGGCATGGGCGGGCACTGATAGGTGGCACTGCTGGACACTGATAGGTGGCACTGATGGGTGGTATTGCTGGGCATCACTGATTTTTTTTGGGTACATAATGGTGCCAGTCAGTGCCCATTTGTGGGCACTAACTGGAACAGATTGGGCATCATTTTCACATGTGGATGGCCATGGGGTACATACCTGGCCATCCACATGTTGTCCACTTCCCTGGTGGTCCTATTGGAGTCCCTGGTGGTCAAGTGCGGGCATCTGAGGGGGGACTGCGCTGATAAACAATCAGCGCAGACCCCCCCCTGTCAGGAGAGCCGCTGATCGGCTCTCCTCTACTCGCGTCTGTCCGATCACCGGCTTTTCCTGTTGAAATTGTGATCAGCCGTGATTGGACACGGCTGATCACGTGGTAAAGAGCCTCCGCCGGAGGATCTTTTCCAAGATCAGTGTAGCTGTGTGTCAGACTGACACACCGCTCCACCGATCGCCGCGATGCGCGCCCCCCACGGGCGCGAGGCGGCATGTTATCCTGAAGGACGTCATATGATGCCCAGTCAGGATAACAGAACCACCGCCCGGCCGTCATTCTGCTATAGGCCGGGCGGGAAGTGGTTAAAGATTTACAGTTCTGGGAGTATCGGATACTCAGACATATGGGCAACTACAGTCATGGCTGAAATTGTTGGCACCCCAGAAATTTTTCCAGAAAATCAAGTATTTTTTACAGAAAAGTATTGCAGTAACACATGTTTTGCTATATACATGTTTATTCCCTTTGTGTGTATTGGAACAAAACAAAAAAATGGAGGGAAAAAAGAAAATTGGACATAATGTAACATAAAACTCCAAAAATGGGCTGGTTAAAATTCTTGGCACCCTTAACATAATATTTGGTTGCACACCCTTTGGAAAAAATAGCTGAAATCAGTCGCTTCCTATAACCATCAATAAGCTTCTTACACCTCTCACCTGGAATTTTGGACCACTCTTCCTTTGCAAACTGCTCCAGGTTTCTCTTATTGGAAGGGCGCCTTTTCCCAACAGCAATTTTAAGATCTCTCCACAGGTGTTTAATGGGATTTAGATCTGGACTCATTGCTGGCCACTTTAGAACTCTCCAGCGCTTTGTTGCCATCCATTTCTGGGTGCTTTTTGACATATGTTTGGGGTCATTGTCCTACTGGAAGACCCAAGATCTCGGACGCAAACCCAGCTTTGTGACACTGGGCTCTACAGTGCGACACAAAATCCTTTGGTAATTCTCAGATTTCATGATGCCTTGCACACATTCAAATCGATATTCCTATCGCACACGTTCCTGGTATTTGTGGCTCGTAAAGTAGTGGGTGCTGCAGCGATTACGAGTTGGGTCCTGGAAACATCAAATGAGTGTACATATTCGCCAGCACACCATGGATTGACAAATTTTCATCCAAAAGGTTTTAATGGAAAAAATTCACATCACAAAAGAAAGTGCAATGTTTCGGAGCCGTGCAGGACCCCTTCGTCAGGCATGTGATACCCAAATCACATGCCTGACGAAAGTGTCCAGCGCGGCTCCGAAACGTTGCACTTTCTTTTGTGATGTGATTTTTTTCCATTAAGACCTTTTGGGCGAAAATTCTTTGATCCATGGTGTGCTGGCGAATATGTACACTTGCACACATTCAAGGCACCCAGTGCCAGAGGCAACAAAGCAACCCCAAAACATCATTGAACCTCCCCCATATTTCACTGTAGGTACTGTGTTCTTTTCTTTGTAGGCCTCATTCCGTTTTCGGGTAAACAGTAGAATGATGTGCTTTACCAAAAAGCTCTATCTTGGTCTCATATGTCCACAAGACGAATCCAGAAGGATTTTGGCTTACTCAAGTACATTTTTGTCAAACTGTAGACTTGCTTTTTATGTCTCTGTGTCAGCAGTGGGGTCCTCCTGGGTCTCCTGCCATAGCGTTTCATTTCATTTAAATGGATAGTTTACGCTGACACTGATGTTCCCTGAGCCTGCAGGGCAGCTTGAATTTCTTTGGAACTTGTTTGGGGCTGCTTATCCACCATCCGGACTATCCTGCGTTGCAACCTTTCATCAATTTTTCTCTTCTGTCCATGCCCAGAGAGATTAGCTTCAGTGCCATGGGTTGCAAACTTCTTGATAAAGTTGCGCACTGTGGACAAAGGTAAATCTAGATCTCTGGAGATGGACTTGTAACCTTGAGATTCTTGATATTTTTCCACAATTTTGGTTCTCAAGTCCTAAGACAGTTCTCTTCTCCTCTTTCTGTTGTCCATGCTTAGTGTTGCACACACAGACACACAATGCAAAGACTAAGGGCTCTTTCACATGGGGCGGATCAGTGCTGATCCGCCCCGTGGATATCCGCTTGCTCAGCGGGGATCGCCAGAGCGATCTCCGCTGAGCAGGAAGATGACAGGTCCGTCTCTGCACACAGCGCAGGGACGGAGCTGTCAGAGCGCCGCTCTCCCCTATGTCCGTCCGTCATCCGATCCGCTCTGCAGACAGATGAAAAAATAGGGTTTTCCTCCGTCTGCAGAAACGGAGCATAGCGGACACGGATGAGATCGGGTGTCAGCGGATGCTCATCCGCTGACCCCCGCTATCCCATAGGGATACCTGTATGTCCGTTTTTCATCCGAAAACGGAAGGATGAAAAACGGACATACGGACCGTCCGTGTGAAAGAGCCCTAAGTGAACTTCTCTCTTTTTTATCTGCTTTCTGGTGTGATTTTTATATTGACCACACCTGTTACTTGCCCCAGGTGAGTTTAAAAGAGCATCACATGGTTGAAACAATCTTATTTATCCACAATTTTGAAAGGGTGCCAAAAATTTTGACCACCCCATTTTTAGAATTTTGTGTGACATTATGTGCAATTTGCTTTTTTTCCTCCCATTTTTTGGTTTTGTTCCAATACACACAAAGGGAATAAACACGTGTATAGCAAAACATGTGTTACTGCAATACTTTTCTGTGAGAAATACTTGATTTTCTGAAAAAAATTCTGGGGTGCCAACAATTTCGGCCATGACTGTATAATATCTAGAACATCCCATTACCATCAATGTGCCAAGCGTGGTCACTGCCAAAGACCAATTATGTACAATTTTATCATTTGACCTAAAAATAATTTTTGTTTCTATCTCAAGTGAGCTCCCTCTGAAATACAGATCATAAACATGAAAGCCATTTAAAATAGCAAAAGGGATATAACGTTCTAAAAAAGCTTAAAAAAACAGATGTGGGCAATGTAAAATGTTTCCAGAACTTACTTGTTAATACAGTCTCCTGTAAAGGGATCACAATTCCCAGCACAATCACATGGCCTGCAGCCATAGTCACCAAATCCCCAGTACCCCACCATACAGCGGTCACAGCTAGGCCCGGCTACACCAGGTTTGCAAGGGCAATCTCCATTTTGAGGATCACAGGTTGTAAAGGTGGTTGAGGGAAGCTTTGTTGAACCAACTGGGTGACAGGAACATGCTGAAGAAACAAGAAATGTTAAAAGTTATCAATTATAAAACGGCTTCACAAGATACAGTACAAGCCAATAAGAATATCAACACATAGGAAAATGACACAGTATTTTATAAACACAATTTTATAAAAAATATCTGTTCAAGAGTTACATAAAACAGTTTACAGTTTTATAGTGCATTTAAATATATTGTAAATGGCAAGTGATTGTAAAGTCTCACCTTGTAAAACAACCCATTCAATTTAAAATAGAAATGAAATGCAAAACATTTGTGTATAGATATAAAAAAAATTATAAATATCTGTTTTCCCTTTTTTATAAGTAATCACAGTCTCTCTGTTCTCAGCTGCATAAGAGCTGGGGGGAGGAGAAGCAACAGCACACCGAGCTTCCCAGTGACGTGTCAGAATAGGTTTGATCATTGGAGGAGAGTATACTGAGTTCCCAGCATAGCTAGAAAATTGACCATGGTATGTTCTCCTGCTTAGTGTGATCAGTTTTAAGCAGAGGGACTGTCAGGAACACCAGGGAGTTCACAAAGGAAGCAATAAAAACCGAACAGGATACTTTATCATATAAGTACATGGTACAGCAGGCACATATCAGAAATATTAAATCATTTTTGTATTTATTTATATACAAATGCTACTTCAGTTAAAGCCTTTGCAATTATTTTCTTGAACAGGGGGAGTAGGCAGGAATGTCACAATGTTCCATGTGCAAACACAGTTGATCTCCTTGTTCTTATACTCCTTCACTATCTTTCTTGAATATTTTCTTTTAATATTCCAGAATATACATTCTTCTCACACAAAGCCAAATGTAAAAATACAGAAACACTTTTTTAGTATTTTGTAACCAACCAAAAATGAAATTTAGGTGTTCGGAGTTAGCCCCTTTTTTCTACAATATGCTTTGGATACTCCCACAGTGAGATCTCCACCTGGGAGTTTTGAGTGTTCCCACACCTCCCTTTGCATTTTCCATAACATAAAACAATCCAACATGCAGAGTGTGAATGCCTTTTAATAGCTAAAGCAAATATAAGTTTTGAGTGCACTAGCCATTTAAAATAGAATGGCCATGAAAGGGTAGAGCACCCTGGAGTGCCTTCGGGTTTCTTCAGGGGTGCCTCGAACAACCTGTGTACAATCAGCCTGAATGATCAATGCTGCCGGCTATAAATATAGATCATTGTATTCTGGCAGTGGGGAAGTCTCCCTGCTGTCAGAATACAATAGCACAGCGGGAGTGATTGCATGGTCATCCATAACAATATAAATTCTTTAACCAGGTAAGCATGTTCCCCTTATATTACTAAGCTCTTTACTGCCTTGTGTTGTTTTATGACTTGACAATAGAATGGAATAATGCCATGTATGCCAGGGCAATACACCTACATTACAGTTCAAATTTACAAGATTGATTTCAAAAGAGGAAACCTCTACCACACCTCCAAACCATTTGCAAATGCATCCTTCTTTGGCTTTTATAAAATTCATAAACAACACTGACATTGACATAGAAGAAATAAAGAGAACTGATGTCACAAAGCATGATGTACTTTGTAAGTGGCATATTGCCTATTTAGCTATAGTCTTTATTGACCTCAGATAGCGCCATCATTTTCTCCTTTCAGGTCAGGAAGTTACCTATGATTTACTTCAGCCTGCAATCCAGCCAGAGCAAGGGTGCTTTCAATAAAGACCTACACTCTGAAAAACAGTTTTTCTAACAAGAGATTAGACCACATTTAAATACGGTGGATATTACAAATACCCCAAGTGCACATTCACAAACTAGCTTTCCTAGTGATTTGGCTATTCGATGCATTCATCAACCTACAGCTTTCTAAAAATGTAGTAATCTGATTACCCCAGAATACTGTACACTGTCATAGTAAATGAAAAATGATCCCCTTGCTACTTACACTATGAACTTAATTTAGGCATACATTTCAGTGTAATGTATTCCAGAAGCTCTTGCTGCATGCTATAGTTTAATTGCAAGTAATAAGAAACTTAAAGTCAGAGTGTTTATTATTTAACGCAATCAATTCTTAGGAAAATCATATGTTTAGTTAACATAATATTTATGTGTATGGTTTAATATACTTAAGTGCTACACAAGCCATTTTGTAATATTTTTATTAAAAGGTTACCTATTTAAAAAAAAAAACATTTCTATAGCTGCCAAAGATACAAATGTCACTTCTTTGTAACCTAGACAACCATGGTAAAACGCAAGGTATCCTGTATACTGTGTAAATAATGCTTCCAGATATATATTTTCTTTGAAATGTGACTCAGAACAGACTCAGTGTGAGTCAGTTCTCAATACGTTTTTCTCCTATTACAACAACGTAACTGATCATGCAGGCAGCCCCTAATATTCTAGAATATGCAGCAGTGGTAATTGGAATCCAGTATAGTTTAGCTCAGAAGGGCTAGGATAGGATGAAATATTGTTCTTTTAATAAAAGTATACTCATCCTTTAAAGTGAGCCTAAAATAGAATTTTTGACAAAGTATCCTTTCACATGGGCTTTGTCAGCTCTGTTCAGCAGTGAATACGTAAACAGATCCCCTGCTGAACTAGAGCTGAGTGGGACGAATGTCAGTTTTATGACATCTGTGCTCCTTCAGACTCAGTCTGCATTTTGACAGCGAATATCTGCAGACCTGTGATGACTCTGTGTGACCATATGTAAATGACCAAGTGTTCCCCCACTTGCAGAAGTAGGGGTGCCCCTTCAGTGGAAAGAAGGTTTGTTGTCTGTCTTGGTGGCCTTCGGGCTCCAAGACTTTTCAAAAGTAGCTTTTCTGTTTTGCCCCCAAGTCCTGAAAAGAATGAGAAGGAATCCTTCTCGGTAGCAGATGAAGACGGGCGTCTGCGCCAAAGGCTTCTGCCACATAGGTGGTAAGAGAGTGTTCTTTCGTATGATGATTTTCTGTATAAACATATCCAGGGCAATGTCAAAGGGGCATTCCAACTTGAAAGGCATATGTTCCAATTGCTTCAAGTAGGGAAGCTCAGCAGACCAGCATTTAGGCTACAGCACTTGTTTCACTGGATTTACCCTGACACTTTAGGCCCAAAAGATTTCCATATTGAAAGTTTTACATTCTTATGCACCACCACTGTGACAATGCTCACTGTGGACTGTTGAGATAGAGACACAAGAGGCCTGAAGTGTCCTCTTAAGAGAATTCGCCCACCTCGGAGTCCGGTTTCTCTGACCCTCCCTTCTGCAAGTCCTCCTCTAGGGTTAGGAAAGGTAGGTAGAGAGACTTCCTATAATGATCTCTCCATGCAAATCCTTACAGAAATCTGTCAGCTGAGCAATAGCATCAATAAGGGGGTGTAACCTCTCAGTGTCTCACCACTTGGAGGCTTCGGGATTCCTGGTCACATATTGTGGCCTGTGCTGTAGGAGCTTAGCAATACTGGATCGGATATGATGCAAGCACACTAACCAAGAAGTCACGAGGTGCTTGGTTAGTACAGCCACTAGGTGGTGAGATAGCGTAAACCCGGCTGAGATACGGGTATTTAAATGAATTAGTGTTTGATAGAAGGTGATGATTTATATAACTTTTGTGAGTGGTTTTAATGGTTTTTCAATAAATGTGTTGTCACGTCACTGCACTATTGTCAGCATGTGATTACCTAAAAGCAGGAGAAAGCTGGGAGATGATTTTCACCATTTAAAGTGTTGTATGCCAATTATCTTTGATGTGAGGCATTGATTTTTGGTGGGAGTGGTTGTCAGGAGCACTACATTAAAACTGATATTTATCATTGAAGATATATAGACACTATTGGTGACTTTTAGCATACACTTATGTGTTTTTTGGGACTATTTATGTTACTTCAAATGGCTTTTGATATTTGGTCAGTTTTTTTATGTTAAAAATATTCTGTAAAAGGATATGATATGTAGCTCCACCTAATGTGTGTATATATTTTGCTTTTATAGACACTTTATGTCATTTAAAGAGGCAGCAGCGCATTTTTTTGTGGAAGGAATATTTGATTCACTATTTGTTTTAGTGGGAAAATATTTATTTGGTGCAGTATATACATATATATAAGCTTAGCAACATTTGCCCTGCTCTGTCAGTGTAGTCTATGTAAAAGGAAACACTCCACAATATAACTTGGGCATGCCCCATGTTGCCTCCCGACCATGCTTGCTTAGACCCACAGGCAGGGCTGCGCAGTGGCGCTGTGCAGAAAGCAGTTAGCTGTGCCTGCGCACAGAGACAAGCCAGGAAAAAGAATCAGTGTGACCAACGGTGTGGCGAGCACACACCCTGCACTATTGAATGAACACAGTGCCCTCTAATAGCGCAACCAGCTGGGACTTGCTGCTCTCACAGGCGCAGCAGGGAAACCACCATCTACATCCTCAGTCCCCAAGTCATCTGAAGGAGGAAAGACAGCACCAGGGAAGCTCTCTCGCAAAAGGGGCACTTACACGGAGCAGAGCTGACTAACTAGCTTAATATTCATCTTCTCCTAGATAGCCATTCTCTGCAGGGTCTTCAAGAACTGGGCTTTGCCACATCAGACCACAGCCCCAGACCTGTAAAACACCAGCTAACTTACAGATGCAATTGCCTGCCAAAATGAGTGCCACATGCAGTATCCAGTGCCAATGCAACTTACAGGCCATACTTGTTCTTCTACTGAGGTCCAGGTGCTGCCCCTCTGGGATATAACCATCTGTAGGGAACAATCTGGAAAACTGTCACTGCTATAGAGCACTGAGGCTTAGCAGAGAAAGGTAGTTCAAGTAAAAATCTGTGCATTAAAGCAGAAAAGCTTCTCTCAGCACCAAGGGCACTTGCAAAAAACTGAGGCAATGCTGGGAGTGGGTGGGCTTATGCTAGGTGTGTCAAGCTTTGCTATTTGGATAGCGATGGTAGGGGGCGCTAAATATATCAGTGAATTAATGTATAACTGTTATAAGACCATATACCATGGAATAAAGTACATGTGCAAAGTGTGCAACAATAATTATACCAATATAAGAATTAGTCCTCGCAATAAAGTTGATCCAGCAGTTTTGGGCGGAGGTTATAGACCGTGTCAAGTCAGTTACGACGATTACCATTAGACCTTTCATAAGAGTCTGTTTGTTGGTACTGGTGGACCCGTTGGCACCAAAAAAAAGTTATCCGTACACTACTTACCCTGCTCCTGTACTATGCACGTAAAATAATCATTCAGTCATAGAAGAAACCAGTGGCCCCGACCATTGTGGCTTGGAAGGCATTGATAAATAAAACATTATCGCTGTACAAAGCTTCATATCTTAGTAGAGGGGTACCAACTAAATTTGAATGAATGATAGTTCTACTGATTCGGATTAACTGCTTATTGGTTAAGTTTATACTGCAGGCAAAATTCTAATTATATGCAGGCCTTGGTAGGCACCTGGCCCAATACTAGAGCTGCACGATTCTGGCTAAAATGAGAATCACGATTTTTTTGCTGAGAAGATAGATCACGATTCTCTCACGATTGTCCCGGTGTAACATCATCTTTTACATTAAAACCCAAAAAATTGGGTTAACTTTACTGTTTTTTTTTATTCATTGAATTGGATTTTTTCCCAAAAAATTGCGTTTGAAAGACTGCTGGGCAAATACAGTGTGACATAAAATATTGCAACAATTGACATTTTATTACCTAGGGTCTCTGCAAAAATATATATAATGTTTGGGGGTTCCAAGTAATTTTATAGAAAAAAATATTGATTTTAACTTAAACAAGTGTCAGAAAAAGATTTAGATTTTAAGTGTTTAAACTTCCTGCATTTACACGTTGTTAAAAACTTGGCAGACTGCCTGGGTTTTTTCTTTACACACAGAAGTTTATCCCTTTGATCTAAGAAGGAAGAGCGTTAGTTACATTTCATGTAAAAACTTGGCAGACTGCCCAGATGTTTTCTTTTGACAGCTGAGTGAGCAGATAAGTCTCTCCACTTGTTATATGAAAGAATCGTCAAACTCTGCAATAGAGATCATCAGGGGGGTTGAATCGAGATCACAATTTTTTAATGATTATTTGTGCAGCTCTACCCAATACCTGTTGATATCCCAGAGGTGTTGCGATTTGACTCTGTAAATGTGTGTTTTATTTTCCTTATTTACCTCTATACAAGAAACTGGTCACTGGTATGGTCTGGAGCTGCATTGTTCACTGGTGCTGGTGTATTGTAGTGCTGACTGTTTTAATGTTTGTAACTTTATTATGAAAATTATAATAAAAGAATAACATTATGATTTGTAAATCATTTATTATATCTTTTCATGTGACAACACTGAAGAAATTACACTCTGCTATAATGTAAAGTAGTGAGTGTACAGCTTGTATAACAGTGTAAATTTGCTGTTTCACTCAAAATAACACACAGCCATTATTCTCTAAACCGCAGGCAACAAAAGTGAGTACACCCCTAAGTGAAAATGTCCAAATTGGGCCCAAAGTGTCAATATTTTGTGTGGCCACCATTATTTTCCAGTACTGCCTTAACCCTCTTGGGCATGGAGTTCACCAGAGCTTCACAGGTTGCCACTGGAGTCCTCATCCACTCCTCCACGACAACATCATGGAGCTGGTGGATGTTAGAGATCTTGCGCTCCTCTACCTTCCGTTTTAGAATGCCCCACAGATGCATAATAGGGTTTAGGTCTGGAGACATGCTTGGCTAGTCCATCACCCTTACACTCTGCTTCTTTCGCAAGGCAGTGGTCATCTTGTGTGTTTGGGGTCGTTATCATGTTGGAATACTGCCCTGTGGCCCAGTCTCCGAAGGGAGGGGATCATGCTCTGCTTCAGTATGTTACAGTACATGTTGGCATTCATGGTCCCTCGATGAACTGTAGCTCCGTAGCACTTATACAGCCCCTGACCATGACACTTCCACCACCATGCTTGACTGTAGGCAAGACACACTTGTCTTTGTACTCCTCACCTGGTTGCCGCCACACACGCTTGACACCATCTGAACCAAATAAGTTTATTTTGGTCTCATCAGACCACAGGACATGGTTCCAGTAATCAATGTCCTTAGTCTGCTTGTCTTCAGCAAACAGTTTGGGGGCTTTCTTGTGCATTGTCTTTAGTAGAGGCTTCCTTCTGGGACGATAGCCATGCAGACCAATTTAATGCAGTGTGTGGCGTATGGTCTGAGCACTGACAGGCTGACCCCCCACCCCTTCAACCTCTGCAGCAATGCTGGCAGCACTCATACGTCTATTTCCCAAAGACAACCTCTGGATATAACGCTGAGCATGTGCACTCAACTTCTTTGGTTGACCATGGTGAGGCCTGTTCTGAGTGGAACCTGTCAAACCACTGTATTGTCTTGGCCACCGTGCTGCAGCTCAGTTTCAGGGTCTTGGCAATGTTCTTATAGCCTAGGCCATCTTTATGTAGAGCAACAATTCTATTTTTCAGATCCTAAGAGAGTTCTTTGCCATGAGGTGCCATGTTGAACTTCCAGTGACCAGTATGAGAGAGCAATAACAGCAAATGTAACACACCTGCACCCCATTCACACCTGAGACCGTGTAACACTAATGGGTCACATAACACCGGGGAGGGAAAATGGCTAATTGGACCCAATTTGAACATTTTCACTTAGGGGTGTACTCACTTTTGTTGCCAGCGGATTAGACATTAATGACTGTGTGTCGAGTTATTTTGAGGGGACAGCAAATGCACACTGTTATACAAGCTGTACACTCACTACTTTACATTGTAGCAAAGTGTAATTTCTTCAGTGTTGTCACATGAAAAGATATAATAAAATATTTACAAAAATGTGAGGGGTGTATTCACTTTTGTGAGATACTGTATATCTATATATAGATATATCTATATATATACCGGTATATATATATATATATATATATATATATATATATATATATATATATATATATATATATATATATACCAATTGTATTATTGCTATTACAATGCTTATCATATAAATAGAAAATAGAAAGTGTCTGCCATTACCATAGAACTCCTTTAACAATTCAGGATGTTTTTGCACAGTCTTATGTATTTTATTATATGTTGCAGGAACCTGGAACTGGATATTCTATACATTTAGAATAGGGGTCTAATAAAATACACTTTTAGACTTTAGGTCTAAAAAAATGAACCTTTACAAACAATAAAATTAGGTGTCCAAAATAGCTGTCTGCAATATCTGATTGTAATGTTTGAGCAGAAGATTTATTTTATCAAGTGTGGTATGTGGTGCCAGGGGCACTGTTATTGTATCCAATGTTACAACCAGAACACACATGAACATTTTCTTCTACTTATTTTCAAGCACCTGCCTGACAACATGTCATGACTAAAACTATTGACAGATGCAATGCCTTTTCAAACAAATAAATGTTTTGGTATTCCTCTCATCCTCCCCAGCGCACTTTACCTTTGGCAGTTGAGCATATGAACCACTTATTTGTCACATAATAGGCTAATCATCGCATCTCACCCTATGTAAAAGTGTGAAATTAAAGTGTTACATTCAGAATGAGGCTGTACATATTTGTATTAGTTATGCTTGTTTAGTCTCACGGAAAGCTGTCACATTTTTTTCCTTACTTTTAACAATTGATGTAGAAAAAATGGAGCACATTTCTGACATTCCTGTCAGCTAAAAGATTTATTTCAAAAACATGAAGGAACCGGCTAAATTGTTGCACTATTCAAAGCAAATCATTATATACGCAATTCTCTGTCAAATAATCTTAAAACCTTGTTTCCTCACAAGTGCAAACTCAACAATTTTAACTGTAAGAATGTCTTAACAGTGCCTGCTGCTGATTGGCTGGAAATCAGATCAAGACCCTCCAAGCACCTGTGCAGCAGCAGATCACTTCTAACAGTAATCTATTGTTGGCTGCAAACAGCCAGCTTTTGATTACTGTAGTAGTGAACTACTGCTAAGGGTAGAGGCTAGACGTAGTACAATTTTTTAGACAGAACCAGCTTACAGGAAGTGCCATATCATCATTCATGATGTCATTACACTCCTGATGTAAACTCAATACGAATGCACTGTGTTTACAATCATGTCTACAGCGTGCTCCAAAGGAGTGTTTTGAAGAAGCATCAGAAGCCCATAGGTGTGAACAGGGGTTGATGAAGTCAAGTGATCTGTGATGATATGCATGGGGAGGAGCTAGGTGACATCCCAGCCGAGGACCGGCATACAATGCGAGTTATTTGTTTTTAAATGTGAGTGATATTTTTAATACATTTTATGATATTGGTTATTACTACACCATATGGTGCTCCTATGTGGCTTTGAGGTCGCTCTACGGAGCTAAACAGTACTGAAGCGGAGTTATAAGGAGACATAGTCCCTTTGTGAGCAGTGTATGAGAGGGGTGTCCAGGACCACCGAGAGACCTATTATATAGCCCCAAGAAGGTGGAGTAAGTGCTCTTTGACCTTTTTTAATCTATAGGTCAACATATGAAGGTGGGGGCAAATCCTGAATCATGGCTGAGGTGGAGCAAACAGATTTTCCAACACCTGGATTTTGGGTTCAAAAAGCTGTAGGAAGATCACATTGTTGAAGCAGGATTGTTCTAAAAAAAGACTGTAGTAAACTGCATGGGGACTCTTTTAACTCATTTGTGTTATTTGGTTTAGCACTAAAGATATGGTGACAGTTAATTATTTATTTTTATATAGCAGTGCTTTACACTTAAATATATAAATTTATATCTTCTATTTTCTGGTGAACACACAATGTGGTGATTGCAGCAGCTGGATCACAAAAGGTTATTAAAGCGGTTCTGCACCCAACCATAGAAGTATGTCTCTATGGCTTCCCTAGCATTCAAGATGACATCTTTTAAACTTACCTTTACTGATGGCTTCATCTGTATTCTTCTCCCTGCAGGGGGTGGGCGGGCTCTCAGCGGTTATCGTCATCAGTTCCTGTCCAGTTCGCTGTGTCTCCTGGGATCTCGCGCTGTGTCTCCTGGGATTTCGTGTAATCAATCCCAGGAGACATTGCAGGGGTTCCGACGCGAAATCTCGCGTGATTTGCATGGTTGCCATGGTAACCGTCCCGATTACCAATTACGCCGCTCGTAGCTGTGAAGCTGGGAACCGGCAATGCATGCTCGGAGGGGAAAAGAAGGGAACCAGGAAAAGTTTGCTTGTGGGTTTCAAATGCCCACAAGCAAAATGACGTTTGACGCTCGAGAGAGTTTTTTATAACGAATCAGTCTACATACAAACGGACGTAGGAACGCTGCAGCACCTAAACAAGTACGTTTAAGAAGCATACTTTACACATAGATGGACCAAAAAAAAATTTGATTTTGTCAGTGCAGAGCCGCTTTAATTTAAATTTGTTTCGTGGAAATAGCGTCAGCGCATGAGTTTGGGTTTCTTCATTTTCAGTATTGCTGGGTAAATACGGGAAGTAAGTACCCAGCTATGCAGGGAATGGCTAATTTCAATAAAGAGGCTGTGTGGCTCACAATGTACTGCACTGCCAAGAAATAAGGTTATCTTCTGTCTGGTTGTGCAATATGCAGTGTAAAAAAGTATGTAAATGAAGGTTTGACTGTACAGCATTGCAAATCCTTCATCAGGAAAGACTGTAAACATAATGTATTTAGCTGTTTGCCAGGGGTTTTACTTTGTTGTAGGTAGCAAAGCCTACAGCAGCTAAAATATTCAGATATACATTTTTTACTGTTATTTAGAATGTGTTGGATTGATAAAACAAGTGAGCCAGACAATCTCTGTTTATCTGATATCTTCCTTTGGCCTTTAATGTTGCATTTCTGTCAAAAGCAAAGACAAATTAAGCAGCAGCCACACTTTTAGCAGCTAATAAAGAGTGTCTGATAAGAAGATCAAATCACCACCCACTAACTCAGCTTTTGGCTGTGTGCCACTGGCTGCATTGGTTTGCGAAACACGTACTTTACAATAACATACTGGACTAACTGCCTACCTGTCTCTCTAAAAAAAAAAAAAAAGTAGTGAAGGATACGCCTATTTAGATTTATTTGTATTGCGTACCTTAAGAATAATAAAAGGAAATTTGAAAATACATTTTTGAGTAAAGTTAGTACTGTGTACAAGCAATGGGGTCATAATAAAGTTGTTTCCATTGGGTCTAGGGTCTCAATGCCTTGACCTATGTTTTGTAGTTGTTATGTGTTTATATGACCACTGGAGCCACACTTGAAATATGTGAGTTGGCATACTGTATTTGACTAATCCCTGTGTTTTTAAGTATGTTGGGGTCAGTTGCATCTGAGCCTCTAAGCACTTAACAAAACATGATACTGATGATGCTTTACAGTAAATATTCAGCATTGCTGGAAGCATAATTTAAAATCTAAGGTTCACCATGTACAGATAGAATAGTGATCTTAAAAAATCTTAGGTTTCACGTTAAACATTTATTAGTCTAGGAAAAATAGCTTTTACAAAATATCTTTCTTAGATCGAAGCTGCCAGAAAAATCAATCTATATATTTGGAAATGTTCCTCTTTTTTGCTGCATGTGGCATTATTATGGACAATTTGTTTCCTGCCTTTAAGGCCTCATGAACAATGGACGTTTTTTTTGGCTTCAGACGTTTTTTTTCTACAGTCAATAAACTCTCCAGCATGTTATCCTATGTGTCCATGCACACTAAAGCCCCATACACACGCTCGGATTATCCGAGGACCAGGTCCGTCGGATCATGTCCGTCGTACTTTGTCCGATGTTGGTTTTGTGTACACACGGTCGGACAAAGTTGTCGGAAAATCCGATCATTCTGAATGTGGTGACGTTTGTTGCCTACGACGGGACTACGTAGAGGCTAGTAGCCAATAGCTTTGGTCTTGTAATGTGATCTGAGCATGCGTAGCACTTTGTCCGTCGGAATTCGCTACACACGATCGGATTTGGTGTGATCGGACTTTGTTGTCAAAAAATCTATCCAGCAGGAGATAGGATTTTGTCCGTCAGACAATCCGATGGAAACTGTCCGATGGTGCCTACACACGGTCGGAATTTCAACATTGTCTGATAGGACAGAATCCATCGGAAAATCCAACCGTGTGTATGGGGCTTTAGGCTGTTATCAACTGTTTTTGGCTGGGGAGTTTTTTGGCTGTAAAACCCCCCAAAACTAGCTGTAAAAACTCTCTAATGTCAAAAAAGTTTTTGATCCCATTGAACAAAAAACGCTTAAAAACGCTGAAAAACACTATTGCAAAAACGCTGAAAAACTCACTGCAAAGCTACTGGCGTTTTTTATAACGTTATTATAAGGTCCAGTGTGCCCAAGGCCTCATGCACACAGGACGTTTTTACAGTTGCTTCTAGGGGCGTCTGATGTTTTTATTTCTTGCCTCTAAACACTCCTCCATGGTAGCCTATGTGTCCATGAAGCTGAATGTAAGTAAATCGTTTGCAACAAATGTGACAGGGATTGTCACAACTAAGGAAATAAAGGGGCTTAAAGCTCAGCTAATCCAGTATATGGTCTGTGTACCTTGCCCACCCCCAGCACCAACATGTTCTCCTCCATTCAAAAACAATCTTGGCTGCGTGATTGTTTTCCACCCTAACTGGCAACCATGTACATGTGGTATAGACGCAAAACTGTAAGCAGGGACTGTGAAGTGTCCATGTACTCTATCATGCATTGTGAAAGATGTGGCTTATAAATTAAGAGAATACACTATTTAAGTTAGAAATATATATATCATAAAAATAGGGTTATATTCAAGGCTTATGTCATATACAGTACTCTTTAACAGTCACAAAGTCTGAAGAAAAGTTTGATATTAGTTTTCTATCAATGTCTCCAGGCAATGAAGCTGGAGCCAAATTGGACCAAGAAAAAAAGAAAACAGATCAAAGTGTAAATAATATATAATTAAATGCAATTTACTGCTATCACTGCCAGCTTTTTGTGTGATGGTTTATCAGACAAGGGGTCTCTTACTGACACTCTCTTTTATTCTTCTTCTGTGACTCAAAAATACATCTTTTTACATATTTTATCTACTAAAAATTACACACAATATGTTCCAGATATTTAACTTTATCTGTTTACTTTATGTTATATTTACATAAGGATTCTCCATGCCAGGGTGTCACTTGTTGCACCATATAAAGTATAATTTCTTTCTAATATCTATGTTAAACACAACCCGTTTCATGCACTTAACACAAGTATATGACCTGTTTCTTACTGGTTGTGTCAATCATTCCTTAAAGTAGAACTTAAGTATGGGCTCCAGAGAGAGAGAGATATAATTTTGCCCCTGTACAAATCATTAGTAAGACCTCATCTGGAATATGCAGTTCAGTTTTGGGCACCAGTTCTCAAAAAGGATATCGGGGAACTGGAGAAAGTGCAGAGAAGGGCAACCAAACTGATAAGAGGCATGGAGGAGCTCAGCTATGAGGAAAGATTAGAGGAACTGAATTTATTCACTCTTGAGAAGAGGAGATTAATGGGGGATATGATCAACATGTACAAATATATAAATGGTCCATATAGTGTTGGTGTTGAGTTATTCACTTTAAGACAATCACAGAGGACAAGGGGGCACTCTTTACGTCTAGAGGAAAAAAGATTTCATCTCCAAATACAGAATGGTAAGAGTTGTGACAATGTGGAATAGACTCCCTCCAGAGGTGGTTCTGGCCAGCTCAGTAGATTGCTTTAAAAAAGACCTAGATTCTTTCCTAAATGTACATAATATAACTGGGTACTAACATTTATAGGTAAATTTGATCCAGGGAAAATGTGATTGCCTCCCGGGGAATCAGGAAGGAATTTTTTTTTTCCCCTGCTATAGCAAATTGGATCATGATTTGCTGTTTTTTTTTTTTTTTTGCCTTCCTCTGGATAAACTGTGGGTATAGGATTGTGTATATGGGATTGTATTTATTTACTTTTTGATTGAACTAGATGGACTTGGTGTCTTTTTTCAACCCGACTAACTATGTAACTCCAGGCAAAATTCTTACTTTTTTCAATTGCTTCCTGCGACCTCCCCTCTAACCTATTATAGCCTATTACTCTGTTACATTTTCCCTGCCTGGTGAAGTCAGTTATACTTACCTAGTTCCCAGCTAGGTTCCTCACTGACTCCACCTCCGCCTGCAGGGTTGCTAGTAAAGTACTGAATTTTAACCCTCGTGGGTTAGTTCCCTCAATCTGACGTCGATCCTCTTCTGGATCCTGAGAGGGCCCCTCCACTGACCAGTCAATGAGAATTGTCAGTGACATGCAGGCCGTGATGTGCACATCCAGGAAGTAAACAGAGAAGAGAAGGGCCTAGCGCTGGATGATCACATGACTGCAGCTTGATTTAACCACTTGACCACTGTCACTTGGCACTTAATAACCAGACCAATTTTCACCTTTCGGTGCGCTCACATTTTAAATGACAATTACTCAGTCATGCAACAATGTACCTATTTGACCTTTTTGTCGTTTTTTTCACACAAATAGAGCTTTCTTTTGGTGGTATTTAATCACCGCTGGAGTTTTTTTTTTGCGCTATAAAAGAAATAAGACTGAAAATTCTGTAAAAAAAATGCACTTTTCTTCGTTTCTGTTATAAAATGTAGCAAATTAGGAATTTTTCTTCATATATTTTGGCCAAAATTTATACCACTACATATCTTTGGTAAAAAATAACCCAAATCGGTGTATATTATTTGGTCTTTGTGAAAGTTATAGAGTCCACAAGCTATGGTGCCAATGAGTCCACAAGCTATGGTGCCAATCTCTGAAAATTGATCACACCTGAAGTACTGATGGCCTAAATCAAGATTTTATTTTTTTCACAAAATTGTTATATTAGCAGGTTATTTCTCACACACAGCATATGCATAGCACAAATTACACCCCAAAACACATTCTACTACTCCTCCTGAGTATGGCGATACCACATGTGTGAGACTTTTACACAGCGTGGCCACATACAGAGGCCCAACATGCAGGGAGCACCATCAGGCATTCTTGGAGCATAAATTACACATATTTCTTGACTACCTCTAATGTGGCATACACACGGTCGGAATTTCCGATGGAAACAGTCCGATGGGAGCTTTTCATCGGATTTTCTGACCGTGTGTATGCCCAACGGTCTTTTTCTGTCGGAATTTCCGACAGACTTTGAATTGAGAACCTGTTCTCAATTTTTCAGACGGAAAACCTTTCTATCGTATTTTCCGATCGTGTGTATGCAATTCCGACACGCAAAATTCTGACGCATGCTCGGAAACAATTCAACGCATGCTCGGAAGCATTAAACTTCCCTTTTATAGTGCTGTCGAACGTGTTTTATGCCGCTGTGTTATTGACCGTCGGAATTTGGTGTGATCGTGTGTAGGCAACACAGCTTGAGCGGAATTCCGTCGGAAAAACCGCCAGAGTTTTTTCCGACGAGAATTCCGATTGTGTGTACGCGGCATTACACTTTTGAAGGCCCTGGAGAACCAGGACAATGGAAACGCCCCAAAAATTACCCAATTTTGGAAAGAAAACAATCCAATGTATAATCTATGAGGCATATCGAGTCTTTTGAACATGTCATTATCCTCTACAAGTTTTTGGAAAATGTGTAAAGAAAATTAAAACACATTTTTTTTTTTACACAACGTTGTCCATTTACACAATATTTCTAACACATAACATGTACATGGCAAAAATAACACCCCAAAATAGATTCTCCTACTCCTCCTGAGTATGGCAATACCACATGTGTGAGACTTTTCCACAGCGTGGTCACATACAGAGGACCAACATGCAGGGAGCACCATCAGGTGTTCTAGGGACATAAGTTTCAAATCTAATTTGACTACCTATTACACTTTTGTGAGGCACTGTAGTGGCATGGATGTGGCATGTATGTGGCATGGATGTGGCATGGATGTGGCATGAATGGGGATAGATGAGCATGAATGGGGATAGATGAGCATGAATGGGGATGGATGAGCCGTGGATGGGGATGGCTGAGCATGAATTAGTATGGCTGGGTACGGCTGAGTATGGCTGAGTATGGCTGGGTATAGCTGAGTATGGCTGGGTATGGCTGGGTACGGCTGAGTATGGATGGGTAAGGCTAATTATGGATGGGATAGCTGAGCATGGATGGATAGATGAGTATTGCTGAGGATGGATGAGTATGCCGAGTATGGATGAGTATGGATGGATGGGTATGCAGAGTATGGATGGATGGGTATGCAGAGTATGGATGGGTATGCAGAGTATGCAGAGTATGGATGGGTATTCAGAGTATGGCTGGGTATGCAGAATATGGCTGGGTATGCAGAGTATGGCTGGGTATGCAGAGTATGGATGGGTGAGCATGGATGGATCTCTCACTAAGCAGCGCTGTGGGCACTACACATGCAGCCCACAGCGCTGCTGCCACCGACCTCTCCCCTCTCCGCTCACACTGGACGGAGAGGAGAGGGAGGAACCGGAAATCACGCCGGTTTGATTTTTAAACCCAGTGATCAAAGAGCCTTTTATATATAATTACTAAGTTAGGGAACATCTAAAAATTCTAACGGCGCTTACAGTAAGAAGTACCCTAACAAGATTACCTTCGTCTGGAAATTCTTCTGAAAATTATTATTGTACTCCCCTGTATGTGAGTGTCTATGCACTCCTGTGCCTACAGCCTCATAGCTGTATATCTGCTGTGTGAGATCTATGGCATTGTTCCAAGGAGATTTGTAGTGAGATTTCTTGATGTCACTACTGTGCTGCTCACTGTTTTCCTTGCAGGGAGTTCTGAGATTCTGAGAAGCCAAGATGGCCACATTTACAGAGACAGTGCAAAGCAATACATGGTAAGTCAATAATGGGAGACATTGCAAACACTGCTTTGTTTTCTTTCTGAATGTGTGCAGTGATCTGCAGTCTTCACTGTCTAGTAAACTGAGAAAAAAAGAAGGCATCCTGGAAAGGTCTCGTTTAAATGAATGTGAATGTGTGTGGATTCCAGGGCTCGGCTTTAAGAGGTATACTCAGGTAAGAATAAAAATGCTTTATATTGTTGCATCTTTGGTGCAAACTGGACCTAACAACAATTCACGATTCAATATCCAGAATAAAGGGCCAGGCATATGCTTTCCTGTAACCCTTACGCTTGTCACGGGCATTTCACGGGCGAACACAAATTTAAGGTTTGACATGTTGGGTATCTATTTACTTGGTGCAACCTCAGTTTCCATATTTTACCAAAAATTTGGGTAGTTTATTGCATTTGCTTGCATGTGTGCACAAAATGCAAAAATGGCTCTGGCTGCGAAAGGGTTAAATCTTATAAAACATTCACTTATTCCACTGGTGATGCCTCTTAGATTTGCATGGGGCTGTACTCCTACACTGGAAACACTCAAAGTACGGCCCAATTTAATTCTATTGGTACTTGGCGAGCACTGAAGAAGGATTTTTACGTGATGTAAATACTGTAGCTTTCATGCTGAGGTATATAAGCAGTTGAGCTGGGGTTTCTAGGTTAGTTTAGGGTAAGGGACTAAGAACTGTAGACTAGTCCTTGACCTAGAAACTTGTCCTTTAAATACAGTGACAAAAGCATGCAGTTTGAGTTATAAAAACTTCTCCGGACACAGCTACCATTATCTGAAAATGTGATCATTGTTTCTACTGTTTGTATTTGTATCACAATGTATCTTTTTAAAAGGCCCAAGCTATTTAAACTTGAGTAATCCCTTTAACAAGTCTACATTTTGTCTCTGTTTACCTTGGCTGTGACACCTGATTTTTCGTGCAAGTAACATTTGCTTCCACATTCCCCACCTGTTTGCCGAGAAGCCAGACACCTGCACAGAGTGAGGTATTATGCACAAACAATTCTAACTTGTGTGGAAGGATTAACTTCTAGCCACTAATGAATAATACTGCATTGATATAAAGCACAGCCCAACTTCAAAAGTCTTCCAATGTTCCAATGTCCTCAGGAACAGATACTGTGCTTTACCTCTGTACTTGTTCTAAGTATCATATAGTCTTATTTAGTAAACGTTGAGGTAATTTACCAACTTTTCTCATTAGAGTGTATGGGGCAAAATATACAAGCATGCTAAGTATAAAATACATATTATTAGATGGGGGACTGTAAAAAAAAAAAAAAGTAATGGCAGACTTTTAAAGTACCTGACACATTTTAACTGTTAACATTTTTTTTTTTTTAATTACTTGCCTCACTAATTAACCACTTTGGCTGCTCAATGACGAGGCCATTTTTTGCAATACGGCACTGCGTCGCTTTAACTGACAATTGTGCGGTCGTGTGTGACGTTGTACCCAAACTAAATTGACATCATTTTTTTCCCACAAAAAGTTTTCTTTTGGTGGTATTTGATCATCTCTGCGTTTTTTATTTTTTGCGCTATAAACAAAAAAGACGGATTATTTTGAAAAAAGAAGCAATATTTTTTTTACTTTTTGCTATAATAAATATCCCCAAAAAATATATAAGAAACAGTTTAGGCCGATATGTATTCTTCCACATATTTTTGGTAAGAAAAATCGCAATAAGTGTATATTGATTGGTTTGCGCAAAAGTTATAGCGTCTACAAAATAGGAGAAAGATTTATGGCATTTTAATTATTATTATTTTTTTTTTTACTAGTAATGGCTGCGATCTGCAATTTTTATCAGGACTGCAACATTATGGTGCACAGATCGGACACTTTTGACACATTTTTGGGACCATTGGCATTTATAAAGTGATCAGTGCTATAAAAATGCACTGATTACTGTGTAAATATCACTGGCAAGGAATGGGTTAACAGTAGGGGCGATCAAGTTCATAACTGTGTTACTTAGGGAGTGATTCTAACTGTGGGGGGATGGGACTGTCTGAGTGAGGAGAGCAATCGTTGTTCATACTTAGTATGCTGGTTAGTAGGTAATCTATAATGCCGCTCCTAAAATATCTTACCACCCTTGCGCCAATGATGCCAAAAATTGTGTGGATAAATGTGTGTGTGATGAACACAAACTACTATTCTAATCTGAATGTGAATATTCACCAAGCTGCCACTTTACAAATATGTAACAATAAAATAGTGATTATAATCAAACATGTAGTGACAAGTAAAAAATATAATCAAGTGGCGCTTAAAAAAACAAACAAAAGAAAAACAAAAAGAAAACTTCTAAATAAATAACACCACGTGAAATAGTGTCCAAATGATGATACAAAAAACAATCTTCATTTATAATTGTGCTGGCACGAAAAAATGTATATAAATCAATCTTCAAAGGAAAATAAGTCCACCAAAATATCTCCAATAGAATGATCAAATAAATCTTCCACCACACCAACTTGTGCTCCCTCTCCCAGTGAGACCGCACTCACCAGATGGTATTGCCTCACACTCACGTGGTTGGCAAATAAAGCGATTGAACCACACCTGGGTTACCTGTGCGATCACTCCAAGCTTGAAAACTCCATATGTGAAAATATAAAACAAATATTGCTCCACATAGCGTGACTATGTGATAAAATTTGTTTATTCAAACTCAGCCTCACTCACACTTCAATGTTTCAACTTACAAGAAAATCAGTGCAAAAAAGCCAAATACAGCACACAATCCACCGCAACTTTCAGATGACAGATGGGCTGGCAGAGCGCACATATGATCACCAATGGGTATAAAACTGGGTTGGAAACTGGGTTAAAACAGATCTCACCGCCTCCCGCAGCTCTGCTCCTGGTGTGGGTACTTTCTCCAGGAGTCACTCAAGTGAGGTTGCCGGGCAGTGATCACAAAAAATAGGGGAGTCCGCACACAAAATCGGATAACCAGACAAAAAAATAGTAGTGTTTAGTATCTCAGTGTCCGTGTAGCCACGCCCTTGACATGTTTCGTCAGCAAGACTTCTTCCAAAGAGGTTGGCTACACGGACACCAAACGCTGCCTTAAATGATATTACAGGCGATCACATGATCGCAACTGGGCCAATTACCTGTAGATCCTCAGGTGTGATTAATCCCCTCAATCGCGCCAGCTAGCTCTTCCCATTGAGCATGCTGTGTCACGCACTTACATCTCATAGGGGAAATTGGCGTGTGATGTTGCATCCGGGTTGCGCGAGCATCACTTGCGCTCACCCCCGTAGTCCACATCTGCGCATGCGCAATGGAACAATACATGTTGCGCGCGCCTCTCTTGCGTGCGTCTCTCTAATCTATGCCTCCGCATGCGCAGTAGGGTAATACTTACGTGCATTGATGCGCGCGCATCACCCATGGGCAGATCACCTCCATCACCGTACCAGCGCACATAGCGGTAGTTTATCCGCCGATCGCGCCTGCGCAGATGGAGCGCTGCATTAATCCAATCCAGCAAGTCAAACAGCCACAGGTTCAATCAATGCCTGCATAGACATGACCCCCAACTGCGATCTAAGTGCGCTCAGCCGTTCCATCCGTGAACAATTAATATCTGGACTTCCATGGCTGATAAATGTTTTTAACAAACATCTGACATATAGAGTAGAGAATCGGCATTAAAAAATTCTAAAAATCATACACATATATAATCAGACAGAAATGCAAGTTTGGAGGAAATAATATTGTTGTCTAAATTGTAAGATTATATATGTATACAATATGAACATGAAATGAAGGTTGAAAACACAAATTACCCCTAAATATTATCTAACCATAGGAAAGACATTAATTGGTGATAATCGGTACTTTTAGTATAAGTAAATACATAGGAGTATGCGGCTAGAACACTATACTCATATGTATGTGAATACATGGATGTATTAATAAAAATGGCACAAATATTCATCTGACACCGAATCTAAAATGCATAAAAAACTAAATAAAATCATCATAAATCAAGAGTCAATAATGTGTATGATATTTTGCACAACCCAATCCAGCATCACCAGTTGCTGATCATGATTGGATATAGACATTTTGAAAAAAATACACAATGGTGGGTCACTGATCGCGAAAAAAGCATATGACAACAGGCAAAATGGTTACCCACATCAAATATTGGCAGGTGGCCTGTCATAAACGGCAAGATCCATCTAGATCAGACCATCAAACAAGTGCTCTGACGTCAAAAATTATTGATGAAGCAGTTGAGGTCCACCTCAATATTCAACCCCCTAGGACTAAGACATTTCATAGAAAAAATCCAGCGGGTCTCTCTCTGTGATAGATCCCTCACCCTGTTAGAGCCCCTCCAGGATGGTTTTACTGTATCTATTCCACAGAATTGGATCAAAGATGGATCTCGGTTATGCTTCTCTCTAACATGTAAAGAAACACTGTGATAGCGGAACCCTTTTTTAATGTTCGCTAAATGTTCCGCTATCCGTATTCTGAGAAGCCTTTTAGTCCTACCGACATAAAAAAGTCCACATGGACACCACATGAGGTAAACCACATGTGTTGTATTGCATGTAATGAACTCATTAATGTCGAAGGACTCACCATCCCTATTGGAAAAATTGAGTCTCCCTCTGTTGCTGATGTTGACAGTCCTACAGCATATACACTTTCTACAGGCGTAAAACCCCTTGAGATCAATTTTCAGACCTTGTTTATCTGGGGGGTCCAATATTTTCCTTACTATTTGGTCCCCAAAACTCGGGGCTCGCCTATAAATAAACCTAGGGTACTCATGTAGTATTCCTCCCAAATGCCTATCCTGGCATAAAATATGCCAGTGTCTTTTAAAGATGCCCTCAACCTCCCTGTACTGTGCATGGAAATTGGATATAAAACCCAGTTGATGTTGATTCGTGCCACCTGCGTTATTAACCACGCTGGGCTCTTTCTTTTTTAGGCACTCCTCTCTGGGTATCTCTGATACATCCTGGATAATTTGTTTCAAGGACTCTTCATCATACCCTTTTTGTACAAATTTGTTTTTTAATATCTCTGTTTGATTGTAATAGTCCATAATGTTAGTACAATTTCGCCTTACTCTTAAAATTTGGCCCTTAGGTATATTCCTGATCCAAGAGGGATGATGGCCACTTCTAATGGACAGGTAGCTGTTCCGATCTGTAGGCTTAAAATAAACCTTCGTGTTCAACTCGTTCTTGTCTTTAAAAATAACTAAGTCTAAAAAATTGATGCTAGAACCATCCATCTGATAGTCTAATTGAATATTGTTATTATTGAGATTCAACCTCCTCAAAAACTCCACAACGGATTCATAGGACCCCTCCCAGATGAATATTAAATCATCAATGAACCGTTTGTAGAATTTTAATTGAGGGTGTTGATGGCTGAACACGTGTCTGTCTTCCCATTCTGCCATAAACAGGTTGGCTAGGCTGGGAGCAAACTTCGCTCCCATTGCCACGCCAACCTGTTGAGAGTAGAAGTGGCCATTCCACCAGTATATGACCCAAAAACCTCTTCTGAACATGCGGAATATCATCCCTCTTACTGAGGGCCCAGTTGAGTGCCAGTGCAGCATCTTCATGTTGAATGATGGTATATAATGAATGGTTCACCCAGGGGACCCAACCTGCCGCAGTATAACTGTGGCGGTTGGTCGGGAAGGGGTTAAGGTTGTCCTCAGTCCAGCACCTGACTATTTTTTACATCATCCTCATCATGTATACACAGCGTTTATAAGTGATAAGCTCATCTCATAATTATTAGAGCAGATCAGGTGACTGGGTAAAGACTACTAGACTCAACGCGTTTCTCAGTACACCCCTCACATTTTTGTAAATATTTTATTATACCTTTTCATGTGACAATACTGAAGAAATTACACTTTGCTACAATGTACAACCATAACATATACAGTATCTCACAAAAGTGAATATACCCCTCACATTTTTGTAACTATTTTATTATATCTTTTCAATTGACACTTTGCTACAATGTAAAGTAGTAAGTGTACTGCTTGCATAACAGTGTAAATTTGCTGTCCCCTCAAAATAACTCAACACACAGCCATTAATTTCTAAACCGCTGGCAACGAAATTGAGTACACCCCTAAGTGAAAATGTCCAAATTGGGCCAAATTAGCCATGTGTCATGTGACTCGTTAGTGTTACAAGGTCTCAGGTGTGAATGGGGAGCAGGTGTGTTAAATTTGGTGTTATCGCTCTCACTCTCTCATACTGGTCCCTGGAGGTTCAACATGGCACCTCATGGCAAAGAACTCTCTGAGGATCTGAAAAAAAGAATTGTTGCTCTACATAAAGATGGCCTAGGCTATAAGAAGATTGCCAAGACCCTGAAACTGAGCTGCAGCACAGTGGCCAAGACCATACAGCGTTTTAACAGGACAGGTTCCACTCAGAACAGGCCTCACCATGGTCGACCAAAGAAGTTGAGTGCCTGTGCTCAGCGTCATATCCAGAGGTTGACTTTGGGAAATAGACGTATGAGTGCTGCCAGCATTGCTGCAGAGGTTGAAGGGGTGGGGGTCAGACCATATGCTGCACACTGCATGAAATTGGCCTGCATGGCTGTCATCCCAGAAGGAAGCCTCTTCTAAAGATGATGCACAAGAAAGCCTGCAAACAGTTTGCTGAAGACAAGCAGACTAAGGGCATGAATTACTGAGACCAAGATAAACATATTTGGTTCAGATGGTGTCAAGCGTGTGTGGTGACAACCAGGTGAGTAGTACAAAGACAAGTGTGTCTTTCCTACAGTCAAGCATGGGAGTGGGAGTGTCATGGTCTGGGGCTGCATGAATGCTGCCGACACTGGGGAGCTACACTTCATTGAGGGAACCATGAATGCCAACATGTACTGTGATATACTGAAGAAGAGCATGATCCCATCCCTTCGGAGACTGGGCCGCAGGGCAGTATTCCAACATTATAACGACCCCAAATACACCTCCAAGATGACCACTGCTTTGCTAAAGAAGCTAAGGGTAAAGGAGATGGCCAAGTGTGTCTCCAGACCTAAACCCTACTGAGCATCTGTGGGGCATCCTCAAGACCCTGAAACTAAGCTGCAGCATGGTGGCCAAGACCATACAGTGGTTTAACAGGACAGGTTCCACTCAGAACAGGCCTCGCTATGGTCGACCAAAGAAGTTGAGTGCACGTGGTCAGTGTCATATATAGAGGTTGTCTTTGAGAAATAGACATATGAGTGCTGCCAGCAATGCTGCAGAGGTTGAAGTGGTGTGGGGGGGTCAGCCTGTCAGTAGTCAGACCATATGCCGCACTGTCCCACACACTGCATTAAATTGGTCTGCATGGCTGTCGCCCCAGAAGGAAGCGTCTTCTAAAGATGATGCACAAGAAAGCCCGCAAACAGTTTGCTGATTGACATGGATTACTGGAACCATGTCCTGTGGTCTGATGAGACCAAGATAAACTTATTTGGTTGAGATGGTGTCAAGCATGTGTGGCGGCAACCAGGTCAGGCGTACAAAAACAAGTGTGTCTTGCCTACAGTCAAGCATGGTGGTGGGAGTGTCATGGTCTGGGGCTGCATGAAAGTTGCCGGCAATGGGGAGCTACATTTCATTGAGGGAACCATGAATGCCAACATGTAGTGCGACATACTGAAGCAGAGCATGATCCCCTCCCTTTGGAGACTGGGCCACAGGGCATTATTCCAACATGATAACGACCCCCAAACACACCTCCAGGACGACCACTGTCCTGCTAAAGAAGATGAGGGTAAAGGTGATGGACTGGCCAAGCATGTCTCCAGACCTAAACCCTATTGAGCGTCTGTGGGGCATCCTAAAACAGAAGGTGGAGGAGCACAAGGTCTCTAACATCCACCAGCTCTGTGATGTCATCATAGAGGAGTGGAAGAGGACTCCAGTGGCAACCTGTGAAGCTCTGGTGAATGCCATGCCCAAGAGGGTTAAGGCAGTGCTGGAAAATAATGGTGGCCACAAAAAATATTGACACTTTGGGCCCAGTTTGGAAATTTTCACTTAGGGGTGTACTCACTTTTGTTGCCAGCGGTTTAGACATTAATGGCTGCGTGTTGAGTTATTTTGAGGGGACAGCAAATTTACACTGTTATACAAGCTGTACACTCACTACTTTACATTGTAGCAAAGTGTCAATTGAAAAGATATAATAAAATAGTTACAAAAATGTGAGGGGTATATTCACTTTTGTGAGATACTGTATATGTTATGGTTAAAAATTGGATTTAAACGGCCTATGTATATGTGACAACGTAACCAGCACTTCTGGCCAGCGATACATAAAGTTTAGGCTCCCTGTAGTAGCTTCAGCTTGAGAAAGAAGTGCACATGCCCGGATACGGCAAGGCACATGATCCGAAACACGTGGCAAAGCATCTTGGATCCCTCTGATGTCATCCAGCTCAACGCCACCACCTCCTCCATGTTGCGCTCCATGGTGGGTTCCACTGCATCCAAACCGGCATAAGCAGACTTCTGACACGAACTCCAGGATTGCCGAGACACATCTCTCCAGCGTTACAGGCGACAGACACCCTAGACGCATGGATCCCTTTTTATGACAGACAAGCCAATGTTTTTATCCCTTGCCTGTTTATCTATCCTGTTACTGACTGCTGCCTGGACCAATCCTTGGCCTGTTTGCTGACCCTGTCTCTGCCTGACATCAGTACTGACCCATCTGCACATACCACTAACTACATTCCTCTGAGACACTAGTCCCAAAACATTGTCTGCGGACAACTGCATCACTGGAACCACAGGTACTCTTTTGTTCAACCTTTGTTTGGCCTTGTGTACTTCCTAGCCAGTGTACATAGCATTGTGCTATGGGGCAGATATATAGCAGTAGATTAACCGCTAGCCGACCAGAGTTGTACTGCAGCAACATGGCTCGGCTGCGTGAATCGCCGTTATGTTACGACGGTCACTAGGGGGTGCTTGCGCGCCGCCCGCTCGCTCCCCAAGCCGATGCGAGTGCCCAGCGGTCTTGATCACCGCCTGGCTCCCGCGATCGCTCGGGGCACATGGAGAACCGGGAGCTGTGTGTGTAAACACACAGTTTCCGGTTCTCTGAGGAGTGAACTGACAGATCGTCTGTTCATACAGAGTATGAACAGCGATCTGTTAGTTTCCCTGCACAGTCCCATCCCCCCTTCAGTTAGAACATGTACTAGGATACACATTTCCCCTTCACTGCCCCCTAGTGTTAACCCCTTCACTGCCAGTGAAATGTTTACAGTAATCAATGCAATTTTAATCGCACTGATCGCTGTATTAATGTCAATGGTCCCAAAAATGTTTCAAAATTGTCCGATGTGTCCGCCATAATGTCGCAATCCTGATAAAAATCGCTGATCGCCACCATTACTAGTAAAAAAAAAAAATGATTAATAAAAATGCTATAAAACTATCCCCTATTTTGTAGATGCTATAACTTTTGCACAAACCAATCAATAAACGCTTATTGCGATTTTTTTTTTTACCAGAAATATGTAGAAGTATACGTATCGGCCTAAACTGAGGAAAAAAATTAATTTTTTATATATTTTTGGGGAATATTTATTATAACAAAAAGTAAAAAATAATGCTTTATTTTCAAAATTGTCGCTCTTTTTTGTTTATAGCGCAAAAAAACACAGATTTGATCAAATACCACTAAAAGAAAGCTGTATTTGTGGGGAAAAAAAAGGACATCAATTTTGTTTGGGAGCCAAGTCGCACAACCGCGCAACTGTCAGTTAAAGCGACACAGTGCCGAATCGCAAAAAATGGTCTGGTCTTTGGCCAGCCAAATGGTCCGGGGCTTAAGCGGTTAAGCCTGCCAGGCTTTTAGGAATAGGGTCTGCTGTAGATGGAGGTACATTAGGCTATATTCCCTAACTACTCGCACATAGGTAACCATTATACTATACTGTTCTCTAAACAGTGTTGCCTAATTTATGTGATGCACTGGTACATAATCAATCCAAACATTGAAAAGTTCTTGCACATGTGGTATCCCCATATTTGGGAGGAGTAGCAGAATGTGTAGTGGGGTGTAATATCCACGCTGCATGCTTTTTGTTAAAAAAATACATTTTAATTTTCTTTCCACATTTTCTATTACAAATACCTTATTAATTGACAACTTTGTGTTAAAAAACTTAACTAAAAAATTATGCCTTTTGGAAAATAAACTGGGGTATTTGCTTCCCAAAATTTGGTCATTTTGTGGGTGTTTCAGTTTCCAAAAATTCAATAGGTAGTCAGGAAATGAGATCTGTAATTTATACCCCTGGAAGGTGCTTATTCGATTTTTGGCCTCTCCATATGGCTGGGCTGTGAAAGTGTATCACACATGTGGTATCCCCATGCTCAGGAAAAGGATTAGAATGTGTTTTTGGGGTGTAATTTTAAGTATGACTATGGGGAGTACAGAAATACACAGATCCATAGCTCCGCTCAAAACCAATTTCACCTGCACCTGGACAACCTGGGTGCACGGTTCTTCGAAATGTTCAGTCTGAGTGTGACAGCGCTGAAAACTGAGAAATGGCCTGGGCAGGAAGGAGGTTTAACATGTCAGTCTTCAACTTAGGAGACACGAGAGTTAATTTACTATAGGATTGCATATTGGATGTTCACTTTGCAAGGGAATTTTCACTTTGCAAGATCATTTTCCCTTAACCTAAATTTCCTAGGAGAGTGAACAGTCTATTAGTAAATCAACTTCTATAAATAAATGAGTGATTTCTGGGTCTATCGATAGGGTTCTGTGGAGTTAGGGAGAAATCTGAGGTGGGGAAAAATGGGGTCAACCTAGTTCTGAAGTATGTCCCTTGTATAATTTACCATTTTGATAATAAATATCATAACTTAAAAACAGGTTAATGCATTCATAAATATTATTGCATGAATACAGTCACAGAAATGAACATAATAGTCTGAAAAAAAATGAATTTGATTTTTTTTTAAATGTATATGAACACTCACACATCAACAAACTAATTTTTTTGGTATTCAGTAGTTGAATAATTTAACTCTAGAAATTAGTAGGAAACTTTAAAGCAATATTAACCACCGCAGCTCCAGAAGGTTTTTCCTCCTTCAAGACCAGGTAATTTTTTTGTTATTTTCCACTGTGCTACTTTAACTGGTAATTATGCGATCACTGTACCCAAACAAAATTTATATAATTTTTTCACACAAGTAGAACTTTCTTTTGGTGGTATTTGATCACCACAGTTTTAAAAAAATGTTATTATATAAATGAAGGAGGACTGAATTTTTTTGTAAAGAAAACAATATTTTTTTACATTCTGCTATAGAACATATCCAATAAAACAATAAAATAAATACAATTTCTTCATAAATTTAGGCCTAAATGTATTCTGCTACATGTCTTTCGTAAAAAAAAATCCCAATAAGTGTATATTAATAGGTTTGCGTGAAAGTTATAGTGTCTACAAATGATGGTGTATATAGACTGGAATTTTTTTCCCCCATACTACTAATGGTGGTGATCAGCGACTTATAATAGGACCGAGATAGTGCAGTGGGCAATTTGACACTAACTGACTTTGAGGGGGAACTGCTATTGACACTAATACCAGTGAATATAGTGATCAGTCCTAATACTATACACAGTAACTGTACTAAAGACACTGGCTAGGAAGGGGTTAACATCTCGGGTAATCAAGGGGTTACATGTGTCCTTAATAGTGTGTAATGTGTGCTGACTTTTACGAAAGATCTCTTTGTTTCTTATCCCTGCTTTGCAAGAGATCGCTCCCTATGTACAAAGCCCTGTGTTGATTGTCAACAGAGAGATCGCTCCCTATGTACAAAGCTCTGTGTTGACTGTCAACACTGAGCGATTGGACACAGCCGATCAGCAGGTCCCGGCCATGAATCATTGGCCAGGACCTGCTGACAGACTCCTGTTGTGTACAATCACAGCGGGTGTCGGCGGGGAGTGCCCATACACGCACCCTAAACCCAGAAGCATCAATGTACCAGTACGTTGCTTTGTCTATACGGGTCGCCCATCCGTAGTATCTTGCGGTGTGCAAGTGGCTATGCCCCAAAAATGTAATACTGTAAATGGCAGCTTACCAATCATTAGATGTGGTGGCTGCATCAGTTTTACTTTCTTTGGCTTTTCCCCTGTGTTTTCACCTGGTGATCTGGCCAGTAACACGCCTCCTATATCAGTGAGACACAACTCTGGAGGAATGAGAACAGGAGGCACAGCACACAGCAGCACTGTCAGTCTTAGGGGAGTTTTAAATGTATTTGCAAATTTAGATACAATAACGAAATTGAAGCTAAACTCCAGCTCACACTTTATAAGCAGTTTCCTTTTGGGATAAGGGCTTTGCATGAATAAAAGCTGATCTTTTTAATCACCCGTGCCTGTGTTAAGTGGTTTGTCTCATCCATGTAAACTGATACATTCTGTTGGAACGTTTGTGCTGTGAAAAACAACAGATTTGCTGGCTGGATTACCAGATAAAAATAGAAGAAAGAAAACCTAAATAACAAAATGAATACAATCAACACATCTAAAAATTGGTAAGCTCCATTGTAAAAAAAAATTGCTTTTGGGGTTAATGCTGCTTTAACTTGTTCCATCACATATACCTGAAAGGAAGTATAACCCAACAATACAATGCAAACCAAAGTATAAGGTGAACAAACTAGGTATATTGCTAAGCATACAACTGTTTAGAGTTTCTAAAACTATATTTAAAAAATGTGAAATATTTGCTTATTCTGACTTCAGAAAGATAGATATTCATAATCTCACGTATTAAAAGAATAATTTAAGTAAGCTTTTGCTTTTAGGCAGCTATAAACATAAACGCAAATGAGTTCACTAAGAACTGAGGTTATACAAGCATCTGCAAATGTTTTGTCACTTTAAAAAAAAAAAAAATCCAGAAACAAGCACACATCTTTTAAAGATCTATCACCAGGGTCTGCTATGGCCTTTTATCTGCTATCCTCCTAAAGGTGCAAGCTTTACTTCATTGGATTATGCATCGAGCGATTCAAAGATGACCTTAGGACGGCAGTGTTATATTCAGTATACGGTATGGGAAGCCCAATAGAAATTGATGAAGAATTAAAGATTATTTGTATAATGCAGGCACATTGCTCACAGCAGGCACAGTGCTGGCACATGGAGCTGTTTTCAGCACCACTTTGAGTACCAGACAAAGTTACCACTTCAATAGTAACCAGCTGTTGTTTGGGTCCTTTGTTTAGATCCCATGATTTGTAAGAAATTGAGATTAATAGCCCTGCTGGCCACTTGAGGGCAGTTCCTGAAGTGAATTTAAATCTTTCAATGGAATAGGGAATGATGCCCCAGTTATTTGCTTAGAGTAATTGTACTCAAACATGTGAAGACTGTTACTGGGAAATGAGCTCCCACAATTAAAATGTAATAAGGCACAAACAAGTGGTGGCTTGCAGTTAAAAAAACCCCAAAAAACTAATTTATATAAACATATATATATATATATATATATATATATATATATATATATATATAAAAATTTACAAATATATGTAATCATTTTTATTTATTTGACTGTTCTATTAACTTGGTTAGAATTAGTGAATTCATCATGCAGGAAGTAGGTAAACTGTCACAATACCTTTGCAGGCATCCGGGGCAGAAAAGGGCACATTCCAGTCTCGGAAGAAGCCAGTCTTGCATCTCTGGCAGTTAATACCTTCTGTATTATGATTACAGTTATCACAAACTCCTCCACTACGGTTCCCTGATGCCAGCCACATATCCAGGTCAAAGTGGCAGCTGTCAGCGTGCTCATTACATTTACACTCTGATGAAGACAAAAATGTGAATACATAATGTTAGATGCTGGAATGGTACATTTTCTGTGAAAAACAGGTTTATTTTATTTGCAGCCTAGACCATAACTGTCTTTATTTCAAATTGCATTGATGCATTGACAGTTGCATTGAATTGGAATCCTGTAGTGTGGGTTACAATACACCAGGGGTAGGCAACCCCCAGCACTAGTGCGGGAAGCGGCACGCAAAGCCTCTTTTGCCAGCATCCGACTCCCTCCCAATCAGCAGAGCAGTGCAGGGAAGTGTCAGTGAGATGCTAATGTAATCCAATCTCACAATTCCCCACGCCGCACCTGCACTGAGTGGGAGGCACTGTGCCCCCACACATTGTAAACAATGGGAAACATTGATTATATAACTTTGTTGTATCTGCGATCGTCAGCTTTTGTTAAGGCGTAAGAGATTGGGTGCAGTTCTGCTGGGGGGGGGGGGGGGGGCGGTCCCTGCAATATACAGTATCTCACAAAAGTGAGTACACGCCTCACATTTTTGTAAATATTTTATTATATCTTTTCATGTGACAACACTGAAGAAATTACACTTTGCTACAATGTAAAGTAATGAGTGTACAGCTTGTATAACAGTGTAAATTTGCTGTCCCCTCAAAATAACTCAACACACAGCCATTAATGTCTAAACCGCTGGCAACAAAAGTGAGCACAAGTGAAAATTTCCAAATTAGGCCCAAAATGTCAAGATTTTGTGTGGCAACCATCATTTTCCAGCACTGCCTTAACCCTCTTGGGCATGGAGTTCACCAGAGCTTCACAGGTTGCCACTGGAGTCCTCTTCCACTCCTCCATGACAACATCACGGAGATGGTGGATGTTACCTTGCGCTCTTTCACCTTCCGTTTGAGGAGGCCCCACAGATGCTCAATAGGGTTTAGGTCTGGAGACATGCTTGGCCAGTCCATCACCTTTACCCTCAGCTTCTTTAGCAAGGCAGTGGTCGTCTTGGAGGTGTGTTGGGGGTCGCTATGTTGGAATACTGCCCTGCGTCCCAGTCTCCAAAGGGAGGGGATCATGCTCTGCTTCAGTATGTCACAGTGCATGTTGGCATTCATGGGTCCCTCAATGAACTGTAGCTCCCCATTGCTGGCAGAACTCATGCAGCCCCAGACCATGACACTCCCACCACCATGCTTGACTGTAGGCAAGACACACTTGTCTTTGTACTCCTCACCTGGTTGCCACCACACACGCTTGACACATCTGAACCAAATAAGTTTATCTTCTCTCATCAGACCACAGGACATGGTTCCAGTAATCCATGTCCTTAGTCTGCTTGTCTTCAGCAAACTGTTTGCGGGCTTTCTTGTGCATCATCTTTAGGCTACTTTTACAGTAAGGCGCTTTATCACTAAAAATAACGCCTGCAAATCGCTTCTCCTGTCACTACCGTGTGAAAGCCCAAGTGCTATCACACTGGAGCGGTGCGCTTGCGGGACGTTAAAAAAAGTCCTGCAAGCAGCATCTTTGGGGTGGTTTAGGAGCAGTGTATACACCGCTCCTAAAACGCTGCTGCCCGTTGAAATTAATGGTCACCGAAGCGTCTGCAAAGCATTTCGTTAGCGGTGCTAGCGGGGGTTAAAAGTGCCCTGCTAGCGGCCGAAAAGCACCGCCGACACTCTCACTGCCCCAGTGTGAAAAGAAAAGGCTTCCATCACGGAAGAAGCCAGTTCGTGCATCTCTGGCAGTTAAATCATCTGTATATGATTACAGCTATCACAAACTCCTCCACTACGGTTTCCCTGAAGCCAGCCACATTTACAGGTCTATAGTGGCAGCTGTCCAGCGTGCCTCATTAACAGTTACACTCGGATGAAGACAAAAATGTGAATACAGTAAGTGGTAGAGGCTGAATGTACATTTTTTAGGGTTTGGTTTATTTTTATTTGCAGCCGAGACCAAGAACTGTCTATTAGTGCAAATTGGGCATTGAGCATTGACAGTTGCATTGAATTGGAATTCCTGTAGTGTGGTTTACAAAGACTCCAGGGGTAGGCAACCCCCAGCGACTAGTGCGGAAGCGGCAACGCAAAAGCCGCACCTGCACTGAGTGGGAGGTGCCCAGCATCCAAAACAAAAAAAATATAAACGCACAAAAGTGAGTACACCCTCACATTTTGGTAATTATTTTTATTATATCTTTTCATGTGACAACACTCACTTTGCTACAATGTAAAGCAGCTTGTATAACAGTGTAAATTTGCTGTCCCCTCAAAATAACTCAACACACAGCCATTATGTCTAAACCCCTGCTAGCGGCCGAAAAGCACCGCCGACACTCTCACTGCCCCAGTGTGAAAATGCCCTTAGAAGAGGCTTCCTCCTAGGATGACAGCCATGCAGACCAATTTGATGCAGTGTGCGGAGTATGGTCTGAGCACTGACAGGCTGAACTCCCACCCCTTCAACCTCTGCAGCAAAGCTGGCAGCACTCATATGTCTATTTCCCAAAGACAACCTCTGGATGTGATGCTAAGTATGTACACTCAACTTCTTTGGATGACCATGGCGAGGCTTAGGCCATCTTTATGTAGAGCAACAATTCTTTTTTTACGATCCTCATAGAGTTCTTTGCCATGAAGTGCCATGTTGAACTTCCATTGACCAGTATGAGTGAGAGCGATAACACCAAATTTAACACACCTGCTCCCCATTCACACCTGAGACCTTGTAACACTAATCACATGACACCAGGGATGAAAAATGGCTAATTGGGCCCAATTTGGACATTTTCACTTAGGGGTGTACTCACATTTGTTGCCAGCGGTTTAGACATTAATGGCTGTGTGTTGAGTTATTTTGAGGGGACAGCAAATTTACACTATTATACAAGCTGTACACTCACTACTTTACATTGTAGCAAAGTTTCATTTCCTCAGCGTTGTCACATGAAAAGATAAAATAAAATATTTACAAAAATGTGAGGGGTGTACTCTAGAGATAGAGATATTGTATATATATAAATGCATTCATTGATAAGTATGTAAATACTTGGAAGTTATTGTAACCAAAAAGACAGCATAGACAAATACTGCCAAATACCTCCGGCAGGATTAGTTTAACCTAACATAACCAATACGATGGATCAATAATCTGCAAGCCTAACATAATTTCAAAGTTTTTAGCAATTTGTATTTCCAGTTTCCCAGTCCACGTGTCTTGGTTTGGAGAGGTGGAAGAGAACATATTTCCTACTAAAGTAATCATATTCTTATCAGTTCTCATAGAATTGTTTCCATTTGTGACGTGGAAGTAGGAATATCAAATATAACAATGCTACCTTACCCACAGGTAAATATGTACTTATACACATACTGTATGTGTACATTTGAAAGTGCATCGAAGGTTTTGTTTCTATTAATAATTTATGCTCTTAGACATCCACATATTCTGAGGAGATGCAAAGAGTCTGTAGCAGTACTGCACTGGACATTAACCACTTCAGCCCCGGACCAATTGTCAGCTTAAGGACCAGAGGTCTTTTTTCAATTTCGCACTGCACTACTTTAACTGGTAATTGTGCGGTCATGCAATTTTGTAACGAAACGAAATTTGCGTCCTTTTCTTCCCACAAATAGAGCTTTCTTTTGATGGTATTTGATTGCCTCTGTGATTTTTATTTTTTGCGATATAAACGGAAAAAAAAAAAAAAAAGAGCGAAAATTTTGAAAAAAAAAGAGATTTTCTACTTTTTGTTATAAGAAAAATCTAATAAACTCAATTTTAGTCAAACATTTGGGCCAAAATGTATTCAGCCACATGTCTTTAGTAAAAAAAATGCCAATAAGCGTATATTGATTGGTTTGCGCAAAAGTTATAGCGTCTACAAACTAGAGTACATTTTCTGGAATTTACACCGCTTTTAATTTATGACTGCCTATTTCATTTCTTGAGGTGCTAAAATGGCAGAGAAGTACAAAACCCCCCCAAATGACCCCATTTTGGAAAGTAGACACCCCAAGCTATTTGCTGAGAGGCATGTTGAGCCCATTGAATATTTTTTTTTTTAGTCCCAAGTGATTGAATAAAGACAAAAATAAAAAATAATTTTTTTTTTCTTCAAAAAGTTGTCACTAAATGATATATTGCTCACACATGCCATAGTTATATGTGGAATTGCACCCCAAAATACATTTTGCTGCTTCTCCTGAGTATGGGGATACCACATGTGTGGGACTTTTTGGGAGCCTAGCCGCGTACGGGGCCCCGAAACCCAAGCACCGCCTTCAGGATTTCTAAGGGTGCAAATTTTTGATTTCACTCCTCACTACCTATCACAGTTTCGAAGGCCATAAAATGCCAAAATAGCACAAAACCCCCCCAAATGACCCCATTTTGGAAAGTAGACACCCCAAGCTATTTGTTGAGAGGCATGGTGAGTATTTTACAGCTCTCATTTGTTTTTGAAAATGAAGAAAGTAAAGAAAATAAATTTTTTTTTTTCTTTTTTCAATTTTCAAAACTTTGTGACAAAAAGCGACATCTGCAAAATACTCACAATACCTCTCAGCAAATAGCTTGGGGTGTCTACTTTCCAAAATGGGGTCATTTTGGGGGGTTTTATGCCATCTGGGCATTCCATGGCCTCCGAAACTGTGATTGGCAGTGAGAAGTGAAATAAAAAAATTACTCCCTTAGAAAGCCTGAAGGCGGTGCTTGGTTTTTGGGGTTCCGTACGCAGCTAGGCTCCCAAAAAGTCCCACACATGTGGTATCCCCGTACTCAGGAGAAGCAACAGAATGTATTTTGGGGTGTATTTCCACATATGCCCATGACATGTTTGAGCAATATATCATTTAGTGACAACTTTTTGTAAAAAAAAATATATATATTTTTTTTTTTTTTCATTATTCAATCTCTTGGGACAAAAAAAAAAAATATTTAATGGGCTCAACATTGCTCTCAGCAAATAGCTTGGGGTGTCTACTTTCCAAAATGGGGTCATTTGGGGGGGGTTTGAACTGTCCTGGCATTTTATGCACAACATTTAGAAGCCTATGTCACACGTCACCCACTCTTCTAACCACTTGAAGACAAAGCCCTTTCTGACACTTTTTGTTTACATGAAAACATATTTTTTTTTTGCAAGAAAAATTACGTTGAACCCCCAAACACTATATATATTGTTAAAGCAAAGGCCCTACAGATTAAAATGGTGGGTGTTGCATTTTTTTTTTCCACACAGTATTTGCGCAGCGATTTTTCAAACGCATTTTTTGTGGAAAAAATACACTTTTTTTTATTTTAATGCACTAAAACACACTATATTGCTCAAATTTTTGATGAAATAAAAAATATGATCTTAGGCCGAGTACATGGATACCAAACACGACATGCTTTAAAATTGCGCACAAACACGCAGTGGCGACAAACTACATACATTTTTAAAAGCCTTTAAAAGCCTTTACATGATACCACATTAGATTCACGGAGGAGGTCTACTGCTAAAATTACTGCCCTCGATCTGACCTTCGCGGTGATACCTCACATGCATGCTGCAATTGCTGTTTACATATGACGCCAGACCAACGCTTGTGTACGCCTTTGCGCAAGAGAAGGGGGGGCAGGGGTGCTTTTTTTTTTTTTTTTTTAGTTTTTTTTTTATTTATTTAGCTTTTTTATTCTATTTTTAAACTGTTCCTTCCATTTTTTTTCTTTGTTATGATTTTTATTGTTATCTCGGGGAATGTAAATATCCCCTATGATAGCAATAGGCAGTGACAGGTACTCTTTTTTTGAAAAAATTGGGGTCTATTAGACCCTAGATCTTTCCTCTGCCCTCAAAGCATCTGACCACACCAAGATTGGTGTGATAAAATGCTTTCCCAATTTCCCAATGGCGCGGTTTATATCCGGGAGGGGGGACATTCCCTCCCACTGCTTGTAAAAGCAGTCTAGAGGCTAATTACCCGCTAGAATTGCTTTTACATGAAAGCCGATCACTGGCTGAAAAGAATGATACCAAGATGATACCTAAACCTGCAGGCATCATTCTGGTATAACCATTCAAAGTCCAGCAACATACTGGACATATATTGTAATCTTTTTTTTTTTCATGCAGCCTCTTGGCTGAACGAAAAAAAGAGATTGATTGGTGGGTATGCCCACCATTAGAATACCTCCCTTCATCCACCCACTTCTAATGATGGGCATACATGCACCATTTATATATGCCGATGCATGGGGGCATCCTCCCGCAAAAGTTATGCCGTGTACACACGGTCGGAATTTCGACCGTATGTACGTGGCATTAGGAGCCAATCGCTCCTCCGCCCCCCCTGCTGCCCCCATGCTTCGGCACATATGCTCTTTTTTTTAACTGTGGTGGTGAAATCACCTCCTACAGCGTTGGAGTCGCGGCTTTATGTATCGTGGGAGCAAACGCTGTTGCTGTCAAGATAAATAAATCCGCGCTGCAACTGAATGGCGCACCTGAAAACAAAAAAATGCTTAACACTAAAACACAGTAAACAAAATTACATACCTGAAAAGCAAGCATGATAAAACATGATAAAACATAATAAAACATTGCAGAATAGAATGGAGTAAAAAAAGAGCAACAATAGAGAGAGAGAGAGAACAATAAAACGACAACTATTTTTGTTTTTTTTATTTTTTTGAGATTCACAGGTAAAAAAGCTCCTGACTGTTAGCGACTGAATCAAAACCCTACCACAAAAAAAATGTTAGCGATCGCAGGGATCAGGCCTGACTCTGCGAATGCTGCAGTTATGTGTGCTTAGTGTTTTGTAAGTGACAGTGATCGATCGATACTGCACTTGGGTGGGCTGGGCTGGGCTGGGCGGAGGGGGAAAACGCAGGTGCTAGCAGGTATCTGGGCTGATCCCGCTAACAATGCGTTTTTTTGGAACCCTAAACTGCTGGGACGCTAGTATAGATCTGATCAGATCAGATATTGATCTGTTCAGATACTATACCACTAAGGGAGGTGTATGCTTTGCGCGTGGGTGTTTGCGGTACTGGCACTAACCTGGGGCGACGCAGACCTTATTTGACCCTAAAACCTAATTGATATCACCCGCCGGGCGATCAGGGGGTTAAACCGTTATTGGGTAATAAATGGCGGGTGCCCTGACAGTATAAAAAACAAGCTAACTAACCAGCGTCACCCGTAACAGTAATACAAAAAAAAAAACTGGTTACCTAGCGACACTAATGCAGCGATCAGAAAAACGATCGCTTAGTGACACTGGCAAAAGGGGGTGAAAGGGTTAACTAGGGGCAATCAGGGGGTTAAACCTTTATTAGGTAATATATGGGGGTACCTGACGCTATATAAAAACCTGACGGGGAACCTAAATAACGAAATAACTAACTGGCTAACCAGCGTCACCAGTGACATTTTATACGGTGATCACTGGTGAAAGGGTTAACTCTAGGGGCAATCAGGGGGTTAAAACCTTTATTTAGGTTGTAATATGGGGGTACCTGACCTATAAACCTATTTATGAACCTATATAAACATGGCGGTTAACCTAAAAAAAAACTGGTTACCTAGCGACACTAATGCAGCGATCAGAAAAACGATCGCTTAGTGACACTGGCAAAAGGGGGTGAAAGGGTTAACTAGGGGCAATCAGGGGGTTAAACCTTTATTAGGTAATATATGGGGGTACCTGACGCTATATAAAAACCTGACGGGGAACCTAAATAACGAAATAACTAACTGGCTAACCAGCGTCACCAGTGACAGTTATACGGTGATTACTGGTGAAAGGGTTAACTCTAGGGGCAATCAGGGGGTTAAAACCTTTATTTAGGTTGTAATATGGGGGTACCTGACCTATAAAACTATTTATGAACCTATATAAAACATGGCGGTTAAAATAAAAAAAAAATGGTTACCTAGCGACACAATGCAGCGATCAGAAAAACGATCGCTTAGTGACACTGGCAAAAGGGGGTGAAGGGGTTAACTAGGGGCAATCAGGGGGTTAAACCTTTATTAGGGGGGGGTAGGGGGCTACCTAGGACCTAAAACTAACTGCCCTGACAGTTATTACAGTCACACTGACACTAAATGCAGTGATCAGTAAATAAATGATCACTGCAATTAGTGACACTGTGACTGGGGGGGGAGGGGGTGATCTGGGGGGGTGACAGGGGGGTGGATTGTGTGCCTATGTGTACTGGTGTCAGTGTACTGTTTGTGCACTAACCTTTACATCTTCTCTGCTCGGCGTTCCGGTCACATAGACCGGCGCACCGAGCGTGACATCACTTCCGCCTTCCTGTCTATACAATAGACAGGAAGGGGAAGCTTTTCATTCGCCAGGAGCGATCGCGAGGGGGTGGCCAGAAACCACTGGCCGTCCCCTCGTCCCGGATCGCTCCTGAAGCGATGCCGACCGTCCCCGCCGGCGGAGGGGGGTCCGATCGGACCCCCCAACCGCCTGAAGAATGGCACGTACAGGTACGTGGTTCTGCCTGTACGTGCCATTCTGCCGACGTATATCTACATGGGGCGGTCGGCAAGTGGTTAACCTACAAAATAAAATGGCTACAAAACCCTCATTGGTTGTATACCACCATAACATTATTTAAATCTGGATAAGATCTATATTTGTCAGCGATATGTTTCAGCTGTGCCTGTTAATGCTGCAATTTGAATCTCTGCAGCCTCTAGTGTTGATTCTCTTCTGTGTCTTGCTTATTAGGCAACTGAGATATGCTGCATCTAATTAAAGTAGTTCTAAAGGCAGAGTTTTTTTTAATCTTAATGCATTCTATGCATTAAGATAAAAAAACCTTCTGTGTGCAGTAGCCCCCCTTATACTTACCTGAGCACCATCTCAATCCAGCGATGTTGCACAAGAGACTTGGCTGTCCGGGACTCTCCTTCCTGATTGGCTGAAACACACCGGGGGCTATTGGCTGCTGTCAATCAAAGTCAGTCCCAATCCACATGTCCTGGCTGTCAAAGTCAGTGAGCCAATGAGGAGAGAGAGGGTGTGTCTGAATGGACACAGAGTAGCGGCTCGGTTTGGGTGCCCCCATAGCAGGCTACTTGGTGTGGTGGCACTCGGCAGGAGGGAGGGGCCAGGAGCGCCGGTGAGGGACCTGAGAAGAGGAGGATCTGGGCTGCTCTGTGCAAAACCACTACACAGAGCAGGGAAGTATAACATGTTTGATAATTTTAGTGATTGTAAAGTCTTGTTTTTTTTTCTATTAAAATAACAAACATGTTATACTTACCTGCTCTATGCAGTGGTTTTGCACAGGGCATAAAATACATTAAGATAAAAAAAAAAAAACTCTGCCTTTACAATCACTTCGATATCACTTTAAGCCAGGCACTGTTCTCTTCTAATTGCCCACTGGAGACCACACAAAAACATTCATCATCAGGAGGATTCACTATTATTTCTAGCTACAGACAGCAGGGTCTCACACAAAGGCTATCTTTCTAGTTCATGCTACTAGGCATTAATGGAAATAAAGATGTTTAAAGGATAAGTTCACCTTTTTAAAAAAAATTATAAAATGTACATTTTGTTGCAGGTGAAATAAATGTGCATTTACTTTTTTTTTTTTTTTTTTTAGGAGCCTGGAAAACAAGAAGAATCAGTGAACTACCACAGCGATCAGTCGCAAAGCATGACGGTACTTGTAGTTCATTCATTCACTTAACTCTGTGGAATGAATGAATGACACGGCTGTATGGGCAGAACTTCTTCCCATACCGCAGTCGCAAAGGATGACGGTACTTGAAGTTCAAAAGAAAAGAAGGAGGGCGCACCGACCTAGTGCATTACCACTAGTAAAGCTTTATTCAAATATAAAAGGCAAAATATATACTCACAAACGAGTATTGATAGAAGGCATAAACAATAAAGAAAATCCACTGTTCTAAACACCGACAAGCCAGAACCTGACGTTGAGTGGATCAAACGATACCTCAAGATGGCTGACGTGTTTCGGGGGAGAACCCCTTTCCTCAGAGCCTAAAGGGCAATCTTTGGTCAGCATGCAGTCCTCCGATTAGATATTGGACTTTGCCTTGTACCAGATAAAGGAAATAACTGATCTTCTGCAGTAAAATCCCTGTACTTTGGGAAACATTGAGCTCAAACTAAAAGTGGACTCCTACAACGTGTCTGATAAAATATTAGATATTCTGCTTTCAATACCTTCTCATATTCTAAAATTATGAACTATGATATTGATAACTAATGAAGCTCAGATCAGTAAATTTATTATAAAATTGTTTGTGCTATTTAGCAGTATTAACCATATAACATAGAATTATAAAAATACATGAAGGATTACGCATATTGTATATCTGGTGCATTATAGGTTAAATTCTATTGGAAACAAATGCTGAAAGATAACATAAGGACTGGGCTTTGTCATATCTACTAAAGAAAGCAGTTTAAAGAATAAAGTGAAAAGAACTGACATCCCACCTACTTGTTTTTGGTGCATTGTGTTTGACTGCGACATCCTTAGAAATCATAAAATAAATGCCTACAGAAAATGACCTATAAATAGTTTGCATATGCACACTAACATTTATCAGCAGAATAAAATTAAGAAACTGTGACCAAATGTATATCATCTTTTTAATTCCTCGTTTGAAAATGTCTGGTGCATAAGCATTGATTCAATACACAATTCAGTACACTGTGTTTACCTATACACATAACCTTAAAGTGTTTGTTACCCTAAAAAAGCTTGTTATACAGCACAGTGCTTGTGCTGTGTAATTTGGTCCCATGTATCACCTGCAATACCTGGCTGATCCTGGCTGGTTCTGCCCTCCCCCCTGAACACTGACCCCGGTTTATCATGGCTGCTGAGCACTGACACCGTGGTTAATTTATGTGCCTCTGTCATCCGCTGCTATCTGCAGCTCTCCCGTGTCTCCCTCTGTCCTCCTCCCCCTCCCTGCCTGTCAGCTCTGTCCACTCCACGATCCTCCCATCCAACTGCTTTCATAATACAACAACCTTTCAACAATCCCCTCTGCCATGTTAAATAATGTCCCCAGTGCATTTGTTTTTTAACCACTTGCTTACTGTGCACTTAAACACCCTTCCTGCCCAGACCAATTTTCAGCTTTCAGCGCTCTCGCACTTTCAGTGACAATTGCGCGGTCATGCAATGCTGTAACCAAATGAATTTTTTATCATTTTGTTCGCACAAATAGAGCTTTAGTTTGGTGGTATTTATTCGCGACTCCGTTTTTTATTTTTTGCGATATAAGCGAAAACATAGCGGACATTTTGAAAAAAAACAATATTTTCTCCTTTCTTTTTTAAAAGAAATCCAATAAAATCAAATTTTGTCATAAATTTAAGCCAAAATTTATTCTGCTACATGTTTTTTGTAAAAAAAATTCCGTTAAGTGTATAATAATTGGTTCGCGTGATCACGGACATATGTACGCAAATGATCATGTAAAAGGGGTGTGCAGGTGATATGTGTGCGGATAATCATTGGCACATGTTATTTTACTGGGACATATGTGAGGGACATGTGTTTTTATTATTTGGTGGCATGTGTGTTTTGGGGACATGTGTGTTTTGGGGACATGTGTGTTTTACTGTGGGGACATGTGTGTTTTACTATGGGGACACTACACTGGTGATCAGTGAATAAAAAGCTGTAAAAAAAAAACAGCTCATACTCACTGATCACCATCCGGCTGCAGCGATCCGCTCTCCTCTCCTCACCGATGACTTCCGTGTGAGGAGAGGCACGCCGATTGCCTAGCAACCGGCTGTTTGTTTACATCACATGACGGCTGTGATTCGTCACGGCCGTCATGTGATCAGGAGGGCCAATCACCGAGCCCTCCTGCTGATCCGAGAGGCGCCTTGTCCGGGTGACACGGCCGCATCGGGATCGCGCCGCTTCGCGGGCACGCGCGCGCGATCCCTCTACTTCTGAAGGACGTTCCGGAATGTCCATTCAGAAGTTGACGGCTCCCACCCGGCCGTATATGTACATTGGCCGGGTGGGAAGTGGTTAAAAAAACTGCTACTGATTTCAGAGCGCCGATCAACGCTCACATACCCGGCCACCTCTCTCCTGTTCTCCTCCTGGCTGACGCCAGCAGGGGTTTCTCAGCCCCGCCCACTTTGCTGTCAGCTCCAGCGAGGAGAGAGGCGGCCAGTCATGTGAGCCCCGATCAGCGATCTGAAATCAGGTACACAGTGGCAGTTTGGTTTTATTGCAATGTTTTTATTTTAAAAAAATATGGTAATAACAAAAGTAGCATTTGAACAGAGGCAAATTCTCAGATTGTCACTATGACAAGTACACGAATACATAAAACATGCATAAACAAAAATAACATTGTCCATGAATAAAAGGAACAAACAATAATCATGGAATGTTCTCAGATAAACCTTCTGTCAGGGCTCCTTCTCTGAGCTGGCCGCTCAGATGTCGGCTAATTGCCAGCTCCTATCTCTCCACGGTGACTCACCTGTTGATGATATCCTGCTCGTCAGCCCTGCCTACTTAAGCTGTCCAGTCCAGATGATCTCTGCCTTCGCCACATCTTTAGAGGCACTCTCCTGTGTTCCTGTTAAAGACTTGCTTGGCTGACATTCCTTCTGGCTCCAGATCCTACTTGCTGTTCTACTATGCTGTTCTCTGGCTCCCTGACGTGTTAGCTTGTCTGACTATCCATTCCGGTTCCTGAACTCTGGCTGTGTTTTGACTACATTTACTCTGTTTACCTTTTTCTATTATTGATATTATTATTAAACAAGTGTGATTTAACTGCACTTGTGTCTCAGTCTGATTCATGGTTTCTGACACCTTCTGAGATTAGAAACCCCAACAGACATTATCAGGAAGCAGTAACCTTATACCTGATCTACTAAAGATCAGGAGCTGAACAGTTCTAATCGGTAGTCAGTAATGTAACCACATGTAGTAGAGTGCAGGAACCGGCTTCAATTAGCCTGGTATTGATAGAGACTTTAGATAAAGCGTAGGCAATATCCTGCCACTAAGACAGGTCAAAAGTAAGATTCGGGTCCTTTTCCCATTGGTTCATATAGGAGAGTTTTCAATTTGGTTCAGTGATGGAGGCATACACCTCAGATATTCGTCCGCCCAAAAGACACCTTGCCTGTCAAGACAACTCAAAAGTCATAAGTGTAAGAAGCCCAACTATTAGAATAAGTTTTCATCTGACAAAGAACTAGTCGGTATCTGAATCTTGTCTTTAAAGCTTAGTGTTGTAAAGAGTATATCTGGTTTCCATTAAAGTGCAAGTTCACCTTTACAGAAAATCTGTAAGGTGAACTTACACTGGACCCCCCCCCCCACAACCCGCTAACCTGGAGTCTGGCAATCCCCAGCACTGACAGATCGCATCGCCGCTGTAACGGTCAGGGGATTTGAAATCCCTGTGGCTTTCTCTCCTCTTCTCCCATGGTGACTGGACGGGCTACACGGGTTCCGATTGGTTGGCGCCGCTCCTAAAACATACCTCCTTACGAGGTACGTTTTGGAGATTAAGCTGCAGGGGATTTCTAAGCCCCGGACTGGTGAGGTGGCGACCCAATGTCTCCTAGCGGATGATTGCCGTGCTCCAGGTCAACAGGACTGGGGGGGAGGGGGGGGGGGTGAGGAGGGTGTCCTGTGTAAGTTCACCCAGATTTTGCTGTAAAGGTGAACTTATCCTTTAAGGTAATCGCCAATTCTTAGAAACCTCTTATTAAGCCACCATTATAGTTATTTTGGTACTAAACCAGGTGGGAACTCTGGGTTGCAGAAGGTGGGAGCTAACGGTGTGTGTAGCAAAATCTAATGGGTAGCCTAATCTGACAAAACACAGGGCAAATAGAGAGGGTGAATTTCCTTATCGGGGCACAGACAGCAATAGAGACTGAAAAGCATTCAAAGCCCTCTCCACTCTATCCAAAACTAAAAAGAAAAGTTTTGCCTCTAGTAAGTGTGTTTCAGCCTGCTCCTTCTGAGTACCGGTATCATTTTTATGAGAGACCAGTCATATAAAAATAAATATTCAGAAGTCTGACATGAACTATGCCTACAGAAAGCCTAGCTATTTAGAGGGATAGGACATTCTCTGATGCACTTGTTATTTTGGTAGAAAACATTTAAATTGATCAAACTCTACATGAGCAGCCTCCAGAGAAATGACTGTTTTATGTTGTTACTGTAAGAAAATATGTGTTTTGTTTGTTTGTTAGCTGGTGCCATGGTCACTTCCTAAGGATTTCTTGGTTGAACTTTATGTGTAATGCTTGGAAAATTTTCCACACGTAACCATTCCCTGAACAATGTTCCAGAATAAAAACAGGCATAACTGGCAACATGATATGCATAGGAGGTCACAAAGCATATTGAGATACTCTACTTGTTCACATCTAAAATATACAGAATAACAAAAAACAGAAGTATAATAGTTACACATCAGATCTTTACCATCAGGCTTGTAACTAAATATATGAAGCACCCCAGTGGTACTTTATCAGGGCCACAAATATATGTACGAGGGGGTCTTCAAAAAGTTTATACACTTTTATATTTTCGTTGAAACCGGCAAGGGCACAAGGAGTAGTAATTGGCTGTGTCTGAGAGTGTCATCTGACTGTCTGGCAAACTGGCTGACCTTGCTGTTTTTTTTAGGAGTTGTCAGGCTGTGGAAAGTGTGGAAACTTTTTGAAGAACCCTTGTATTTAGGCTCACTAAATGTATTCTTTATAATGTAGTATTAACTTCTTGCTGACCGCCCACTGTCAAAAGACGGCGGAGCGGTGCAGCTCTTGTGGCGGGCCGCCGTCATATGACGCCGCTACCATTTTGGCCACTAGGGGGCGCGCGCGCGTCCCCTAGTGGCCCGCCGCGTCGCTGGGGACCCGATGCGCGTGCCCGGTGGCCGCGATGTCCGCCGGGCACCCGCGATTGCCCAGTAACTGAGCAGGACGTGGATCTGTGTATGTAAACACACAGATCCATGTTCTGTCACTGGAGAGGAGACCGATGGTGTGTCCCTTGTACATAGGGACACCGATCGGTCCCCTCCCCCAGTCAGTCCCCTCCCCCCACAGTTAGAATCACTAAGATAGGGAACATATTAACCCGTGCAGCGCCCCCTAGTGTTAACCCCTTCCCTGACAGTCACATTTATACAGTAATCAATGCATTTTTATAGCACGGATCGCTGTATAAATGTGAATGGTCCCAAAAATGTGTCAAAAGTGTCCGATATGTCCGCCGTAATGTCGCAGTCATGATAAAAATCGCAGATCGCCGCCATTACTAGTAAAAAAAAAAAAATAATAATAAAAATGTCATAAATCTATCCCCTATTTTGTAGACGCTATAACTTTTGCGCAAACCAATCAATATACGCTTATTGCGATTTTTTTTACCAAAAATATGTAGAAGAATACATATCGGCCTAAACTGAGGAAAAAATTGGTTCAAAAAAAATGAAAAAATTGGATATTTATTATAATAAAAAGTAAAAAATATTATGTTTTTTCAAACTTGTCCCTCTTCTTTTGTTTATAGCGCAAGAAATAAAAACCGCAGAGGTGATCAAATACCACCAAAATAAAGCTCTATCTGTGGGGAAAAAAGAATAAAAAATTTATTTGGGTACAGTGTTGCATGACCGCGCAAACGTCATTCAAAATGCGACAGCGTTGAAAGCTGAAAAATGGCTTGGTCAGGAAGGAGGTGTTTGTGCCTGGTAGGCAAGTGGTTAAAGTGTATGTCAGGACAAAATTTTAAGAAATGCTCTTGTGTTGTGTTTATCCCATTTAAGATCCCTGCAAATACAGAAAAATATCTGTTGATGTGCATTAAATGCCATCAGCTTCTTATGCATCATGCGCATGCGCTGTGGGAAGGCCTGGCACGGGCGCAGCTTAGGGGGCCTTAATGGAATCTGATACAATTTCTGGCCGCTCAGCTGTTTTCTATGATGGGTGGTACATTCCATCCTAACCTGCACATAAATATCCATACATCACAGGCACACAGACATGGCTAAGAGGTGGACACATCCGGATGTGTGGACGGGGGATTTAACATGCTCACAGTGAGTCATATGGAGACTTTTGCTACATTCATTCTTATACTTTTTGTTTGGGCTATTTCAGCACAAATATAGCTATATGGGTGGCCACTCACACTCATCACATTTTGTTTCTGTGTCCCCTTTTCTTCCTTATGTGGGATTATAAACAGCCTTCTGATGCAATAGCGATCGGACTATTTCCCAGCATCTCCGGATATCTGTGTCCTTTCTAGCCTGATTGCCGGTACTCTGATGCAACCTCACATTGTAGGTATGTTTGTCCACAAGTTTATCTTGTTTGGACTATATTTACATCTTTTTCTTTACTTTATATTGACATAAATATTTTATTACATCTTTTCCAGGATTCCAGCCATATAGGCCCCAGTACACGTGGAGGACAAGCCCCCTCTCCTTTCCCCTTGATTGGGGGCTCAGTCCATATATACATATGTTTTTTCTGGTCAACCATTTGGGTTGAGACACCTTTTCTATAGAGATTTATTCTAAGCAGTGAGAGGTGGATGGGATGGTGGAATGACTATGTGACTGGGTCCCTCTTTTAAAATAGACTTTGTTGTGCAATTGAACAAGATGTAAGTCACTAGCACCTTAGGCACCCTTTTATGGGCAATGTATTTTGGGTGAAATATATTAAATTGATTGTTAACTATTTGTATTTTATAGACTATACATCTCCTGTTAACCCATGATGAAGAAGACTACACTCATCTCCGAAATGCTTTGGGTATAGGATCTCTGTATCATCAATGTGCATAATTTGATGTTTCTATGTCCATTAGTTTGTCTAATATTCTATGTATTTTTCTATACAATTAAAAATAAAATAACTTTTTTACCTGTATTACTTGTTGGCAGTGCCTTAAAAATCCCACCTATAGGGATTCTTTCGTATTCAATACTGTAACTCCACATTCACTCTTAAATAAAAAAATTGTAAATCCCTTTTAAAACCATTATCACAAAAGTACCAAGCAGTCTTTTGACTAAACCCAGTTAGCGATTAAACAAAGCTGCATGTATAACTATGATCTAATCATTAAAACATCTTTTTAATATTGCAAATACATAGCCTCGCAGACTGAAATTGTTAGGGTGCTCATGTTTATACACTGAGCAAAACATCCCTGGTGCTGGCCTAATTTTGTGTATACAATAACAAATGGGCCTGGGAAATACAATACAACAGCCTAGCCATTCATTAGGAATAGGATGGTCATCCTCGGGATATCTGTTTTGAATCAACGGCACCCAGAAAGATAATGAATGTGCAAAATACAGTCCTAATCAACTTGTTTGCTCATAGGGCATGCTTTCACTATACCAGGAAGCTTGGCTGGGCCATTTCTGAACTCAGAGAAAACAATTTGATTTGATGGTAAGTGGCATTGATGATCATACAGCGTGGCTTTCTGGCCTCTAACAAAATCTCCCTGTTAAGCAAAGCGGGGGGTGGTCCTTTTTCTTTTTTTTTTAACAGAGCATAAGAAGCTATTACCAGCTAGGTACCATGTGTAGCTTATGAAACTTGTTCAAGCGTGCACAGATACATTACCTCTTCATAGCATCCGTTTATATGTAAAAATCATATGACACAAAGCAAAGCACTTGTACAAAAGCGTGTTATCAGTCTGGTGTCCCTAACGCAGAATCATGGCCAAATGTGTATGGATAACTTTACAAAAATACATTAGGAGAATGGCTGCTGTTTGGGTAGCAAAAAATGTCATTCTTTGCACTGAAACTGGGTGCAATCAATGATTCGCCATAAAGCATCACATTTCAACAATCAAGCTGGGACATCAGTATTTTATTCACCGACTTGTCCTTATATGTAATCCACCTCAGTGATGACACATAGTACAATTTAACGCAGGATTACACAGTTATATAAAACTGAAAAAACAAAAAAATGTGTCAGTTTTACTAAGACAGAAAGATGTTTAGATGTCCTTGTGCAAGAGGGCAAGGGGTTACAGGAGGAAAAGAAGAGATTAAAAACAGGAAAAAGAGGAGGTGGGGGAACATCAGAGTCATCTGAAAACTATGTGAAATATACAGATCGTCATGTAGGGTTTTCACAGTTCATTCACAAAAGCAACTCAACCATCCTTGCGTTAATCTCAGGGTTCTCCGCTCCCACTTACTTCTGCACATGTTAGGCTCCCCTGTTTTTCCATTTGCTGCTCTCCACGGCTGGTCATTATAAAGGGGGGTACAAAGCTCACAGTGGAGACCTGTTGTGTGATGCTTGCAAATGCATCGCCCATGGACCTAGATAGAACACAAACATAACATAAGAACACCCAGTACAAATTATGATAGGCAGCTCACATTAATTCATTTTTCTATCACATTATTAAACTGAATTATAGTTATAACTTTCAGGGGACTAGAAGGCAAAACTCCAAAATCATCTGAATAATACTATAAGATGCTTGACCTAAATGTAAAACCTTTTGTTAGAATTGGATGGAGTGGAGAGGGATTCGAACACCTGTTTGTGTTATTGTCTGTGCCCCCATTAGGGAGATTCATGCTTTCTATTAGTCATGTGTACCGTAATCATTGAAAGTGAAAGTAAAATAAACCACAAACTTTATCTGGCCATACATGGATTGAAATTAAGGTGGTCCAGGGCCTGAATTTCAAACCATGTATGGGCAGGTTGGTTGTACACAAGTCAATCTATTAATCGACTTGTATACGACCATCATGTCTGTTTTTCCCGAACGATTAGTGCCACTGGCTATAGTTGGCTACGCTGATCATTGTACTTTGATGGCAGGGTCAGAACAGAATGCTCAGCGGGCGTAATCCCCCAACGACATCAAGTGTGTGGATGGAAGAACAAAGGCTGGTTGAACAAAAAATAAATAAAAAATGCTTTATGGTTGTCACCAAAACTTGCAGAAATGTACTCTATCCAAACTGAAAAAAAAAAGGTTTGCCTTTAGTGCTACTTTAAAAGAGAAGTATGGCCAAGGCTTTTTGACCGTACTTCTCTTGTGGGTCACTGGAGTACATTTACTTTTGTTCTCCAGTGACCCAGGGTAAGATTACAGCAGGCTATTGCCTGCTGTCAGCAGATATGGCAGAGTCGCTTCATGGTCAGAAAGGATCTTGACAATATTGTTTGGATCCACTCAGCTGTCTGATTGACAGCTGGCTCTGCCTCTCAGCACACAACTGAGAGTCAGAGCCAAAGCCAGCTGCAACCGCCCCCTTTATAGCCTGGCACACCAGTGAGCGCTGGAGGAGCAGAGCAGAGAGCAGTGACTGACAGTGTCATGTGATTGCTTGGTTCTCGGTCTTAGAGCCGACATGGGACAGCTGCAGCATCACACTGATCCCGCAGCATAGGGGTGCGTATAAATATTTATTCTTTTATGAACCCAGACCTTTTCTTTAAGCCTAATTTGCCACATCAATTATAGTTTTTTTGTAAGCACAAAAACAGCAAGCAACAGCAATTTTGCTCACATCCATAAATCTGCATTTTTGGTCATAAAATGACTTTGATTCCTGATAACTTTATATATTTTCTGATAACAAAGGCCTTGTAGAATAAATTGCATAATATTTGCGCAATTGTTTATCAAATGCATATTATCAGGAAAAAATATAATTAATACATTTTAGTGCACATAAGGAAAATATAAAAGCCAATTTTTTGGTAAGATATAAAAGATGCAGTTGTGTTGAGTAAATAGATAGCAAACATGCTAATGCCTAAAAATGCGTGCACCTGTGATATCACGAAAATAACAATAGCACCCAAAAATCTACATAGCAGTGTTAATTTCATCAACAAAATATTTTCATCAACTAAATTAACACTATTTTAGTCTACCAAAATATGACTAAAACTAAACGATTCAGATGACTAAAATACAACTAAAACTAAAATGGCATTTTAGTCAAAAGACTGTGACTAAAACTAAATCAAAATTTGACGTCCAAATTAATGCTTTAAGCCTTTACTACTCATCAGTTTAGAGTTAACTATGAGATATGGCGCTAGAACTATTGCTCTCACTCCACAGCAATACCTCACATGAGATTGTGATTTACATATATGTGAGCACCCTGTGCATGCATTTGCATTTGTGGGTTTGTGCAGACCAAAGCATGTTAACCAACGGATGTTAAGTTACATTTTTTTAAATACATTTTTCTATAATTTTTAATGTATTCATTTCAATAGCAATAGCATTGGGCAGGTAACAGGTACTCTTTGGTACAACACTGAAGGTCTAATAGACCCCATTGTCTCCCTTGCCCTCCAAAGCATCTAACCAAGCTAAGATCTGTTCGGTTACATAATTCCCTGGCTGTTATAGCCAGTAAATGATGGCTCTGAAACAGGAAGTGAGAAAATCATCATTACTTCCCATTTCATTCCATGCAGGGATTGAGGCATTTCTCTGTCTCCTGCTCGCCATTCTGAAGGCAGTGGATGTGGTCCCGGGCTCCCGTAAGAGTGTGAGAGCCCAGGAACCATGCAGGAAGATGGGGAGTGATGTGGCAGGAGAGGACCACACTTTCAAAGTGCTATACAACCATGGATCACTTTCCCTTTACAGCCTGGAGCCGGTTAAGAATGGGCACAGGCTGATGGCTGTTACTGCTGCTACCATCCAAAGAGCTGAAGAAACAAAGAAAACGATTGATTTTTCACTGCTAGATACTCCTCAAATGCAGCATGAGCCTAAAGTGGGCCTGAACTCATAAAGTGAAGATTTTAAAATGTAAACTGTGTCTAATCAGTATCCTGGAAATGTTACCTTTAGTGTTAAATTCTATGTAAAAAAATAGTAGATGTGTAAAGCCCCATACACACGGTCGGATTTTCCGATGGATTCTGTCCTATCAGACAATGTTGTCGGAAATTCCGACTGTGTGTAGGCACCATCGGACAGTTTCCATCGGATTGTCCGACGGACAAAGTCCTATCTCCTGCTGGATAGATTTTTTGACAACAAAGTCCGATCACACCAAATCCGATCGTGTGTAGCGAATTCCGACGGACAAAGTGCTACGCATGCTCAGATCACATTACAAGACCAAAGCTATTGGCTACTAGCCTCTACGTAGTCCCGTCGTAGGCAACAAACGTCACCACGTTCAGAATGATCGGATTTTCCGACAACTTTGTCCGACCGTGTGTACGCAAAACCAACATCGGACAAAGTACGACGGACATGATCCGACGGACCTGGTCCTCGGATAATCTGCGCGTGTGTATGGGGCTTTAGAGAACCTAGGCACTCCTATATCTAAAGCCCCATAGCTGTATACTTGTCTGGAGAGAAGAGTGAGAAGCACATAAGGACTTATGACACTACTGTGCTGCTCACTCTTCTCCTGTCTGGAGGCTCTGCCATGAGGAAGCAAAGTCCTGCATCTACCAGGATTGCTGCTCACACACAGACACAGTGCAGAACAAGGCATGATAAGTCAGTCATTCGGAAAAGGTCTGTTGCAGGTAGACCACAAGCAATACTGGTTATTATTTGCCCTCAACCTGCTTTTTTTTTTGGCACAGCTTCAAGAGTTCAATTCAATAGATTTTTCATTGCTATGCAGAGTGATATGTATACATAAGCAGCACACTGGCTATCACTTGACTGACAGTTTGAATACCAGTATTAATTTGTCAGTGTTATCTATTGATATATGCAGTTTTATTGTGTAAAGAATGCCTTTTCTTCTTTTTGAAGATGCAAACTATTTGAACATTGCCTAAATTTCCTTTTAAAACATGAAATGTTTGCTCATATGGGACTGACTTGTTTTTGAGGTCCATCAGTCAACAGCAGCGTGTCTCTGCACAGAGCTCTAGGTTTACACGAATATGACTGTCATTCAATATGCTTCAGAGGGGTTCTCGCCATACCCTGTATCTTTGTTTATTATAAGAAGTCTTAGAAGCTTCTCCAGACATTCGGTATGTTTGATACAGTATCTGCTGAAAAGTGTTACTGTTATGCTTAATATAAAACAAACCAAATGGAACCTTGAAAAGGATACATCCAAATATTTTAAATTAATGCATTTTCAGTTCTTTGAAGATTACATGAAAGAGGAAGCAAATCCTACAGCATACAAGTGAGTCATTTAGATAGAATTGAAGCGATATTAGGGTTCAGTTTATTGTTCTTTTTTCTAAAATAACAGACATGTCATACCTACCTGGTCTGTGCAGCCTCAATTCTCTTCTTCTACTAGAGATCCTGGCTCCTTCACTAATTGAGTACCGCCCTAGCAAACCATTTTCTGGGAGGGGTTACAGTACTTGTGTGAGCTTGATCACGAGCCACACTATATGCGTCTATGTGCCCATCATCTATCGCCCGCCCCGCTCCTTTGTCAGTTGATTTGATCGACAGCAGCGGGAGTCAATGGCTCTTGTGCACAGTGCTAGACCAAGATCGGCTTAGGCAAGTACTTAGGGAGGGGCTGCACCTAAAAGGTTTTTTACCTTAATGCAGAGAATGCATTAAGGTAAAAAACCTTTAACCTTTTATAACCACTTTTTTAAACTTCAAAGGTTAGCTTACAAATAATGTACTCTCTTAACATTGATTTTTTTTATTATGACACTTCATACCAGGGGTCTCCAAACGTTTGAAACAAAGGGCCAGTTTACTGCCCTTCAAACTTTAGGGGGTGTGAGCAATGGGAGTAAAAAATGCATCAGTAGGAGTAAGACAATTCCATAGGCTTGGTGGTCAGTAGGAGGAAAATTACATCACTGGTGTTAGTGGGAGGAATAATGCCCCATCATTGGTGTCAGTGGGAGGAACAGGGCCCCCACAATTGGTGTCAGAGGGAGGAACAGTGCCCCCACAATTGGTGTCAGTGGGAGGAACAGTGCCCCCACAATTGGTGTCAGTGGGAGGAACAAAGCCCTCACAATTGGTGTCAGTGGGAGGAACAGTGCCCCCACAATTGGTGTCAGTGGGATAATTAGTTCCCCATCTCTAGTGTCAGTGAGAGGAATAGTAAACCCATGTTGGTGTCAGTGGGAGGAATAGTGCCATCTTTGGTGTCAGTGAAAGGAATAGTGCCTCATATCAGTAGAAGGAATAGTGCCCCAATGACTGCATAAAAGATATATACAGGAAGGAAAAACAAGCCTTAAAAGTGAGAGCACATTTGTGAGTCTTGCTGAAGAGGCTGCTAACAACAAACTGTATCCCCAGGATTATATTATGTGCAAGAACGATGTTTAGGGCCACAAGTACCCATATTTCAAATATACTGATTTCAAAATACTATGAGGCTTTCTAAATGATTGTGAAGGCAAATAACACCTGAGATTTTCAACTGACTCTGAGAATGCCAAATGTCAAAATGCATACTAAGAGTATCTATACAATATGTTATAAGGTGAGAATGAAGAGTTAAGATCCTTCAGTTGTCAGTTTAGAAGGTCAGTGCCTACTGCCTCTGACAACATTATAATATCTTTGGCCAGCCTAAAGCCCGTCTCTGGGCAAAATTTCAATGGGGTGGGGGAATGGAAGGGGAGCCTGAGGATTAGCTTTGGATTCAAGAAGCCATTTATCTTTCTCGATAAGTGCAGAACCAGTCTTTCTATAATAAAGATATCATTGTTTTTTAAGATAATATTTTCACTAACCTATGTTCAAACCATTGTGCCAGAAAAATGTGCCTGTATCATCATAACAAAAATATGCTCAAATTCAGATTAAAAAAAAAATGTTTTTACATGGCTATTAGCTATTCATAGACTTCAGACACTGACTTTCTACTTGTGGCAGAAACATAATATTCTCAAAGTAAGAATTACAATGTATCAACAAAAATATATCTGGTTTGAGGTTTGAGCTTAAAGTGGATCTAAGTCAATTTGACCTAGGCACATCTATCGGCAGTGTTTTCTTATCTCTTTTCAAAGCACTAAGTCCTGTGTCTTTCTGCTGCTCCGTTCCTCTGTTATCAGCATAATTGGGCCCAATTTGGACATTTTCACTTAGGGGTGTACTCACTTTTGTTGCCACCGGTTTAGACATTAATGGCTGTGTGTTGAGTTATTTTGAGGGGACAGCAAAAGTATACTGTTATACAAGCTGTAAACTCACTACTTTACATTGTAGCAAAGCGTCATTTATTCAGTGTTGTCACATGAAAAGATATAATAAAATATTTACAAAAATGTGAGGGGTGTACTCACTTTTGTGAGATACTGTATACATACATACACACACACACAATCAGCCATAAGTTTATGACCATTCCCCCAATATTGAGTGGGACATCCTTTTGCTGTCAAAACAGCCCTGACCTGTCTTGAGGCATGGACCCACTAGACCTCTGAAGGTATGCTGTGGTATCTGGCACCAAACCATCTCCATGGATTGGACTTGTTTTTCCAGCACATCCCACAGATGCTCAATTAGATTGAGAACTGGAGGCCAAGTAAGCACATCAACTGACTGTTGTGTTCCTCAAATCATTCTTGAACCATTTTTACAGAGTTGCAGGGTGCATATCCCACTAAAAGAGGGCAATCAACTACCTAGAGTGCTCATCAGCGCCCTGATAGTTCATTGAGAACTACAAGTCATCAGCCACAAAGGATGTCGGTACTTGTAGTTCATTCATTCACAGAACTGTGAATGAATGACACGGCTGTGTGGACCGAGCCCCGCTTGCCTGCATTCTTTTCAAATTGTGACAGCGGGTGTGGAGGAAAGATCCCCAGCCCGCTGTCACAATTAAAAGGTAAAACGGGGAGAGGCTGCAGGAGCGGGAATATGGTACATGTTCCACCCTAAAAACAGGTTGAGCATGTATTATGTTCCAAACGTGAACTTATCCTTTAACTTGTCAGTGGTCATAAAGTTGTGGCTGATTGATGTATATAATATTACCAAACATTGATGACAATATGGTAGACTCCATATTTCTCTCAGTACAGATTTGCATTAAAACTAGGACTAGCTATGCTGGTGGTTAAATATTTTTGTTGAAAAGAGTTTGTCCACAATCACTTAAAACGGTGTTTCACCTAAAAAAATTTTTTTTAAGTCAGCAGCTAAAAAAAAGCAGAGGAGCAGAGGAGAGAACATCAACGCGGAGCTGGAAGAGGCAGATTAGGACGATCTGCCTAGCAACAGCCATTTCTGGTAAGTAAAAAAATAAAACATTTTTTTTTTTTCATTTTAAATTGTTATTAACATTTTTTTAAAGTTTTTTTTTTTCAGGGTGTCCCACCACTTTAATTAGCGGTTCATTCAGTAAACCATCATATTTCATAAATTGTGTAGGTGGTAGGCAATTGCACTGTCACAAAAGTGTATCGTGGGAACAATATCATTTTATTTATTTTCTAATACAACTATTTCAATTTCTTATTTGAAAGAGATACATTCTGGTTGAATTCTAGTACTTTCTTGGAATAAAGAAATTTTTTTAAATAAGCTGTTCTGTACACGAACAGTTTATTGTAACTAGATTAAAAAAAAAAAAGTCTGTAAAAGGACAGTGATTGCTGGCATAATTGCTTTCACAGTGTATCTTTAGCTCACCACTCCACCTTGTTATATTTGGAAACAAAAAGAAAGCAATCTATAACCAGTTATGTAGTGGCAATCACTGACCTGCCCCTAGTGCCCAGTGCAGTACTTGTCATACAGATTTCTACATACCTAAAAATGTCCTTTTGTGTACATACGAGTAGCTTGCAGAGTGCTAATATACAAGCTCCTTTGAGAGATTTCATATTTGCTGAACCCTGCATGAACTCACTTATTCAATGAACATGAAGAGTGGAAGTTCCTTTAGAGCATGGTACCAAATAATTCCCTAGTTCACATGACATTCCTTTGAGTTTAAGGGGAAATGCCTTGCTTCTCATTCCACTAAATAAACCTCTTGATTCCTTGGCTGCAACTTTTTTAATGACAGAACTTAGTAGACAGTAGCTCACATGTATTGTTTATAGCTGGATCACCCCTCATTACACGATTTTAGAACAAATTCAGGCAACAAGCTAAATCAATCAGTGAAATGCACTTATCTGATCAATTGATCAAAGTGAGATTCACCCTACAATTCTGCACTGTACAATAATCAGCCACATACCCTTATCTTCATAATTCTCTAGTGCCCTGCTCTGTTCTGTTTGTGCTCAGGTTTTCCATCAATCTGTCTTTAAAGCTGCCGGCTATTATAAGCGACACCAAGAAACCTCATGGTGTCACTTCCTTAAGCCCCCCATTCACTTCACATCCTGTGATTTGCAAGATACGGGCAAAAAGTTAGCATGTTCATGTAGTTTTATAGTCAGGCTTTGCAAAGGTGTCTGGTACTGGTGATGGGCATTTATTACAGTAAGAGCTTTTGTTGTCATATCCCGACCTACTGATTTGCAAGCATAATGAAAAGCTGACTCTCAAATACAGAATGTTGTAAAGGAAAGATAAGTGTACAGATCTATATATAGAATGTATGGGTGTGTTATTTTCACTTGTCTGTATACATGTGAAATGTTTCCTGTGGCTGTGTGTATTTCCACTTTAACCTGAGTTTTACTGACGTCTTTCTGACATTGCCAGCAGCAGAATCACCAAGTTGCCACTACTGGCTACTCTTAGGTGAAATGCTGCAGAATATCAACCATTAGCGAGACAGCAGTGATTGAGTAAAATCCCACTGCACTAATAAAAGTGATTCTGTTGGCTTGTAATTTTACCATAAAAATGTTATCATTTTCAACAAATAAATAAATGTTAATTCCTTTACTTTGATATTTTAAGTACCTTACTTCATTTTCATTAGTTCTTAAAACACACCTTTTACATTTACAAAAATAATGTATAATATTGAGTAATCTAAACGAAGCCAAACATACAACCGCACAAGTTTTGATGCTGTATTTTTAAAGAGTTTGACGTCTTTTGGAACTTTGAAAACCTGCACAAGGCAGTTCCCATACGTTTGAGGCCCATCAGGACAAAAGAGCGCCACCAGTGACAAGAATTTGTCCAAGTCACTACAAAGCCATGCAATGCCATTGAAAGGTAAGAGTGAACATTGAACAAATTATCCTTCACATGCTTTAAATGTTGCTTAACCACTTCCCACCCACCCTATTGCAGATTTACATCCAAATCGTGGCTCCATTATCCTGACTGGGCATCATCTGACGTCCAGCAGGATAAGCCGTTGGTGCGTGCCCCCGTGCCCACGCAGTGGGGCGATCGGTGGAGCCGTGTGTCCCTCTAACACACTGCATCTCTGATCGTGGTAAAGAGCCTATGATGTAGGCTCTAAACCATATGATCAGCCGTGACCAATAACAGCTGATCACAGCGGTAACCAGGACGTGTCTGTAAATGGTTTTCCTCTGTTCGCGCTGACAGGGAGAGCCGATCGGCGGCTCTCCTGATGGGGGGGGGGGGGTCTGCACTAATAGTCAGCACATTTAATATCAGCGCAGCCCCCATCAGAGTGCCCACCAAAATGCCAATCAGTGCCCACCAAATGCCAATTAGTGCCCAAAGTGCCAATCTGTGCCCATCAGTAACGCATGTCGGTGCCCTTCACAGATGCCATTCAGTGCCTATCAGTAATGACTGTCAGTGCCTCCTCATCAGTGCTGCCTATCAGTGCCATATATTAGTGCCCATCAGTGCTGCCTATCGGTGCCCATCAGTGCTGCCTATCAGTGCCCACTAGTGCTGCCTATCATTGCAGCCTATCAGTGCCCATCAGTGCTGCATATCAGTGCCGCCTATCAGCGCTGCATATAAGTGCATCCTCATCAGTGCCCATCAGTGCTGCCTATCGGTGCTGCCTATCAGTGCTGCATATCAGTGCCCATCAGTGCTGCATATCAGTGCCCATCAGTTCTGCATATAAGTGCCTCTTCATCAGTGCCACTTTACCAGTGCTGCCTCATTGGTGCCCATCAGTGCCGCCTCATCGATGCCCGTTAGTGCAGCCTCATCAGTGCCCGTCAGTGAAGAAGAAAACAACATTTTATAACAGAAACAAAGAAAAACTTTTTTCTTTCAAAATTTTGGTCTTTTATAGTTTGTTTAGCAAAAAACCCAGTGGTGATCAAATACCACCAAAAGAAATCTCTATTTGTGGGAAGAAAAGGATAAAATAAAATGCTAAAAGTGTAGTTTGGGTACAGAGCTGAGGCTGTCAATCACAGGCTGTGTGCTGGAGTTCCCTCCCAGTCACCTTTTTTCTCTTGGTGTCAGGAAAACTGGTCAGAAGTGACTGATAGCAGAGGAACAAAGGAGCAGACAGAAATTACACTTAGTGCTCTTAATTGAGACAAGTACACACTATAGAGGGATATGCTTTGTTCATATTTCATGTCTGAGGTTTACAACCACTTTAACCACCACCCTCCTACCCACACTATAGCTGTGTCCTTTGGACACAGCTGTTCACAGATCAGGGTAAAGAGACAATCAGAGCGTCTCTTTACCATGTGACCAGCTGTGTCCAATTACAGCTGATCACTGTTTAAACAGGATTAAATAAAATATAAATAATAAATGTTCATTTGTTTTGAAAGCCTGTTTAATGAGACTAATCCTTTTTTTTTAAAAAAACATATTATTGTTTTAATAGTGAATAAAAACCTTCAAACATATATAAAAATACATTTGGAAAAAAAGTTTTACCAACTGAATTTTTTTTTAGCAAGTTACAAGAAAAACATACGTTAATATCACTTAAAACTATGGTTCCAGACAAGTGGTGTAGTGGTGTAGTGATTAGCACAGTGGTGTAGTGGTTAGCACTTTCGCCTTGCAGCAAAGTACCACTACATTATCTGCATGGAGTTTGCATGTTCTCCCTGTGCCCGCATGTGTTTCCTCTGGGTACTCAGGTTTCCTCCCACCCTCAAAAGACATGCTGGTAGAGTAATTGGCTCCTGTCTAAATTGGCCCTAGTATTTGTATGTATGAATGTGAGTTAGGGATCTTAGATTGTAAGCTCCTTGTGCGCAGGGACATATGTGAATGTATATGTAAAGTGCTGTGTAAATTGACAGTGCTATATATGTACCTGAAATAAATCAAAAAGTCAATGTATGTATTCCTAACTTAAACTTATGGTCTATAAACCGAAAAAAAATTGAGAAGACTTTAATTGAACCTGTGGTCTAGAAACTGGAAACATTTAGTTGACTTTATAGTCTATAAATTGGAAAAATTTAGTTGGCTTTACTTAAAACTATAGTTCCAGACAAGTTAACGTATATATTACAAACTTAAAACACTATGGTCTATAAAATGAAAAATAATGAGTTGGCTTACTTAAAACAACAAAGTTGAAAACATGAAAAGTCTAATGAGTCAGACAAGAATAAGTTCAGTTGACAGTACTTAAAAAGCTGATGCAAATAGTTGCCTGATTTTCTTTGAGTAGATCCAGCACAATATTTTTTACAGTGTGCATGGGCCAACAGAGTCAGTAACTGCTGATTTGTGACTGGTGGCAGAACTGCTAGTATGAAAGGCCCCCGATTCAGCAAAGTTTGATGCCACTCATTCTGAGAAATTCAAAGGGAGGTGCTATGAAACTGGTAACACCTGTCCTGTTTTTATTCTAAGTGCTCTATCAGACAGGCAGCCGGGAGGCAGTAAAAACAGATGGATGAGCTGCGGTTTTACTGCTCCCAGGCTGTCCTCTTGAACTGTCCCAATAAAGCCATACAGGCTGTACTGATGCTATGGCACCACCTGTCAAACTCACCCGTTAAGTTTTAAGTGATTGTAAAGTCTTGTTTTTTTTCTTTTTTTAAATAACAGACATGTCATACTTACCTCCTCTGTGCAGTTGGTTTTGCACAGAGCAGCCGGGATCCTCCTCTTTTCGGGTCCCTCTTCACTGCTCCTGGCCTCTCCCTCCTATCGAGTGCTCCCACAGTCAGCAGTTTCCTATGGGGGCACTCCAGGCGAGTCACAGCTCCGTGTATCCATTCAGACACGGAGCCTCGACCCGGCCCCGCCGCCTCTCTCCCCCGATTGGCTGACTAACTTTGACAGCCGTGGGAGCCAATGGCGCTGCTGCTGTGGCTCAGCCAATCAGGAGGAGTGTCCCTGACAGCTTAGACATTCGTGGACATCACTGGAGAGAGATGGGGCTCAGGTAAGTAATTAGGGGGTGCTGGGGAGGCTGCTACACACAGAAGGTTTTTTCATCTTAATGCATAGAATGCATTAAGATAAAAAAACCTTCTGCCTTTACAACTCCTTTAATTGGGTAGTGCAGCATTATAGGGTTTAAATTAGATAATGCATGGCCAGCCTTAAGCCTTGTACACATGGTCTGATTGTTAGACAAGCAAGCATCTGATTTTTGTCAAAAGGGTGTGTGCAGGATTTTGTCTAGCATACTAACTATCCGCAAATTGTCATTTGACAAACACGAACTTAATGACGTACTATGAGAGTATAAAGAAGAAATTAATTTCTCAAGCGCCACCCTTTGGGCCCCTTCTGGTAATTTCAAGTTAGTAGAAGTTTGGTGAGCGTTGATTCGCAATTTTCAGATCGTACAAAACAAATGCCTTTTAAAATACGTTTGGCATAACTACACGCCAAGCAGCTTCATTATTATCCCATTAAAAAATATGAGAATTTTGACATTTCATCAACTGCCTCGTCGTTCCTTAATGCCGAGCATGCGTGTTTGTACTTTTGACTTTTGTGTGACGGATTTCTGTACTGACCATCCAAAAACCAGATGTTGGGTTCACATCAGACAAAAATTTTATAGCCTGCACATCCAACTTTTGTCTGATGTAAAAGTAAAATTATCTGTACTAACGATCCGAAAAATCCGCAGACACCTTGTCTTCAGACTTTTCCCTTCTGATTTTCATACCGTGTGTACTGTGTGTACAAGGTCTAACTCACATTCGTACAAACACATAGTAGGGCCAATTACAGGAGCCAAGTAACCTACCAGCATGTCTTTGGAGTGTCGGAGGAAACCGAAGTATCCAGAGGAAACCCATGCAGACAGTATTCTTTCATTCCTGAGCATGTGTGGTCTTGGTCACATGATTTTTTTCTGACAAATACTGTACTGATTAAATGAAAATTGTTCATTCTGGTATCGTACAAATTTTTTTTTCATGTTCATCCCTTCGGATTATTTTGCATCAACTGTTGTGATCGGCTCTTGAAAGCTGTGTACTAATGATCAGATTATCATACCATCACTTCGAAAGCGGTATTTTTCATCCAATTTTCTCATCGTGTGTACTAGGCTTTAGATTTGTGTCAAGCGAGCAACATTCTGTGCTCACAATGCTAGCAGCCCCTCGGCATAGGACCCGGAAGCTAGTGAAGCTCACTGTAGTAGCTTACTACAGCGATTTATAGCTTTCAGAGAGAACCCACAGGTATGGCAAACATTAAAAAATTTCCACACCTGGAATTCATCTTTAAGAAACTATAAATTGAATTACCAAAGGAATGGCAGCATACACAATAATCACCAAAAAGTTATGATGTTGTGGGATGGGTTAATAAAAAAGCAGTGAAGAAAAAAAGATGTTCCTTTTTGAGCCTACAGCTACTTTTTGGATAACAGCCACAATTTTTCAGTTGCAATTAGAAAAATAAATTTATCACCTAACCACATAAAAGGATAACCTTAATCACCATTAACCAGTAATTCTACTTATCTGAAGAATCAGAATGATTAAAATCATTCCTGAAGCTATATTTATAAAGATTACACATGCACTGCTTTAACTCGGTGAATGCCAGGAAGAAATCAAATCTGATGCTGTTAAAAGGGTTGGTTACAAAAGGGACGGCACTGTGGAGCCACAATGGCTAACCTAATATATTTCAAGTGGTTTAAGATTTCACGTATAATCAGTGAAAGTTGTAAATGTGCCAGATAATGGTTTTTATTTTAGATAGAACACACATGCTTTAGGGAATACGATACAACCATTAATATCAGATTATTCAGGATCAAAGCACCACTCACTTTTTGGATAAAACCACATTATACTTCTACATGATATAAATGTACCAATCACATACGTGTCAGAGCAAAAATAAATCCTAATTATCATAAATGTCCAGCGACAGACCACAGGCTTAATTTCACTACTATTAGTCATGCAAGTCTTTGATAAACCACTGGATAGCAACTTTCTGTTTCAATACTAAGCACATATTTGTCCACTTCAAAACCTGCCCTATATAATAAGGGTCCATTCCCACCAGGTGTGATGAGACTGCATTGGACAGTTATTCTATTTCAGTCCCGCCAAGAGAGAAGGGAAAATGCCTTGTCTCCTGCGTGGCCAGTATACACTACAGCGTTACGGTAGTGTGCAGATGGTTGCAGTGAAAAGGGTAAGGTAGGCCATACTTCTTTTCAGCACCGTTCGAGGCAATCCACCACCTCGAATCTTGCAGTGGCCAACTGAATTTAATGAAATGTCACATTTCAATAAAGTTCAACAAAAGAAAGTGAACAGTGCGATGCACCGAGATTAGTGCATCAGCACTGCAGTGATTCTGCCTGTCCCATTGTAACGCAGTGACTGGTTTTGATCTCACAGTGACACAAGCACACCATCTGCAAGGAGAGTGATGGTGCCAAGAAACTGCCACCACACAGTCTAACACATGATTTGTATGCTCACATAAACTCAGTATGGATGTAGTGGTGATAAAAAAGACTCTACATACAAGTTTATTCTTGGATAACAGTCACCAGTGAGAAAAGCATTTAGATATTTCTACCATCTTGGAGACTGCTACATTGACTTCAATATAAAATTCTAAAGGGGGGGACCCAGGCGGGCAAGCATTAACCAGGTAAAATCCAAAGTCCCTCAAAGGTAAAACAAGGTGAGCCCCCAAAGGGGTTCACCAAACAGTTCTACCCAATGGATTAATGTCCAAGAGGAGAGGGGGTAGAGGAATTATTTATAGGTATAATAACCCGTGCTGGTTAAAGGAGGAGGAATGTCCGCCGTCCATATAGAAGTGTGCTGTTTGGTGAACCTTATTGGGGGCTCACCTTGTTTTACCTTTGAGGGACTTTGGATTTTACCTGGTTAATGCTTGCCCGCCTGGGTCCCCCCCTTTTTTGACCCATAGAGAAAAAATAGCGGATCTCCATGGGGCATATAAAAACATTTGGTCCATCGGCTACATATCCAAGTTTCAACACCATGACTATAGCTACATCCAGGAGTTATATATAAATTTTTTCTGTGAATCTCATCTCGCACTGAGTGTCTGCTCCATCGTGAGCGATAATTATATTACAAATCTAGTCACTCTCCACCCCTGATGAAAGTTCTTCCATCAAAAGAACTGGAAACGCGTCGGGTCTCGGGGGTAACCCAACCTCCACAAGAGCTTCAGTGCTACTTACCTGTTCTTTGTACTGTTTTGTTTTAGCATTTTTGTATTGTATTGTATATGTTGCATTGTGGACCCTGTTCTTGACAATAGGCCGTCACCTTTTAATATTTAAATAAAACCATTCTTTTATATATTTTTGCTCAGTGTGGTGGTCTATTTAAAGTCCCAAACTTAGGTGGTCTTTTTTGGTCTTTAGCCTAACAAAGAGCCAGAAAAGTGAAACTGCCCCTTCTGAATAATGGCACATCAGGAAAAAACACCTGGGATAAGCCTATTACATAACTTACTGCATAGTTTAAAGTGGTTGTAAACTCTTACATATACACATACATGAAAAAAATCCTCCAATATACATTTTACCTGCAGTCTTCTCTTCTCTACAGCCATTCAAAGTCCAGAATTTATAACGCTTGTCTCAGCTGTCAGAAACCAGGGGACTGAGAGCTGAAATTACATCCTGCAGCTCAGTGAGGAGAGTTCTGAGAGCTGACTGGAGGGAAGGGACACACCCCCTTCACACAGAACACAGGAACAGAGCTAAGACAATCAATCACAGGCTTTAAAAGACAAAAGTCTTATAAAGATGTGTATGAAGCCACATGTTACCATGACTGTGGGATATTGCTATGAAGAGTCCATGTTTGTGCCGCTTGCATAATTCATTTTGTAATACTCTGTAATGTATTTATGCTTGTTGCCTTTCTGACCCTGTTTTGCATCATTGCTTCCAACTTTGCACCTGTTTAAACTACTATATCCAATTGCTCCCTGTCTAAACAGTTGACTATTACTGCTGTTATACATATACTTGATATTTCTGATTATGTTTATTCTGTTCATAAACAAATTTTAAAGTGACTCTATCACAAAGTAAAATACCTAGATGACAGGGTTCTCATCAAGCAGCCATCGCCCATCCATTAAGCAGCCGTCTCCAAAGTGCTGTGTACTAGTTCCAGGGTTAAAGCCCCACATCCAACATGCATTATATAAGTTATGAAATGGCTGCTTTCATAAGACGCTAATTATATAGCCCTATTTTTGTAAAAGATTCCAGATGTATTGTAATTTACTGGAAATATCAAGAAAATCTTTCAGGTTTTACCATGCGTAATTTAAGGCCAATGCTGAAATATTCAAAAATCATTTAGCTAACACTAACATTTTTTTGTATCAGTTATGAATAAAAAAAAAGATTTCCTGATTATACCATTACTCTGCATTTTTGCAACATAGAACAAATAAAGTACAGTACATAGAGTATAAATAAGGGATTATACAATGTCTCATCTCTTTCAAATTTAAGAAAGACATTTAAAAGTAAAGTGTGCATAGATGGTTCGCTCTGAACATTAGTCTTAAGCATACAGACATGAGTAATTTCACAAGTCAGTCTCCTGTATACAAACTTTAAACATCAATATGTATATCCTGCATTGAATAGTATTGCACAATAATTTTATACTTACCACCTGGAGTTTGCTGGTTGTCCGGGCTTGTCGAAATCCATCAGTTGGAACGCAGTGATCTGCATGTCCATTGCAAAAGCAGCTTCCCTTAACTATAAAGTCATAAACAGCATAGTGGGCTAAAGACTGCGGTTTGATGTCTGAGTCCTTGTTGTGGCAGGGACACAGCTGTTGCTTCAGCAGTTGAACACGGAGATTAGTGATCTTTAGTTTGTCTTGTGCTTCTTCACTATGAGGATCCACAGTTGAATAGTAAGGTGGCATAGCTCGAAAAATAACCTGCGGGAAATTATGAATACATGAGATTTTAAGGTAAATTAAAACAAAACATATCAAGGTCTATTACTACGGGGAGCCATAGAAATGTGTTGCTGGTTAGAATTACTAAACTCCCACCCATACACCCAGCACTGAGAACAACAGGCAGTGTGAGGTGTGTGCACTCTTGTTGAGATCAATGCACACAGCAAGAACCACTACAATTTTAATCCTTGGTTGATGGTAACAATTAAAGATGGGCTCGGGTGTGTTCAGGGATCTCACCTGCTCGATCCTGCCAGGAAAGCGACACTGCACACGGCAAATCACAGGCAGAGAGTCATTTCTCAATCTGTGCAGCTGCGGATCGGGAAATGTCTCACTGCCTGTGATTAGCCGTGTGCAGTGTCGGACAGGTGGGATCCCGAACAAGCCTGATTCTATTCCTAATACAAGAAGCATGCACAAGTTGAAAGTAGGGCTACCTAAAAGGGAATAGGCATTTATCACACAAGTTTCTTTGCATTAAAGTAAACAACCTGAAAAGAAATATGGAGAATGGCATTGCTTACTTTCTTCTGAAAGAGATAGTTGCTTTGCTGCCATGTTGATCCAAAGGCTTTAAAGCACAACTTTATTTTTAATTGAAGTTGTCCTTCAAGAGTTTCCTCCATCCCCCTCAGTTCAACCCACTTAGTTAAAAACATATCTACAACCCGCTCTTGTTGTAAGTCTTGACTAGTACTGTGTCTGCCTCTTTTATGCCTATGGCTGCTCTATACCATGGTGGCCACCAGCCATCCATAGCGGTAAACATCATCAATTGGGATAAATGAGGCTGTGGCATGCATGCGTAGTAGGTGTAGGGCCATTCATTAAACCTGATGTACTATTGGACCAGGTATGGCTTCCCTATGGTCACAGCACACACCAATGCCACTGTTATCTGAAAACAGCTTAGTGAGCAGAATTTCCAACACATTCAATATTATTATTATAGATATTTCTATAGCGCCATCAATGTTCGCAGCACTTTGCATATATATATATATTGTACATTCACATCAGTCCTTGCCCTTAAGGAGCTTATAATCAAAGGTCCTTAAAGCAGGGGTGTAAACCGCATTTTTCTTTTTTAAACCTGCAGGGCAAAGTTATAATGTGCTAGGTTAAAGAGAAGTCCTCCAGCGGTGCCTCGTCACCCCTGATGGGGCTTCTATCTTCCCCCAGTCTTCCTTTCGGGTTGGCAGGCTCTGGTCCTTTGACTGGACAAGCAGCAATGTCTTCACTCCTGCGTATGTGCACAGGAGTCGCGTTCACGGCACTGGGTTCTGAAGGAACAGCGCGGTATGCCGTCCCTTTAGAGTGCATGCACCGGCGGCTTCACAAGAAAATATCTCCTAAACGGTGCACATTTAGGAGATATTTACTGTACCTATAGGTAAAAATCGTCCATGGGAATTTACTCCCACTTCAACTCACATTCATACATACACATAATAGGGCCAATTTACACAGGGAATAAACCCCCGCAGGTACAAGGAGAACATGCAAACTCCAGTAAGGTAGTACCGTCGTGTCAGAAAACAGCCCGCAGAAGAACTGGCACATCTGCTAATGCCCAGCAGAATCGTAGACTGACACATACAAATTCACCGTTGGCACAAAGAAATTCGTCAAAGCTAATACACATGTACACACGGCACTAAAGGTCTCAAAGAATAATGTGCCAGTGTGTATGTGCGTGCACCTAGGCGCACGCAATGCGTGACAGATTACTGGCACCCAGATGGCCTATTTAAAGCCAGCAGCATCAGCTACTAGTTGCTGGATGATCTTCAGCTCCCCCATGTGTTCCTGTTCCTGTTTGTTATCGGATTTACTGTTATCGAGTCGGCTTGCCTTTGACATATCTTGTCTCCATTGCTGGCTTTGACCCTCGGCTTGTTCCACTGACCCGCTTCTGCCTGCTGATCTGTGTATGACCTTTGGGTTGCTCATTGGACTCCACTGTTGCCTGTTTACCAGTGCATGACTCTGGCTTCCTCCTGACTCTGTTTGCTGCTTTACCTCTGGCTGATATTCAGTGTATGACTACTGGCTGGTTGCCGCCCCCCCCCCCCCACAAATATAGCACCAGCCGCCACTGATTTTATCTGAGTCTTGGCCACTGCTATCTGCTACGTCTCCATGTAGTAAACCAGATGTTAATATGTGCATATAAAATACCTAAGTTGTAGAAATAAACTGAGTTGTAGAATTCCCTGACAGCATGGTATTATTTGATATAGAAGCATATCTGCAAATAAAGAGTACAGTTAAATCTTACAGGTTATAGAGAAAAGAGCTAAGCACACCTGGCTAATAGGCATCATGCTACTCAGTGAACCTGTAGTTAATAAAAGTACTTGCCTTAGGGAAATATTCAAACCATTTGAGTTACATCATTACCAAGACTCTTGTGGTTCCATCTGGGACACATCTAATATTAACGTGTAACAATAGCTGTGTCGACACCAGGAAAGTATCATCTTTTGCTGCCAGTGTGTGCACAACAATGTGTACTGTACTCTACTAGTTACTGATTTATTGCTACATGAGCAGCTGAACCTTAGCAGAAAGAAAATACCCATCATTTAACTTTGGTAACTCTGGGGCCTGTAAATCTACTCTTTCAGACCAGACGTACCATTTATAATTACCCTGAAATTTATATTGTGTTGCACTTGGCTGTAGGCAAGAAGCAGGCAAGTGCAACACATTTGTAAGGACAGAAAGGGATGAAAAAAGAGAATGTCTGCTACGTTATGAAATGCTTTAGGAAATGTTTCTATAAAGGCTCGACCAACAAAATTGTGTTTTTGGCACACTTTTTTTGCATGGTCTGGTACTCTGGTGCTCCAATGACTATATAGCAGACTGTGCATGAAAAGCCCAGAAACACTAATAGGTCATCAAACCAGTCAAGACCAAAACAGACTGATGAGATAAGTACCAGAAGGTAACCTGCATGATAACTGGAATTCAAGTAAGGAGTCAAACCAGTTGGTCATAGGAGATCTTTTGGGATAAATACATTTAGGTTTACAAACCATCCATCAAAGGTAAACTATAGAGCTGGATCAGAGTTGGGGTTCTACTTTTCATTCTGCCAACACAGGATCACAAAACATACACACAACATTAGGGGTACTTTTAGGTACATACCGTGACACCATTATTTGAATTAAAACATCCTTTTATTTATATATATATATATATATATATATATATATATATATATGTACATAAACTTACTGTTATAAAATCAGACAAAGTGTGGTTGATTATTAATAACTTGATAAATATGCTACTCTTAACAATTTGATCACAAATATAACAATTGTATGATTATCCAGACATCTAAATATAGGGGTTGGCCAAAAATTTGGAAACACTACATGATTTGCAGGTGAGAAAGTGATGACATTTCTTATGGAAAGCGGAAGTGATGTGACATGGGATGGTAGGTGGCATAAACTCCAAACATACAAAGAACACTAGACCCACCAAACTGGATTATCACTTGCTGACCACATTATACAGCGGCAAAGTGGCTCTTTTGTACAGGGTACGTGATCCGGCACTCCCGAGTACGGGGCATTCGGGCTGTGCTTTAATTAGACACAGCACAAGCTGATCAACGGGTGCTGGCCAATGGATGTCCGCCGGCACCTGCTGATTGGCGAGGAGGAAGATAGGACAGAGCTCTGTCCTTTTAGGGGGTTATGGCGGTTTTTGTTTCCCTGCAAAACAGGGAATAAAAACCATTACCTCCCTTAGTATAAGCATATAACAGTAATCACATAAACACTGGTTAGCACACATTTAACCCTTTGATTGTCCTAGATGTTAACCCCTTCCCAGCCCGTGTCATTAGTACAGTGCAAATTTTTTCAGCATGCTTCCTATATCGATTGTTTTTATAATGATGTACCTTATTATATACCGTCTGTAATTTTTCAATAAAAATGTATACTTTTTAAATACCTACTGGTCTGCCTAAAATCACCCTGAGGGGTACATGCTGTGCTTTATGCACTAGGCGCTTTCTCTGCCCGATATTTTTAGCACTGATCACTGTATTAGTGTCACTGGTTCCCACAAAGTGTCAGTGTCAGATTGTCAGCCGCAATATCACAGTAGCTGAACGCTGCCATTACTAAAACAGTGGAACCTTGGATTACGAACATAGTTCGTTCCAGAAGAATGCTTGTAATCCAAAGCACTCGTATATCAAAGCAAATTTCCCCATAGAAGTCAATGGAAACTCAGATAATTAATTCCACAGTAATTTCTATGGTATGCAGTACCGCATGTGGCCAGAGGGGGGGGGGGCGCCGGAAACATTTGGAAACCGCTCGGATGCACTCGGAAACACTCAGGAATGAGTGTTTCCGAGTGCATCCAAGCGGCTTTGAATGTCACCGGCACCCACGCACCTCTGCCCAAATACGGTACCTCACACCGCAGAGGCTTGAAGCCAGCTCGTTTTGTAAGACAACGCTTGCAAGCCGAGTCAGGATTTAAAAAAATAATAGCTTGCATTGCGATACGCTCGTTAACAACGTTACTCGCAATCTGAGGTATTACTGTATAAAAAAATTGATAAAATAAAAATTCCAGTATATACAGTATCTCACAAAAGTGAGTACACCCCTCACATTTTTATAAATATTTTATTATATCTTTTCATGTGACAACACTGAATAAATGACACTTTGCTACAATGTAAAGTAGTGAGTGTACAGCTTGTATAACAGTGTAAATTTGCTGTCCACTCAAAATAACTCAACACACAGCCATTAATGTCTAAAACCGCTGGCAACAAAAGGGAGTACACCCCTAAGTGAAAATTTACAAATTGGGCCCAAAGTGTCAATATTTTGTGTGGCCACCATTATTTTCCAGCACTGCCTTAACCCTCTTGGGCATGGAGTTCAATAGAGCTTCACAGGTTGCCACTGGAGCCCTCCATGACGACATCACAGAGCTGGTGTATGTTAGAGACCTTGTGCTCCTCCACCTCCTGTTTGAGGATGCCCCACAGATGCTCAATAGGGTTTAGGTCTGGAGACATGCTTGGCCAGTCCATCACCTTTCCCTTCAGCTTCTTTAGCAAGGCAGTGATCGTCTTGGAGGTGTGTTTGGGGTTGTTATGTTGGAATACTGCCCTGCAGCCCAGTCTCGAAGAGAGGGGATCATGCTCTGCTTCCGTATGTCACAGTACACGTTGGCATTCATGGTTCCCTCAATGAACTGTAGCTCCCCAGTTCCGGCAGCACTCATGCAGCCTCAAACCATGACACTCCCACCAACAAGCTTGACTCTTTGTACCCCTCACCATGTTGCCACCACACACACTTGACATCATCTGAACCAAATAAGTTCATCTTGGTGTCATCAGACCACAGGACATGGTTCCAGTAATTAATGTCCTAATCTGCTTGTCTTCAGCAAACTGTTTGCGGGCTGTCGTGTGCATTATCTTTAGAAGAGGCTTCCTTCTGGGATGACAGCCACTGACCTGCTGACCCCCCACCCCCTTCAACCTCTGCAGCAATGCTGGCACACGTCAATTTTCCAAAGGCAACCTCTGGATATGACGCTGAGAATGTGCACTCAACTCCTTTGGTCGACCATAGCGAGGCCTGACTTGAGTGGAACCTGTCCTGTTAAACCGCTGTATGGTCTTGGCCACCATGCTGCAGCTCAGTTTCAGCATCTTGGCAATCTTCTTATAGCCTCGGTCATCTTTATGTAGAGCATCAATTCTTTTTTTTCAGATCCTCAGAGTTCTTTGCCATGGGGTGCCATGTTGAACTTTCAGTGACCAGTAGTCAGTAGAACGATAACACCAAATTTAACACACCTGCTTCCCATTTACACCCAAGACCTTGTAACACTAACGAGTCACATGACACCGAGGAGGAAATATGGCTAACTGGGCCCAATTTGGACATTTTCACTTAGGGGTGTACTCACTTTTGTTGCCAGCTGTATAGACATTAATGGCTGTGTATTGAGTTATTTTGAGGGGACAGCAAATTTACACTGTTATGCAAGCTGTACACTCACTAGTTTACATTGTAGCAAAGTGTAATTTTTTCAGTGTTGTCACATAAAAAGATATAATAAAATATTTACAAAAATGTGGGGGGTGTACTCTATTTTGTGAGCTACTGTATATCATAGTTTGTAGATGCTATGTAGATGCTATAACGTTTGCATAAACCAACCAATATATGCTTATTGGGATTGGGATTTTTTACAAAAAATATTGGCCTACATTTATGAAGAAATTCATTTTTTTAATTCATTTATTGCCTATATTTAATAGCAGAAAGTAAAAAATATTGTTTTGTTTTTAAATTTTTTTGATTTTTGACTTATATAAAAATAAAAACCCCAGTGGTCATCATATACTACTACCACTGTACAGAAACAATACATTTTGTTTCTGTACAGCGTTGCATGACCGCGCAATTATCAGTTAAAGTAACGAAGTGCCAAAAAGCAGAAAAATGGCCTGGTCATGAAGGGGGTAAATCTTCTGGAGGGAAAGTGGTTATTAATGGCCACATCTGTTTATTGATTTTCACAATTATAAACAATTAACAATACACCATAAGGCCCCTTTCACATGGACGGACCGTTCAGATCCGCCTGTCAGTTTTGAAGGCGGATCTGAACGGGCGCTCCATGTTAGCCTATGGAGCGTCGGATGTCAGCGGAGACATGTCCGCTGACATCCGATCCGCCAAAAGCAGACAGATGGCTCTACGTCCAGATCCGTTGCTGGCGGATCGGATCGGGTGAGATCTGATGAAAACGGACACACTGTCCGTCTTCATCTGATCTCTCCATAGAGACTAGCGGCGCTCGCAAGCCCCTCCCCGCTCAGTGAGCGGGGAGAGAGGCTTGTCATCCGCCGGCTCAGCGGAGATCAACGGAGAGATCTCCCGCTGAGCCGACGTGCAAGCGGAGTCCGGCTCGTGTGAAAGGGGCCTAACTCTTTTAATCACTGTAAACAAATCAGTGGGGCACTCTTCAAATATCCCTCTGGTGACTGGCAAAAATCTCCCTTGGCCTCCTGCTTATATAGGGGTCCTGGGAATTTCTGGGATGTTCTGGGGGGTCAGGTGGCCCTAAATTACCTTTTCTAGAGGCCCCCTAGAACATTCCGAATCAGCTGACCTTTTTTTGAAACTCACCACAGGCTATTCCCCCTTTCCTCACATTCCTTTGCTTCCGCTGTGTGATCTAGACCAGTGTTTCTCAACTCCAGTCCTCAAGGCGCCCCAACAGGTCATGTTTTCAGGATTTCCCTCAGTTGAAATGGCTGTGGTAATTACCAAGGCAGTGAAACTGATCAAATCACCTGTGAAAATAATGGAAAGCCTGAAAACATGACCTGTTGGGGCGCCTTGAGGACTGGAGTTGAGAAAACCTGATCTAGACACCTAGCTAACAGGTGGGAAGCCTCACTTTTGTCATTCACTGCGTGCGCTGCTATTAGTACGGAGTCATGTCAGAGCTTATGGAGTTTCAAAGAGGGAAAATTGTTGGTGCTCGCTTAACTGGTGCCTCTGTGACTGAAATTGGCAATATATTTGCAGTGTTGTGAGCTACAGTTTTAAAGGTTATGACAACATATACAGTATCGGGGGGAAACTGGCTCATTTTCTGCCTCCGACATCTCTGCGAGACCTGCAACGATTTTTGCATGCAGAGTGGTACCAGATTCCACTATTCACCATCCAAAACTTATATTTGTCAATTCCCAGGAGAATTTGGACCGTCTTGTTTGCCAAAGGCAGTCCAACACCATATTAGGTAATGATTTCTTTTTACCTGGTGTTTCCATATTTTTGTCCAACCCCTGTACATTCATTGTTATTATTTACAGAAATCATTCCACAGGGATAGACACAAAGCATTTTGTGAACCAAAGTCCACTTTTTCAGAGGAACAAATAAAGATTGATGCATATATTGTATATCCATTGGCCAAATACACTTAAAGCAGCCAAATGAGCATTAAAATTATCAGTATCCAAAAATTGTTAAGTGCCACAGCGCCTAACCTGGGGACTGTGGAAGAACATTCAAAAGTAACCTTCGGAAAGTTGTGCTACCCCAAATACTTTGGGAAGGTTTGACGGTGTTTGCATAGTATCTGGAAAGTCTTTATAAATGGATTTAGGTCTAGTAAGCTATGATGTCTCTAGTCCTAAGTGTCCCATGGCTGAGTCCCAAGTAGACAAACAATAAAGCTCTCATCACTGGCATCTCAATGTGAATTACTACTGATGCACAACTAGTCTAACCCCCTATGTCACTAGCCTCCCGTGGTTCCCTCCTATTATAAAACCTTAGAAATTTTCAGTAAGCTTGCATTCAATAAGTATAGGCAGCTTTATGCATAAATATCACTTGAGTTAAATATCAACATGGTATTTAGAACATATCTTGGGGATTTAGAACATACTGATAGCTAATGAATACATTCTTTAGTAATTATGCAATTAATCAGTTACAAATTTGTTTAAATTTAGTAGCTGATTAAGATACTGAGCAATAAAAACAAAAACCACACAACCAAAGCACCAGTTTTATCATGCAAAGCAATTATTGTGGGCCTGCATGCACATGTTCATGTATTCTACAACTTTTTATAATTTATTTAGTTATGATTTTTTTGACCTACCTGTATGCTTAGTAATTCAATAATATCCAAATAAAAGAGAAACTTCACCTGAGTTGTGAAAATTAAAATAAAGGCACCACAAGAAACTGCCAGAAACTGAGAGGCAGGATAGAATAGTGGTTAAAGTGTTTGTTAACCCCAAAAAAATTAAAATAAAGCTCCTGTTCCTATAAAGCATGTTATACAGCACAGTGCTTGTGCTGTGTAAATTGGCCCCCTGTATCACCTGTAATACCTGGCTGATCCTGACAATTTCTACCCTCCCCCCTGTACACTAGCCACGATATATCAGGACTGGTGAGCCCCTACACCTTTGTCAGCGTACATGCCTCCGACAGCCGCAAACCTGCTTTGTGTCTCCTGTGTCCTCTCCTCCATCCTCTCCCCCTCCTCACCTCCCTACCCTCTCTACCTGTTAGCTCCATGTCTGCGCCGCCCCCCTCCCGTCCTGCTGCTCAAATTACTGTTTATTTGTAATACAATATCTGTTTTTTACTGTAATGGCCCCCTGCGACTGTGCTGTATAAAAAAAATGCTGTATATACCTTGTTTACAGATGTGTTGGAGATTTTGAATATTTAAAATGGAATTGGATTGCCATGCCCCATCGGATGTGTATATATGTGCATGTATATATATATATATACACATGTGTATATATATTTATATATATTTATGGAGATGTATGTGCGGGGAGGTGTATATGATTTTAGCTGGTAGTTTGTTTCTGTTAAGGGTTAATTTAGCTAAGGGACTTTTGTCAGTTGGAATATGTAATCCAATTGACAGCTCCTTTTGTGTACATGTCGGTTGAAGGTGTGTTGTAGAACTGCCCGGTGTTGTTTACCTAAACTTAATATTCAAAGGAGCAGGGGTAGTCGGTGCGGAGCCGAATTCATTAGCTAATAAAGGCTTTTGTACTCTTCCATGTTAACCAACTGGTTGTTCATCTCAAAGGGTGTTTGATATGCATCAGGACGGACACTCTAACCCAGCTATGATTGCGCATACTTAAGTCCCCTATTCACGAGAAGATCTCCTGTTTGATTAAGTTGCCTTCAAACGAATTAACTAAAGGGGAGGTGCTATTGATGGGAAATTAAGTTATAAGAAATTAACCATTCAGAGAGTTACCCCCGGGAGCCAATGAACATTGAGACTGGAGAAGGGGCATTTTTGGCATATAAATAAGTGTAGAGCTGGATGCTCCAGGCTCTCTCTCGGGATTCCCATACCAATGGATGGAAGTGTAATGTATTCCCTTATCTCTTTATATCTTTTCCTACTGTTCTTCTATATTAAGATTTTGCCTAAGATTCAAGTAACAGCCTGTGTATGTTCATTGTAATTATATCCCCTTTCTGCATTAACTCATTAACTAACTATCTTTGTAAACACATGGCATTTATAACATCTCTATACTATGTTGGGTAATCTAAAATGTTTCTTTATTATGTTTCTTTACTATATAAATAAAATCTAATTGTTTATCCTTTTCGCACAGTTATCGTACGTTTATATTCTTATACAGACAAAGGTTTAATCGCGTTATTCACTTTATCATTGTTGTATCTATAATCATTAAATTAAGCTAGAAATTCAGCTTTAACACAGAGCGCTGATCTGCGCTCATTGACCCGCCACCTAACTCCTTTCTCAGCCCAACAGATACAGCAGGTGGGGCTGACATCAGGGGGGATCCCCAGCCCCATCCGCTGCATCTGTCGGGCCGAGAGAAGAGATAGGCAGTGGGTCAATAAGCGCAGATCAGTGCTCTGTAAACAAGGTATAAACAGCATTGTTTTTATACAGCACAGTCACAGGGGGCCATTACAGTAAAAAACTGAGAGGAAAATGTAAAGTTACATTGGTGGGTTAACAACCACTTTAAGACAGCAGATCTGGTCTGTTGGGGAGAGCCCAGGGGTTGTCTGCTAGAAGTCTAAGTATGTCTCTGTACCAGGTTGTTTTGGGTCAGTTTGGTGCAATTAGAATCATGGTTTTCCTCTCTTTCTGTATTAAGCAGACTGGAGGGAAGGCGCAAATTAGCCAGAACTGAGAGCAGAGGATCACCAAAGCATCTGAGGCTAGAACTAGAGAGTCCCTGGTTCTGGCAACAAACAGAGGCAGTTTTTTGTTGAATATGGAGGCTAGGATGTCCACATCTGGAATCCCCAATTTTTAACATATCAGATTAAATCATCTGAAGGGCCCATTCCCCTTGATTCATGCGATGGCGACTGAGAATCTGCTTTCCAGTAATCCACTCCTGAATTGTGCACTGCAAAGAACGTTAGACAGTAAGTTTCTGTCCAAGTGATGATATGGTTAGCCTCCTTCAAGGCAACCAGACTCCTAATGTCCCCTTGATGGTTGATGTAGGCAACCACATATTGGCATTGTGTGACTGTACCCAGATTGGGTGTTCCTTTAAAAGAGGGTCCAGTGCTGTAGGGCCAACTTTACTGCTCTGAGCTCCAAGGCAGTGATTCTCAACCAGGGTTCCGTGGAACCCTAGGGTTCCTCCAGAGGTTGCTAGGGGTTCCTTCAGCATTGGGCAATGTCTGCCTCTCAGATAAGTTCCCTCTGACACCCTTGATCTTTTTAACTATCTGTAAGGAGGTAATTCTTCCCAATGACCACAAGTGTAAGGACCATTCTTCCTACTGACCATCACTAATGTATCATGAGTTGTAGATTTCAAATTTTTAGCAGGGGTTCCCCGAGACTGGAAAACTATTTCAAGGGTTCCTCTGTATTGAAAAGGTTGAGAAAGGCTGCTCCAAGGCGTTAATAGGAAGCGTAGCTTTTCTTAATGACCGTGTTCCTTGGACAGTTTTGGATTGGAACACTCCTCCCCACCCTGAGAGACTTGACTCTGTTGTGTTAACTTTCCAGTGATAAGAAAGGGAGAACTTCTCCAAAGTTAGGGCTGGGTGGTGATCCACCAAGATAGGGAGTTTCTTTGTTGGCTGGCAAATTGAGAGATAGAGCCTGCTTGTTCCAGACGATACAATATTTTGTTGGAGAGTTCTTGAATGTCATTGGGAGAATGGTACTGCTAGTTAGGCCTAGGCCTATTACTTTCATAGAGAATCTCAATGTGCAAGTGTCTTCGATCTCAAAACTCAAGAATGTGCTTTTAGAGGAGGAACTTTATTTTCTGGTAGAGAGAATTTTGTTTGGGATGTGCCCAGGACCAGACCCAAGTAAGGAAAGGCTGGAGTGCAGTTAAAATTAATCACTCAGACGAAGGCCTGGAGCATCTGAATTGTCTTGTGGACATTTTCAAATGACAAGTCCTTCAGAAGAAGGTTGCCTAGCTAGCCTGTGACCTGGATGCCCTGAGTTCTGAGCAGGGCAAGCAGAGGGGTTAAGACCTTTGTGAACACTCTGGGAGCAGAGAACAGACCAAAGGACAGCATGACAAACTAGAAGTGTCTGTCTGTCAATGCAAAGCACAGAAAGCACTAACGAGGTGGGTAAATGTCTGTCTGTGAAATGTTTGACTTTTTAATTAGAAATAGGATGAATATCTCCATTGGGCTTGGTACCGTGAACAGGTTTGAGTAGAAGCCTTTGAACCTGTCCCTGGGAGAAGAGGTGGTTCAGGACATTTTGCAAGTGTAACTTTCCTTAGACAGATTTTTTCTGTTAAGAAGACAGCCCAGTACAATGCAAAGAGAAAAACAGCTTGCAACATGATAGGCCAACAGTGGAACAAAATTGGTTGATTTAAAAGAGGAACGTGATTAAGTGACACCTCTGATTGAACCCAGAGAAGCAACTGTAACAGATGTTCCCCCACTCTTAGGTATGAGGGTGCCTCTTCATTGTGAAGAGAACTTTAGGGAAGGCTTGGTGGCCTTGGTGGGCCAAGCCTTGTGCCAAAAGGCAATGGCTGAACTTGAAGTTGAGCCCTGGTTAGAGTGAATAGATGCTCTGCGTTTTCAGGAGCTAGGAACTCCTGAACAAGGTGGTTTTGGGACCTTCCGCTGTGGAAGTCAAAGTGTCTCACCGAACAGATGTCTTAATTGAAAAGGTGGTGTTGGCAGGCAGCTTCAGTTGTCCAAGCTTTTATCTTTAAAGTTCTGTGCGTGTGAATGGAGATTAGAGCCATGCTGAGAATTTGTCTCAGGTTCAAAGGCATCTACACAGAAAAGTAGAGCAGAAGGCAATTGTAACTGCAGTATAACAGCATGATTCTGAAATGCAGATTCATGTTGATCATTCATTGTCCTAGTCCAATTAGCTGCAGTTTGACACACTGAAATTGCAACAAGAGCTGGTTGCAGGGCTGGGCCTGCAAGATTTTAAAAAACTTTTAGGAGCATCTCAAACTCTCTATCTGCAGAATCTTTGAAAGATGGAACATCTTCCATAGGTACAGATGGATGTTTGTTTAGGACTGAGATGGCAAGAGCAACTACAGGAATCACCCACTTCTTTGTGAACTCTTTTTATCCACTAGATAGAGTATATTAACGATCTTGGGATTGAAACATTTTTCAAGAGTGATCCAGTCATCTTAGGCTACACATTCTATCTTTTCGTGAACATGGAATGTTTTGTAGGGTTTTGAGACAGAAGAGAGTCAGCTTGCACAATGCCAAGGTTTTTGTGGACAGCGGCAAGGTGTTTTTCAATGCTAGTAAGCACGCTGCATGAAGCTCCCTCTTCAATATAGTGTCAATCTGGGGCAGAAACACCTTTCGGAGCTTGCTCTAATATTTCTTCAATATCCTCTTCATTTCCTTTTGTGTATGTGTCTTCTAGAACTGGCATAATAGGATCCTACTCTGGTTGACAAAGATGGCTGAATTAAGGTCATAGTATGCCCAGGAAATATGAAATAGTTGACAAAGGGGAATAGGAGTAGCGTTTTTGAGCACTGGACAAGATGGCTGAATTAAGGTCATAGTATGCCCAGGAAATATGAAATAGTTGCCAAGAAGTATGCTTTAGGCAAACAGGCAGCTTGCTGCCTGCCTAAAATATAATTGGATGCTAAGACTTTCTCTGGTTCAAGGGGAGCATTGTCACTGTAAGGAAAGCTCTGCTGGGCCTAGTAGTTCCTCGTTGGTGCGATCGGGTGCGTGGGCTCGAGCAGGTGCGCGAGCTACTGCGCATGCGCGGGAGCGAGCGGGTGCGCGTGCACGGACGGGTGCGCGCACGGTCACTGGCGCCGAGCGGGCTATTTAAACCGGTCTTCTCCACACAGTTCTTGCTGCCTGATCTACAACGTTCCGCTTGTCATTCCCTGACACTTCTCTGCCTCTGTGTTTGTGACCCGGCTTGCCCCTCTACCTGTCTGCTGTCTGCCTCGACCCCAGCTTGTCTACGACCATCCACCTGCTTATCCCTCTGGCTTATCCGCATTGTGCTCCACAGTTACCAAACCCGGCTTGTCTGACCATTCTGTGCACCTGTCCCCAAGTGACCTGTTGCCTGCTGGTTCCTGTTGTCCGCTGCAAGCCAGTTCCTGTAACCTGTCTGCTGGTTCCTGTTGTCCGCTGCAAGCCAGTTCCTGTAACCTGTCTGCTGGTTCCTGTTGTCCGCTGCAAGCCAGTTCCTGTAACCTGTCTGCTGGTTCCTGTTGTCCGCTGCAAGCCAGTTCCTGTAACCTGTCTGCTGGTTCCTGTTGTCCGCTGCAAGCCAATTCCTGTAACCTGTCTGCTGGTTCCTGTTGTCCGCTGCAAGCCAGTTCCTGTAACCTGTCTGCTGGTTCCTGTTGTCCGCTGCAAGCCAGTTCCTGTAACCTGTCTGCTGGTTCCTGTTGTCCGCTGCAAGCCAGTTCCTGTAACCTGTCTGCTGGTTCCTGTCGTCCGCTGCAAGCCAGTTCCTGTAACCTGTCTGCTGGTTCCTGTGTCCACTTACCTGCCAGTTCCTGTAACCTGTCTGCTGGTTCCTGTTGTCCGCTGCAAGCCAGTTCCTGTAACCTGTCTGCCAGTTCCTGTGACCGGTTGTCTGCTGGTTCCTGTTGTCTGCTGTCTGCTGGTTCCTGTTGTCTGCTGTCTGCTGGTTCCTGTCATCACCCTGTCCAGGGTTACTGATCTGCACACAGTCTTCTCTGCAACATCTGCCCTGCCTACAGCTGTTGATCCTGCCAGACACTCGTGCTCCCTTCGACTCCTGCACCCCCTGTCTCCATTATCAGGGGCTGCAAGTCTGGGTAGTAAGAGAGGTCTCCTACTGCAATCCGGGCTCGCCACCAGGTACGTGACAGTCACTCTTAGCTTGAGTGTTGTGCGGGCTTTTGACAGAGGGAATGTTCGGCTTAAATTTTTAATTGGCTCCTTTTGCCTGGTCTCTGCCATAGATACAAGTGAGTGTATTCTCCAGTGGGGTACTCATAGAATAGGGTACAGAGTATAGGGTAAACATGTCTATAAGCAGTACGCTGTAAACCAGGTTTAGACCATCATGTAAAGAATCCTTGTGGTGAAAAGGCGGGAGGAAGCGCCTGAGTACCTTGTAAGGGCTCTAGGTGGAAGTAGCATTAAAGTGAATGTAAACCCTCACATATACCCAGTGAAGTGAACAGCCTCAGATGATACACAGAGATGAAACAAATCTCCCTACATAAGTTTTACATGTATATTTGCTGTCTTCAGCTTCCTATATTCTTTAGAAAGCGCACATAGTGTTACAGATTTTCTCTTTCTGTTCAGGACCAGGAGTGGATTCTTGGCATACAGCCAAGACAGCTGATTGGAGGAAACTCCACATAGGTAGAGACTTGCAGAGAGGTTATGTGAATAGTTCAGCTCTCTGCTAATCTATTTATAGCAACCTCCCCAACACAAATTTCAGCCTGGTTTTATCTCAGTTGACAGAACTTGTCAGAAGTTATCATGCTGATAACAGAAGAATGGAGCAGCAGAAAGCCATTGGAACCAGTGCTTTGAAGAGAGATAAGAAAACACTAGCTATATTTGCCCAGCTCAAATTTCATTAATCGGGTTTACATCCACTTTAAACTCTGCGAACAGTATGCAACCAGTGGTGTAATTAACACCTGGAGTGGTTGAATTTTAGCACCAAGTTTGAAAAGTGGTTCAGTGTGGGGTGAATACATTCCAAACATAGTCCAGTGTTCTATAGTAATGTTCAGAGATGTGCACCCATCACTTTTGTAGTGGAGACAGTGAATATATGCAATGCCATTCCTGTCTAAGCAAGAAATCCAGAAGTGGAGAAAGGAAAGTTTCAAAAAAGGTATTTGACAAAAAGAAGATAATAATATAAATAATTGACATCATTTTATCAAAAGGGAGTATGAGAAATAAAATTAGGAAATTTGCAAAATGAGGGTGAAGGTCTGCTTTAGTTTTCATTTTGAAACGATATAATTTAAATACGCTTTGGCTATTACTTTACACATACTGAAAGCTAAAACCAGACTGGGTGTTGCTTATTAGATAGCAAAAGGCTGAAAAATACACACTTTTCCCTTTTATGATAGTCTAGATCTATTGTGTGTCTAGGGCGTTGCTGAGCCCCAGCCTAGCTTTTTTTTCTATCTTCTACAGAAAAGTGAGAGAAAGGTAACATGTTCTGAGCACCATCACGTTAGTCGAGGTAGTGAAAAGGTCATAACTGTGCAACTTTATTAACCACTTGCCGACCATTCGCCGCAGTTGTACTGCAGCAGAATGGCACGGCTGGTCGAAACGACGTTATGTATCATCGCTTCGCCCTGCGCCCCCTGTCCGCCCACGGAGCCGATGCGAGTGCCCGGCGGTCGCGATCACCGCCGGGCTCCCACGAGCGCTCATCGGGAGGGGCCAAGATCTCCCTCTGATGTCAGCCGGGGAGGTAATTTGGCTGCTCAGCCCCTCACACAGTAGCCCTGGATCAGAGTCGGAGAACGGCCGGGAGTCACATGACCGGCCTGAAGAGAGCTGTAAAACGGTATTTACAAGCATAATTTTAATAAAAAATGTATACAGTGTGGTATGCCTAGATATAATAGAGGGGCTTGCAGTGACAATTTGTAATTTTTGATTTTCTACTTATAGCGGCAGGAGGGGGAGCAGAGACACAGACATGGAGCTGATAGGCAGGGGGTGAGGGAGACAGAGGAGAGCTGCGGATGAAGGAGGGACATGAACTGACCACGGTTGTCAAGGCTCAGCAGCCATGATTATCATGGTCAGGACACAGAGGGGGACACAGGAAGTGGCAGGATCAAGCCAGGTTTTTTATAGCTTAGAGAGGGGCAGATTAGACAGCACAAGCACTGTGCTGTTTATTCTGCCATGAGGGTACAAGGGTTACAAACACTAAGCTATGGATAATGCAAGGCAATTAATATTTAGTTGCTGAAGTATCCTACACCGTGTGCAACTTTTACTTATATTGAGGTCTTTGAGGAAATTATATTTTCCGGTCTGGTTCTCTTTATGCATCTAATAATGTGATATATAAAAATAGCAGGAAACTAATTGGACAATATTACAGGATAAATGCAGGTCCCTGAATAATTCCCACACACTCTATTAGCACAAGGCTGAAGTATGGCATATAATGTATAATTTGTTTTTCTTCAAATAGTCGTTTTCACACACAAATAAAAAAAGTGTTACACACATTCTTGGCAGGTGTACTCCGTCACATACCAGTAACTTTGCTGAATTGTTATTTGAACACCTGGTGTGACCTGTTCTCTATACTTACACCTAAAGGCATACTTCACACATAAAACTAATACTTTTCCCTTTATCAGTTGACGCACTATGTCAGCAAGCTATACTATTCCATACGAAAGCAGACGTGTATTGTAAGTCAATTTGGCTTATGATTGATTTCTGCTACATTTTACAAAAACATAACAATATATAATATAGATACATATTAGTTAAAAACAGGTCTTCAAACATTTGACAGCTTTATGTACTCAGTTTTGTGCCTTCCACTAACAAAAAAAACGTGTTTGTTTATCAATTCAAAATTACCTTTCTGTCATTAGATTTGTATTATCTATGCCATAGTTCCATAAATGTGAGAGAAATCCGAAAGATATCCTTACATTAGGCTGTATAAAATTAACTTGCCAAGAATCAGCCTTTTTATAATGAACAAGCGGCTCTTTTTACAATGACTAATCAATCAAGGGGTACTGAAAACACAACTGCATGATAACCACATCCGCACAATTGTCGCACAATCCTTTACATTTATCTAAAGGACACTTGCACAATCCAGAAATCTTGTGCCAGTGCCAAATAGCTCAACACATCAGAGCAGCTGCCATTGTTGCTTTTTTGGATTTTGTGGAGACACACGCTTGAAGCCTTCAGCTTCCCTGCAAAGGCTATGTCTAGGCTTCTGGTGTGTCGCTGTACCTTTATGCTTGGATGAGCTTGTAAGAGTGCAAGAGGAGATTTGTCCTTTAGAGCGTAAGCTCTGATGATCACTGATCTTATCCATCCAGTGATGATAGATTTTGAAGCAGGGTGTCCCTTGTGAGGCCCTGAGAAAAGGACAAATAAGGAATCAGTCTACCTAAAGGAAGCTGTTGCTTTGATATAAACTCAAATGGCCCTGACTATGTCCAGGCAATTAAGAGAGATTTTCTTTTGATGCTTTGGAGCAGGACATAAGGATGGTAAGATGTTTTTTTCATTGGGGTAGAAGTGTGGTGCAACCTTAGGAAGAAAAAATGGTCTTGTACGTAAGACTATTCCATACCATACCTCATCATTGTGCGGAATGAGGAATGGCACTCTACAAGAGAGAGATTTTAACTAACAGACATGTCTAACAGATGTGATAGCTACCAAAAAGGCCACTTTGATGCATAGGTCAGCTACAGGAATGTCCATAATGGGTTCAGAGGATGGTGTCTGCAGGGCAGAGAGAACCAAGTTTAGATCCAGAGGGAGCACAGTGTGCTGTAATGTACAGCCTGATGTGAGATACACCTTGAAAGAAGGTTTTTAAATGGAAAAGGGAAGCATAACACCTGTCCTTTCAGAGTACTTAGGCTATGTTATGGTCAAGACCTGATTGTAGGAAGGCCAGAATACAAGGCACAAAATAGTCTCTGGGATTGAGATGCCTGCGATCATGCCAAGCAAAGAAGGATTTCCAGGTATGATGGTAGATTTTTTTTGAAAGTGGCTTTAATTGGTTTTAGCATGATCGGAATGACAGACTCAGAAATCCCTCTGTCTCTTCAGATCTGGGCCAGCAAATGGATGCAGGATGGAATAGAAGTCTGAATATGTCTGTGTACCAAGTTCTTCTGTGCCAGTTTGGTGCAATTAGAATCAATGTCTTCTGTTCTTGCTCTATTTTGTTGGCAGCTGACATTTGGACCACATGAACAGTCAGTCTCCATCCATGAGATGATCTGGCTTGCTACCATTAGCGCTGCAAGACTCTTGGTGCCCCTTTGGTGGTTGCTATTGTCCACAGCAGTGGCACTGTCTGAGTGTACCCTGATTGGGTGTCCCTGCATAAGGAGGTTCCAGTGTTGCAGAGCCACCTTTATTGCTCTGAGCATCAAGATGTTGATAAAAAAATTGGTTTCAGCAGGTGACCATTTTCCTGTACAATGAGGGATTGAAACACTCCTCCCCAGCCTGACAGACTTGCATCTGTTGCTACTGTTATCCAAAGATAGGGAAGGGAAGATTTCTCTATTGTCAAGGCTGGGTTGAGGATCTACCAAGCTCGTGAATTCTTTGCTTGGCTGGATAGGAGCATAGGAGTTCAAAAGATGCTTGCTCCAATTTGACAAAATGTTTGGCTGGTGAACAAAGAGATCTCTTATGGAGAAAGAGTTTTGGATGTCTCTTTGACTTTAATAAACAAACGTGGGCTTTGAGAGAGAGGATTTATTTCTGGAAGGAAAGCCTTTACTTGGGATGTGTCCAGGACCAGAACTAAGTATTTCAGATGCAGAGAATATTAGAGAGCAGACTTTTGAAAAGTGACCAGCCAAGCAAAGGTCTATAGCTTCTAGATTGACCTGTAGACATTTGCAGATAGCTGGGTGGAAGATGAGTCCTTCAGGAGAAGGACATCCAGGTAACCTGTGACCTGGATACCCTGAGAACAAGAAGAGCTGCTAAGACCTTTGTGAATACTCTTGGAGCAGAGGATGGGCCAAAAGGCAGTGTGGCAAACTGGAAGTGACTGCCTGTCACTGCGAAGCACACAAAACACTGATTAGGAGGATAAATGGGGATATGCAGATAGGCATTCCTCTTGTCTCAGAGAGGCCATAACTGACCTGAAGATTCTATGCGAAAATCTAGATTAGGAAGGTATTTGTTAGGGGATTTATAGTCCAGAATAGGATGAATTCCCCTGTTGGGCTTTGGTACCGTGCATTGGTTTGGGAAAAAACCATTGAACCTGTCTTGTGGAGGTACAGGGACAAGAGATGGCTCAGGGCATTGTACAAATCAAACTGTCCTTGGACAGATTTTGGTTGATCTGAGAGAAGAAAGTTCCCTCTTTAATTACATGGCAGTCTTGGGAAGAATACTCTCCTGCAGCTTCCTCCTGTACTGCCTCTATTTCCTACTGAATCTCTTCTGTGTCTGCTTTGTCTATGGCAGGAATATCAGGATTAAGGTAGATATGGGAGTAGGAGAAGACACCTGGTGTTTTTTAGCCCTGGACAGAGATGACTGTATTAAAATTTTTACTTCCCCAAGGAATTGTGACATAGTGTAGAAGAGAATTCTGCTTTTGTCAGGTAAGCTGCTTTTTGCGTGCTTGAATTTGAGCTAGAACTGGCTGCAAAGGCCAGTGTTCCTGCTCAGGTGCAAGGGGCGCATTGTCACTCTGAGGCTTAGTAGTGTGCGGGCCTTTAGCAGAGCGAATACTCATTTGCTGTTTTGTCATAACTCCCTTTTGCCTGATTTCCACCATAGCTACTCACAGAGTAAGGTGTGGAATATAGAGTAAGCATGTCCAGAAGCAGAATGAAGCAACCTGAACATAGACCGGTCCTGTAACAAATCCTTGTGGTGAAAGGGATAGAGGAAGCATCTGAGTACCTTATAAGGGCTTTAGGCAAAAGTGGCTGTAAAGTGTGCAAACTGTGGTATGATGTCATACCTGGTCATCCATCTGAGACTGAGCTCTGAGTGGTTGAGCTTTAGCACACAATAAAAAAAGTTTACACCAAAGTGAATACAATTCAAATATAACCGCAGTCTTTTACCATACCGGTCAAAGATACAGGGTAGGTGACCCTATCTTACCTGTCCACATCACTGAACTAAAATCCAAGCTTTTCCCGTCATGGTGGGCATACCCACGAACAAGATTTCTGAGACCATAGGGATGGACCATAGCCATGGACCTCTTTTCTGTAAAGGTGAATTTACCCTTTAATACAAAAAATACTAGCAAATCATTATTAAAAACTCAAGAAACACTAAATCCTTTAGTGCCGATTCACACTGGGGCGACCTGTCAGGCGACTTAGCCACCTGACAAGTCGTACTCCATGCAGTGCAATGGAACCATTCTAATGGGAGTGACTCAAGTCTCTCTGACTTAGAAAAAGGTTCCTGTACTAATTTGGGGCTACTTCGCAGTGGCTTGCATTGACTTCTTTTACAGAAGTTGTTTGAAAGCCGCGCTGAGGTCGCTCTGTGCGGGGGCGGCTTCAGAGTGGGACGACTTTGAAGCCGCCCCAGTGTAAACCAGCACTTACCATCATGAATTTATTTTAAAAAGTCCAAATATAACATAATTAATTTTTACATTGATATATTCAGTTGCTATTCAATAAGATAAAATGACTTGAAACAGACCACATCTCTTAGTAAGTATGTATCATGGGAATTGTAAAATGCCAGTATCCCCGACTGTTTGCAAAACAAACCAATTCTGCAAGATTTGTTTTTTTCCTCGCATATACCCAGTGAAGTCAACAGCCTCAGACGATACACAGGGAATCCCTCTACATAAGTTTTACATGTATATCTGCAGTCTTCAGCTTGCTATATTCTTTAGAATTCCTACATCGGGTAAGAATTTTTACTTCCTCATTCAACACTAGTGTTGACATTCTCTGTATGACAGCTGATTGGGGGAAAGGCACACCCCCATGCCCCCCCCCCCCACATTGGCAGAAGGAAAATGCTTTCAGAGCTGTGCTTTTACAAGGCAAGCTTTCTGCTAATCTATTTATAGCAACCTCCCACAACACACATTCCTGGCTGCTTTTATCTCCCGTCTCAAAGAACTTGTCAGAAGTTATCATGCTGATAACAGAAGAAGGGAGCAGCACAAACACACAGGACTTAGTGCTTTGGAGAGAGATAAGGAAACACTACAGATATCTGTGCCTAGGTCAAATTTCATGAATTGGTTTACATCCACTTTAAACCTAAATAAAATCAGCAGTCCAAGTGGCATACATAAGCAAATATACCGTATGTGAATGTTAAATGGAGTCGCAAGCTGCAATAAAATTGTAGGGCCAAATCGCACTGATCTGTGGCTTTGAAATCGCACTTGAACTAGCACGATTTCAAAGCTGCACTGGTGTGAACCAGGATTCCAGTTCTTCATAATTATATAACGGTAATCATTTTTCATTAGTTTACAAAAACTGTCACATGATGACACTAAAAATACGTATCAGTGAGTACCTGAGAAAAAGTATTGGTATGCGGTCCTAAAAACTGGTATTGGTACATCCCTAGTGCTTCCTCCCAACTTATGGGGCATACATATAAATTGCTAAACTGAGAGCATAGCTTACTGAAAGGAAATAGTAGGTATTCTGGAGGACCACCCGTCTATTAGGTACACCGACAGCGCCCTCAGATATCTGAAGACACCATGAAATGAGAAGCAAGTAAAATGTCTGCCTTTATTAGGTGTGTTACTGCTTATATATGGTACAACATACCAATAGAAAGAGGGGAGGGGGGAGTGGTTAGTAAATTATGTATTTGTATAGAAATATATAGTTTATGCTAAACCAATACAGCACTAGACAGCTGAAGATCTAACAGTAATGTACAGTAAGAAGAAAAATGTCTGGAAGTCAATCAGTCAAGAGTCCATTTAGAACCAGCTCAAAGATCAGTTTCAGTTGAAGAGCATTACAAAGAACTCCACTGCACTGTTTTACTAGCTTTTTTTTTTTTCTTGGCAATACTGGGTATAATACATACCACACAAGTGTACATTGACACAAGCCTACAATGCACTTTCACCTGTCATTATCTAAAACAAATCATGAAGCAATTTCATATGTGCATATTGCTTGTTTATTCCTCGGCTAACCTCATGATAGCTGTCAAGTTTAACTATTTTATTACTCATTTACAACTGATCATAAAAATGTTGCCAAAATTATGTTATATTACTTCCACAGCCTTATACCAATTTTTAGAGAAAGTTACAACTCTAATTATATAGCATTATATAATTTCAATATACAACTCATAATTTTTCATTTGCATGTTTATTGAGATTTTTTTTTTTTCAGGAAACATTAGTAAAAATCTTCAAAACAGTTAAAATTTAAGCAATATACAGATATCAAAGAAATCAAGGTAGGTAGATCCAAGTAAAAATAAGTTTAAGGGGACACACTTTCATTAAAATGGATAAGAATAATAATGTGGTGATAGATCTTAATGGTCAAGTCTATCATCCATGGTTAAATTTAACAGGAAAAAACATGTAAGGTTTACTCCCTTCATGACCAGGCCATTACTTGCTATTCAATGCTGAGCTACTTTAACTGGCAATTGTGCAATCATGCAACACTGTACGCAAATTAAATTGATATCATTTTTTTTCCCCACACAAATAGAGCTTTATTTTGGTGGTATTTGATCACCACTGGGATTCTTATTTTTTGCTATATAAAGAGCCCCCAACAAGTTTTGAGTATAGTCTGGGAGACTCACCTCTATATTTGCCCTGTGACCATTGTCACTGAGACAGAAAATAAGGAGTTGTCATGAGAGCAAAAGGGGACAAAATCTTTAAATGAAGACCAAATGTTCTAGTGAGAACTATCTACGATGGGAATTTCCCTCATTTTGGGGAGATTTCCTATCACTTCCTGTGGAAAATCCAGGACAAGAAGTAAAGAGAAATCTCCACAGCAGAGCTTGTAATACATTCCTGCTCAGTCCAAAACAAAAAAAAAAAAGAAGTTTTGGCTATTCATACACTTTAAAATATTATAGAATTGCTCCAAATAACACTGAAAATTCAGTTCAGGATAGAATATGCAAAACCACATACTCTAATATTCTTATAAGGGACCTGTCGTCATCCAGTGGGTCCTACGATATTTTGAATATATCCACCAACATCATTTCAGATGCAGCTTCCATGTTGTAGAGTGTCAATATGCTGTCTATAACTGACTATGGCTGGACAAACATCCCCCCCCCCACAAAAAAATGATGGAGCACCAAGATGCTTACATGCCACGTCCGCTGACACAACACTTTCTACAGAAGTGGACAGAAATGCACCCAATGGAAAAGAGATTTGAAACTTTAAAATTTGGACACTCACTGGTGTGATAATGAGCGGTATATGAGCGTTTTGCAAGACGAGCAACATTTAAAAAAAAATCCTGACTTGATATGCAAGCGCTGTCTTGCAAGACGAGCAGGACTCAAGCCGCTGAGATGTATATATTACCGTATGTGGCCAGAGGCGCTGGTCGCTCCCAGCGATTCCTGGAGAACTCGGTGACACTCCCAGTTGGGTGGGGCGGGCATAACGAGCGTCGTAGCACCCGGAACTGTCAACAGTTTCGAGTGTCTCAGAGTGTCTCTGAGTAATTCCGAGTCCTCCAGAAAGCTCTGGGAGCCACCAGCGCCCCCGCACCTCTGGCCACATACAGTACTGCATACACCAGCGCCCCCGCACCTCTGGCCACATACAGTAATGCATTCACCAGCAGTGGTTGTGGAATGAATCATCTGAGTTTCCTTTATTACTTATGGGGAAACTCGCTTTGATATACGAGTGCTTTGGATTACAAGCATGCTTCTGGAACAAATTATGCTCGTAATCCTAGGTATTACTGTAGAGAAACAATCATATGAATAAAAAAACTGTGTTTTCTCACCCTCCAGGTGTAAACGAAAACCGAAATGATTCCCCATAACCTCAGATGGTTCACGCTGATCAATTGTGAATAGTTAATTAGAAATCAAGTTGGAAAGACTAGACTCGTGAAGAATAATTCCTGCTGGCTCACTGCTGAGGCTGGCTTGCATCTGGAATTTATGAACATAAGTGGAATTTTGAACTAAAGTGGAGAGTTAAAAACCAGGAGTTGAAAACAGGAGTTTAGACAGGAGTCTTCTAACCTGTAAATAACATCTTAAACTTCCTATAAGTAATTATATTGTAACTGGGAAATGAGCGCTAGCAGGCTTAAAGGTTTTTCTCAGTACACAGTGTGCTACTTGTATGCAAAATTGGTGAAACAGCTCCAGGATGGATACCGCTGTGACAGATGTGAGAGGGTTACCCTTCTGGAAGCTTGCATTAGAGATCTGGAGGAGCAAGTTGCAACACTGGGTCAGAAGAACAACCTTAAAAGGTGTCCTCTGCTCGCTGAGCAGGTAGTCATTAGGGTTGATGTGGAGGGGCAAGTCAGGATTATCAGGTAGGTATATACAAGTCCCTTTTTAAATGCCTCCGTGCCATCGGGAGCGCGCCGGTCGGGACCCCCGTGTGGCCGGTCGCGGGTCCCGCGGACTCGATCGCCGCGGGGACACCCGCGATCGTCTCACGGGAAGGCTGAACGGGGAGATGCGGAAATAAACAGCATCTCCCCGTTCTGCCTAGCAACTAGTGACGCCGATCTCTGCTCCCTGTGATTGGAGAAGAGATCAGCATTCACTAGCTGACAGACACGCCCCCCCCACAGTAAGAAACACACCCCTAGGCATACTTAACCCCTACACTGCCACCTAGTGGTTAACCCCTTCACTGTCAGTGTAATTTATACAGGAATCAATGCATTTAAATAGCATTGATTGCTGTATAAATGACAATGGTCCCCAAAAATGTGTCAAAAATGTCCGATGTGTTCGCCATAATGTCACAATCACAATAAAAATCGCTGATCGCCGCCATTACTAATAAAAAAAAATTATTAATAAAAATGCTATAAAACTATCCCCTATCTTGTAAACGCTATAACTTCTGCGCAAAACAATCAATAATCGCTTATTGCGATTTTTTTTACCAAAAATATGTAGAAGAATACGCATCGGCTTAAACTGAGGAAAAAAAATGTTTTTTTTTTTTTATATATTTTTGGGGGATATTTATTATAGCAAAAAATAAAAAATATTTCGTTTTTTTTTTTCAAAATTGTCGCTCTTTTTTGTTTATAGCGCAAAAAATAAAAACCGAAGGGGCGATCAAATACCACCAAAAGAAAGCTCTATTTGTGGGAAGAAAAGGACGTAAATTTTGTTTGGGAGCCATGTCGCACGACCGCGCAATTGTCAGTTAAAGCGACGCAGTGCCGAATCGCAAAAAGGGGCCTGGTCCTTTGGCTGCAAATTGGTCAGGTCTGAAAGTGGTTAACCGCTTCCCGACCGCCTCATGTAGATATACGTCTACAGAATGGCACGGGCAGGCAAAAGCACGTACGGGTACGTCCCCTTTAATTTGCCTGCCCGTGGGTCGCGCTCGCGACCCGGTCGGGAGCTCCGTGACCACGGCCGCGGGACCAGCGGACCCGATCGCCGCTGGTATCCCGCGATCGGGTTACGGAGCTGAAGAACGGGGAGAGGTTTGTGTAAACAAACCTCTCCCCGCGCTTCCTACTCTGCCTGTCATTGATCGGCTGTTCCCTGTCATCGGGAAAGCCGATCAATGATGTCAGACGTACAGCCACGCCCCCCTACTGTAAAAAAAAAACACAACACGTCACACTGACTCCTCCCCGCCCCCTAGTGGTTAACTCCTTCACTGCAACTGTCATTTACATAGGAATCAGTGCTATTTAAATAGCACTGATTTCTGTATAAATGACAAATGTCCCAAATCGCCGCCATTACTAGTACAATAAAAAATATATTAAAAAAAATGCTATAAAACTATCTATCCCCTATTTTGTAAACGCTATAACTTTTGCGCAAACTAATCAATAATCGCTAATTTACCAAAAATATGTAGAAGAATACATATCGGCCTAAACTGAGGAAAAATTTTTTTTTTTATATATTTTTTGGGGATAGTTATTATAGCAAAAAGTAAAAAATATTGCATTTTTTTCAAAATTGTCGCTCTATTTTTGTTTATAGCGCAAAAAATAAAAACCGCAGGGGCGATCAAATACCACCAAAAGAAAGCTCTATTTGTGGGCAAAAAAGGACGCCAATTTTGTTTGGGAGCCACGTCGCATGACCGCGCAATTGTCAGTTAAAGCGACGCAGTGCAGAATCGCAAAAAGGGGCCTGGTCCTTTGGCTGCCAATTGGTCCGGGGCTGAAGTGGTTAAGGGGGGAGCGGTTCAGTGGCGGTAAAAAAACACAGCTGAACTGTGTTTCAATGCTCTTTATTAATACTTAATGTAATGAATGTGACTTTAGAACTTCTTTAACCATTCAACAATAATCAAAGCAACTGAAGCCTGCATGAGCATGCAAACACAGTGTGGGACCTCTAAAACCAAGGGTTCTCTGAAAGACAAAAAATTACAACAACCCCAATTGCAAAAAAGTTGGAAAGGTCTGTAAAATCTGCATAAAAACAGAATGTAGTAATTTGCAATTCTCATAAACCAATATTTTATTCACAATAGAAAATAGAAAACATCAAATGTACCTTTTTAAGATAAAAACAAGATCATTTTAAAATTGATGGCATCAACACATCTCAAAAAAGTTGGGAAAGGGCCATGTTTACCACAGTGTCTGGAAATTGAGGAGACCAGTTGCTGGGGTTTTGGGAGAGGAATGTTGCCCCATTCTTGCCTGAGCATATGCTGTTCTAAAACCTTGGTATATCTTTCAGGATTGATGGTGCCTTTCCAAATGTGCAAGCTGCCTAGTCCATATGCACTAATGCACCGCTATACCATCTGAGATGCAGACTTTTGAACTGAGTGCTAATAACAAGCCGGAAGGTCCCTCTCCTCAGTCTGGAGAAGTTGGTGTCCATAGTTGCCAAAAAGAATGCCAAATTTTAATTCGTCTGACCACAAAACAGTTTTCCAACAGACCATTTTAACCGGTTTCCGACCAGCTCATGTCTTTTTACTGCGACACAATGGCACCACTGCACGAAAATCCCGTACCCATACGGGGCACGATCGCGCGCCCCTGCCACGCACGCGACCATCGGATTTGTTCAAGAACTGATCAATCTTCAGGTCCAGGCCAATGATTTATGGCCTGGACCTGCTGATCAGTTCTGGCGAATGAAATGCTTCCCCTGCCTGTGAGCGTAAACATAGGCAGGGAAAGTGATGTCATCTCCCCTCGTGGAACTCTTTTCCATTCCAGAGAGAGAAGAGGAGACATGTAACTGTAAATTGCACCAACACTACAGTACAAGTAGGCACACTTGTCACCCCCGGATCACCCCCATATCGCCCCTCCCCCTCAGTTAACCCCTTCACTCCCTGTCACAGTGTCACCAAGTGCAGTTGTCAGATTTTTCACAGATCACTGTACTGGTGTCATTTGTAACACTAATCAGCGTTAGGGCATTTAGTAGTAGGCCGAGATAGGTCTAGGGTACCTCCCTAAACCCCCCTAATAAAGGTTTAACCCCTTGATCGCCCCCCAGTTAACCCTTTCACCTCCTGTCAACAATGTCACTAGTAGATCTATCTTCTGATCGCCGTTTTAGTGTTACTGGTGACTCTGGTTAGTTATTTTTTATAGCGTCAGTGTACCCGCTGTATATTACCCAATAAAGGTTTAACCCCCTGATCACCCAGCAGGTGACATCAGTTAGGTTTTAGTGTCAGTTAGGGTCAGCCTCAGATTTGTGCCAGTAGCGCTAACACCCACGCATGCACCATACACCTCCCTTAGTAGTATAGTGTCCGAACAGATCAATAGCTTTGATCTGATCAGATCTATACTAGCGTCCCCAATAGTTTAGAGTTCCCAAAAACGCAGCGTTAGCAGGATCTCCCCAGATACCTGCTAGCACCTCCGCACAGCCCAGCCCACCCAAGTGCAGTATCAATCGATTACTGTCACTTACAAAACACATAACTGCAGCTTTCGCAGGGTCAGGCCTGATCCCTGGGAACGCTAACATTTTTTGGTAGCGATTGAAGCAGGCTCTGACAATCAGGTGATCTTTTTGCCTGTGAGTTGCACTAGTTGTACCAGTAAATTTAGAGGCCAAAATGTCCAATCTGAGGTACACTAGTGAAGAGGCCTACATGTTTCTGAGCATGACAGATGAGAGTGAAGTGATCTGTCAGATTCAGGCTCAGAATACGATCCTGTAGACAGCAGGGGCACCCTGACAGATAGCTCTGATGACGGAGTAGTGGTCCCTGCTAAGGTCAGGCGTACCCGACCCCGTTCTTCTGTTGTTGAGGTGCAAGAACTGCAATGCTCTCGTATGGAGCAGAGAGCCAGTTCATCCTTCTGGTGAACTGGCAAGCACCAGCGGCCTAGTACATCCTGGTCGTACATCCAGCACTGCAGTAACACTTGGTGACATGGCGAGTCCCATAAGTGCAGTTCAAGCTAGTGCGGAGGCTAGCACAAGTAGTGTCCCGCAGCCACCAAGAAGACAAACACAGGCCCGTCAAGCCCATAGTGCCCTTCCTGCTGCATTTGCCCGTCCGAATTGGGAGCCCACCACTTCTGCAGCACTCCTACTCCCCCCATCCACTGGCCAACCCGGAATTCAGGTGGAAACTGTTGATTTTAGGTCACTTGATTTCTATTCGCTGTTTTTCACGGAAGATCTCTATAGATTTATTGTGGACCAAAGCAATTTGTATGCTGGTCAATTCATCGCCGCTAATCCCCAGTTGACCCTTGCCAGAGATTGGAGACCTATTACAGTTTCCGAATTTAAGACCTTCCTGGGCCTATCCCTCTTCATAAGCATAACTAAAAAAAGGAAGTTGCGGTCATATTGGTCCACTGACCCAATTCACCATATGTCTGTGTTCTCTGCATCCATGACCAGGAAATGATACGAGCAGATCTTGCGGTTCATGCATTTTTAAGACAATGAACTCTGTCGTCCCGGGGTGACCCTGGATACGATCGGCTTTACAAAATTCGGCCCCTTGTAAACCACTTCAACCAACAGTTTGCAGCCTTGTTTACTCCCGGTCAAGTTGTCTGCGTTGATGAGTCCCTGATTAAGTTTTCTAGCCGCTTGTCATTCAAACAGTATCGTCCCAGCAAGCGTGCCAAATATGGGGTCAAGATGTATAACCTCTGTGACAGGATAACAAGCTATACATATCGTTTTATGGTTTACGAGGGAAAACATAGTCATGTGGAGCCCAAGAACTGCCCAAACTAGGGAGCGCTGGTAAGACTGGGGGGGACTTGGTGTCACCCTTTTTCGGAAAGGGGTACCACTTGTACAATTATTACACAAGCGTGCCACTTTTTAGTCACTTGTTTGATCATGGAATTGGCGCATGTGGCACTGTGCGATCTAATCGCTTGGGCTTACCCCAGCGGCTTGTAGATTTCCATCTTAGGCTAGGGAAGAGAGCCTGCTTGAGAAGCAATAATTTGCTTGCAGTGAAGTGGAGAGATAATCGGAATGTTTTCGTTCTGTCCTCCCTTCACGCAGACAAGACAGTCCAAATTCCTACGGCGACTGGTGTTGTTGTGGAGAAACCCCTCTGTGTCCACGAATACAATTTAATGTGGGAGGGGTGGACCTCAACGACCAGTTGATGGCGCCGTATCTAATTGCCTGACGCTGGTACAAAAAAGTGTCAGTATACTTATGCCAATTAGCTCTGCTGAACGCTTATGTGCTATACAAAGCGTCAGGAAGAACTGGATCCTTCCTTAAATTCTAGAAAGATCATCACAGCCCTTCTGTTTCCAGATACAAATGCAGTGAGAATGGGAGGCCATTTCCGTATGTCCTCCCTGGTACCCCTACCAATCAATCGCCCCAAAGAAGATGTCCTGTCTGTAGCAAGTGCGGATATAAGCGTGAAGCCCACTAGTTGTCCCTCCTGTCCTGGCCAACCTGGTCTTTGCATCGATGAATGTTTCGAATGTTACCACACACTGGTGGAGCATTAACGCAGGATACAGCACTGCACACTCTAGGGCACACTTTCACAGGGTCTCCAAAGATACCATCGCATTTTGAGAGACCCAAACCTGGAACCGTTTTAGTGTTACTATGTTTCATCAAGTTTGCTTTTCAGGTATGTAATTCTTTTATACTTTACTGTTTACTGTGTTTTATTGTTAATCATTATTTTCTTCTCAGGTACACCATTCAGCTGCAGCACTGATTTATTTATTTTGACAGCAACAGCGTTTGCTCTCACGATACATAAATAAGCGACTCCAGAACTGTAGGAGGTGATTTCACCACCACAGTTGAAAAAAAAACGATGCATGTATGCCCATCATTAGAAGTGGGTGGATGCAGGGCGGTATTCTAATGGTGGGCATATCCACCGATCAATCTCTTTTTTCGTTCAGCCCACAGGCTGTATGAAAAAAAGAACATTACAATATTTGCCCAACAAGGACCAGCAACGTACTGGTATGTTGCTGGACTTTGAGTGGTTATACCAGAATGATGCCTGCAAGTTTAGGTATCATCTGCTTTTACGAGCAGTGGGAGGGAACGTTAATCTTCCACGGTTTTCTTGGGTTCTCCTGTCCCACCGGGGAACCTGTGAATGCAGCCAGTGGTTCCGCCAGCTAACCATAGAGCTGATCGAAGACCAGAACGGCTCCAATCATCTCTATGGCCTAAGAAACCGGACGCTACGAGCATTTCATGACTTTTGTTTCGCCGGATATAAACAGCGCCATTGGGAAATTGGGAAAGCATCTTATCACACCGATGTTGGTGTGGTCAGATGCTTTGAGGGCAGAGGAGAGATCTAGAGTCTAATAGACCCCAATTTTTTTTTTAAAAGAGTACCTGTCACTACCTATTGCTATCATATGGGATATTTACATTCCCTGTAATAACAAAAAAAAACGATATAAAAAAAAAAAAAAAAAAAAATGAAAGAAACAGTGTAAAATAAAATAAAAAAGCAAAATGAATAATAATAAAAAAAAGCACCCCTGCAATGGCGAACGCAACCGTCAGTCTCGTGTCATATGTAAACAGCAATTGCACCATGCATGTGAGGTATCACCGCAAACTTCAGATGGGGGGCAGCAATTTTAGCAGTAGACCTCCTCTGTAAATCTAAAGTGGTAACCTGTAAAGGCTTTTAAAAATGTATGTAGTTTGTCGCTGCTGCACGGTTGTGCGCAATTTTAAAGCATGTCATGTTTGGTATCTATGTACTTGGCATATGATCATCTTTTATATTTTACAAAACATTTGGGCAAAATATTGTGTTTTAGTGCAATAAAATTCAAAAAAGTTTTTTTTTTTTTTTTTTAAATTGCTTTTGAAAAAGCGCTGCGCAAATACTGTGTGAAAAAAAAAATTGTAACACCCACCATTTTAATCTGTAGGGCCTTTGCTTTAAAAAATATATATAATGTTTGGGGGTTCATTTTATAGCAAAAGGAAAATATTTTTTCATGTAAACAGAAAAGGGCTTTGTCTTCAAGTGGTTAGAAGAGTGGGTGATGTGTGGCATAAGCTTCTAATGCTGTGCATAAAATGCCAGGACAGTTCACCCCACACCCCCCCCCCAAATGACCCCATTTTGGAAAGTAGACACCCCAAGCTATTTGCTGATAGGCATGTTGAGTCCATGGAATATTTTATATTTTGCCACAAGTTTCGGGAAAATTACAATATATTTGTTTTTCACAAAGTTGTCACTAAATGATATACTGCTCAAACATGCCATGTGCATAAGTGAAATTACACCCCAAAATACATTGTTGCTTCTCCTGAGTATGGGAATACCACATGTGTGGGATTTTTTGGCAGTCTAGCCGTGTACAGGACCTCGAAAACCAAGCACTGCCTTAAGGCGTAAATTCCTAGTTGCTACAACTTTTGCGCAAACCAATAAATATACGCTTAATGAATAAATTTTTTTTACCCAAAACATGTGGCTGAATACATTTTGGCCTAAATGTATGACTAAAATTGAGTTGATTGTATTTTTTTTATAACAAAGAGTAGAAAATACATTTTTTTTCAAAATGTTCGGTCTTTTTTCATTTATATTGCAAAATAAAAAAATATCTGTAGAAGTGATCAAATACCCCCAAAAGAAATCTCTATTTGTGGGGGGAAGAGGGACGCAAATTTTGTTTGGGTACAGTATTGCATGGCCACGCAATTACCAGTTAAAGCAGCGCAGTGCCAAATTGTAAAAGGTGCTTTGGTCATGAAGGGGTAAAAACTTCCGAGGCTGTAGTGGTTAAATGAGCTTTGGTAATAAAATAAATAATAATAATAAATGTCACTGACAAGGAAGAGGTTAACACTAGGGGGCGATCAAGGGGTTAAGTGTTCCCTATCGAGGTGTTTATAACTGTGGGGGGAGTGGACTGACAGGGAGTAGAGATAGATTGCTGTTCCTGATCACTAGGAACAGCAGATCTATCTCTACTCCCCTAACAGAATGGGGATCTGTCTGTTTACATTGACAGATCCCCGCTCTGTCACTCTCAGAAGCGATCGTGGGTTGCCGGCGGACATCGTGGCCGCCGGCCATGCTCATTGGCTCCTACGTCGCGTGTGCCCCCTATACCTCTTAACCCCCCTGGCAGTAATCCCGAGTCTGGCTCGGGGTGGGAACTTCAGTACCAAAAGCGTTAACCCCGAGCCAGACTCGGGCTCGCATTGCAGGATACAGGGGGAAGTTACTTACCTTATCCCCTGGATCCTGCGATGTCTCCCCGCTGTGTGAGCGAGCCGTCTGCTCGCTCGATTCACACAGTGCCCGAGTGCCGCTGATCTCCGTTCCCTGCGACGTTACGACGCACGGGAGCGGAGATCGGCGCCAAATTCAAAAAAGTTAAAAAACACAATACACATACAGTACTGTAATCTTACAGATTACAGTACTGAATACAAAAAATACACATCCCATTTGTCCCTAGTGGTCTGCATGTCATTTTATATAATAAATATTTTTTTTTATGCCTGGAAACTGGAGATTGTCCATAGCAACCAAAAAGTGTCCCTTTATGTCAAAAGTGGTTTTAGACCAGCTAGAAAACAGGGATAATAAATTAGAATCACAATTTATCATCAAACACTAAATTTAATGACAGCGACTATTCTGCAACTGAGCAAATTTCAGTGTTTTTGATTTGATTACATTATTGAATAATTTTTATATATATTTTTATTATATTATAATTTATGATTTTGTGTTTCTACTAGACTCTGGATCGAAAAGAAGTGAGTTATTCATAAGAATTGCATGCCTACAATATAAAAACGCCAAATTTCCATGCAAAATAATTGTACTGCTTTTAGCACAAAATTCCAGACAGAATCATACCGCCAGGGAGGTTAATATACCTACGGCGGTTTGCGAAGCTGTACCGAAATGGTGGCTGGTCGGCAAGAGGTTAATTGCAAAATGTTCTTCTAGGGCTTCCTTGTTAGTACCACTTTCTTTGCCAGCTTTTTTTTGTTGCCATGTCCCAACTTTTTTGAGACATGCTGATGCCACCAATTTCAAAATTACTTTTTTTCTTAAAATGATACATTTTCTCAGTTTAAACATGTGATATGTTTTCTATTTTCTATTGTGAATAAAATATGGGTTTATGAGATTTGCAAATCATTGCATTATGATTTTATGTCGATTTTACACAACGTCCAAACGTTTTTTAGATTTGGGGTTGTATAACTGAGGTATTGTCTGATCCTCCCAACTACTCATACTTAATTAGTGGTAGCCATACCGTTTTACTTAAGAACAAATAATAATATGCAGGAAATGGTGGCATCGTCCTCAATTTTAAAAAGTAATGCTGATATATGCATATCAGAGCACTCCTGGTTTTAAGGTCTAGGGTGCTGAATTAGACATTCATGGGTGGTTCAGGCACTAAGACACCAAGGAATGCCTGTTAATCGACCATATTAACATTTTTTTATTTCTGATGAATGGAAAGGGCTGCTTTAAAGTTCTTATTCTGCATAATCGGCTCATGCTTTTTTTGTTACATTGGTAAAATTAAATATCTTTGCCTGGAGTAAACCCACACCTTCGCTCCCTTCACCGGTATAAAGATTTATAGCTCCTGGCGTGTCTTTCATTTAGATATGTGCCTGCTCTCCCATCTTCAAAGTAAGTAAACAAGACTATCTGAGTAATAAGAATGAGAAGGGCTTGTAGTAACATGTTACCAGCGCTAGTAGATAATCAGGCTCATTCAATCGCACTAAAATATACATTAAAAAATAATTTGTTCTTCATCTTCACAGAAGATCCATCCCTAAATCATTTGATGAGGTTTAACAGCTGAATACTAGTTAAAAGTTCTGCTAGGATTGGTCAGCCTAGGGGTGTCTGCACAGGTCGAGGGTGTCCTATAGACCTTTTCCCGATCAGACATTTACTGACTAGATCAGGCAATGATTATTATATTTCTAAGGGGACCTCCATAATGATGTGCAAAGTGCTATATTCCACAGTAACCCATCATATTTCGGTGACAGCAGTCAGAAGAATCAAACATGTTTGTGATCTGCTGCTCTGTTACCGCACTTTTCACAAAGCTCTTTGCTTTGTAACTCAACTTACTTTCATGCAATTGAATGGCCCTTTGCCAGAGTGTTTTTGTGCATCCATATATTGCACCTGGGATTAGGGACTTTCTCACTGCATTAATTATCACGTGCATACTTCCTGATCACTATCTTACAGTATATGTCACCCAGGAGCCCTCATGCTATTCTATTCACAAATGTAGATGAATCATGATGAGTTTCCTGCCGTTCCCATGACATTCCATGTTCTCAGAGACAATGTTACAAACATCACAATCACCCTGAACAGCACAGCTTCGGGCAATCACACAGAACCACTTCAAAGGTGAAACATGGCTTAACTAAAACACATACAGTAGTACATACTCATTTAAAAAATATTCTGGACTTTACAATGCAAGAAATGAAAGTGAAGGTCTTTTGGGTTAACTGTATTTGTGCAAATGATGCCTATATTCCATTACAGTGTTCATATAAAGATCATTATCAGGCATCATCAAACTATTTCAATGTTCTGGACTTAAAGTGTTTGTTAAGTCTAAAATATTATTCACTGCCAGACCCTCTATTAGAGGCTGGCATACCACACTATCCAAGTCCTTTGTAAAACGAGCCCTCTAAATATCTTTTTAGAGCTGTCTTCAGGCCGGTCACATGACTCGCAGCCGCTTTACAGCTCCGAGACATTGCTTCTGCAGGAGGGGGAGACAGAGACACAGAGAGGATGCTGACATGCAGGAGGGGGTGAGGGGGAGAGCAGAGGGAACAGTTTAGTCTGACGGAAGGACGTACTCTGACCATGGTAGTTAGGGCTGAGCAGCCCTGATTATCGTGGTGAGTATAACGAGGGCATACAGGAAGTGGCAGGATTTTTTATTAATGTTTAACAAACAGTACACAGGGAGGTTTTTTTTACAGTTTAGAGGGGGCAGATTACACAGCACAAGCACTGCATTATGGGAACAGAATCTGAATTTTTTTTTTTTTGGGTTAACAAACACTTTAATTTTATTTTTTAAGTCACCACACTTCATTTTTATATCTGCAGAGAAGAAACTAAGGGTCACATGGCTTGGTGGCAGATTTGTTCTTTGTTTTAAAAGTGTTAAACATTTTTGTTAGGCTTCCATTTCTGTCTGTGACCCCGCAATTTTCCTTCAATTCCTGTCCCTGTGATGCACATACAAAAATGAGAGATATAGGAAGGCATGGACAACAATAAAAAACATTTTCAGAGGTTCTAACCCTTCCTCACTCTACAGAGAAACCCTATCCTTCAAACTATAGACTCAAATCATGACTTGTCTATTCCACCTCTCAATGGTGAGAGGAAGGGAGCTCTACACAGGAACCTTAAGGTCCCTTTCACACTACTGCGACTTCAAAGTCACACGATTTTGCCATGATTTCATGGAATGCCTGTGTAAACTTGAGGTCTATGGACCTCAACTCGCATCAAAGTCAGACCAAAGTAGTGCAGGGAGTACTATAGTCACACAGATATGAATGGTACTCATTGGAAATCATGGGGTACAACTTGTCATGCAACTTTGCAGTCCCAAGTTGCACGACAAGTCACACAAGTGTGAAAAAAGTATTCATACCCCTTGAAATTTTACACATTTTGTAATGTTACAAGCAAAAACATAAATGTACTTTATTGGGATTTTATGTGATAGACCAACACAAAGTGGCACAGAATTGTGAAGTGGAAGGAAAATGATAAATGGTTTTCAAATTTTCTTTACACATAAATATCTGAAAAGTGTGGTGTGCATTTGTATTCAGCCCCCCTTACTTTGATACCCCTAACATAAATCTAGTGGAACCAATTGCCTTCAGAAGTCACCTAATTATAACTTTTTATCAGGGTCATTTGGGTAGTTTCTGTTGTGATTATGATTTAAAAAGAGTAAAAACCGTTGATTGATAATAAATGGCTTCAGCCAAACACTAACCATGAGTAAAAGAAAAGTTTTTGTGTTCTCATTCATATTCTCTGAAAAATGGCCAAGAAATCATAAATTCTGCCAGGGTATGTAAACTTATGAGCACAACTGTATACAAAAATATCCCAAGCGGTGGGAGAATATGTCAACAGGACAACTATTAGTCGTGCACTCCACAAATCTGGCAAGAAGAAAGCCATTGTTGAAAGAAAGCCATAAGAAGTCCCATTTTCATTTTGCGATAAGCCATGTGGGGGACACAGCAAACATGTGGAAGAAGGTGCTCCGGTCAGATGAGATTACAATTGAACTTTTTGGCCTTAAAGCAAAACGCTATTTATGGCTACATACTGACACTGCACATCCATCCTCACCGTGAAACATGGTGGTGGCAGCATCGTGTTGTGGGATGCTTTTCTTCAGCAGAGAGAGGGAAGCTGATCAGAGTTGATGGGAAGATGGATAGAGCCAAATACAGGGCAATCTTAGCAGAAAACCTGTTAAGAGTCTGCAAAAGACTTGAGACTGGGGCGGAGGTTCACCTTTCAGCAGGACAACAACCCTAAACATACAGCCATAGCTACAATGGAATGATTTAGATCAAAGCATATCCATGTGTTAGAATGGCCCAGTCAAAGTCAAGACCTAAATCCAATTGAGAATCTATTGCAAGATGTAAAAATTGCTGTTCACAGATGCTCTCCATCCAATCTGACAGAGCATAAACAATTTTGCAAAGAATAGGCAAAAATGTCACTCTCTAGATCTGCAAAGCTGGTAGAGGCATACCCAAAATGCCTTTGAATTTTGGGAAGAAACCGGAGTACCCAGAGGAAACCCACACAGGCACAGGGAGAACATTCAAACTCCAGGCAGGTAGTGCCATGGTTGGGTTTTGACCCAATGACCCCAGTGCTGCTAAGTAGAAGTGCAACCCACTTAGCCACTGTACTGCCCATGTATGGCTGAGATCTGCCCCCTGATGGTGCTTAAGGCCAGGAGCTGATTCAGACTACACTGGAAGAAATGCAGTATTCCTCCAACTGAGTACTTCTTAAGATGGCCAGCAGTTGACTCGATTCTCCCCTCAATATATTCAATGTTTTTGGGGGAATCCCTTTGTGAAAAATCTGGTGCAGCTCTGCATGGAAACCAATCAGCTTCCAAGTTTTATTGCCAAAACTTAACTGAACAAGCTGAAGTTAAAATCTGACTGGCTACCATGCACAGCTGCACCATATTCAGAATTCACCAGTTTTAGTAAATCCCCCCTCAATGCTCTGGAATTAGAAAAGTACACACTATAGAAGGATGAATTTTTTCATATTTCATGTCAGAGGTTTACAGTCACTTTAATTATTTAACTCAAAGCGGGATTCCACCCTAAAGTGGAACTTACGCTTTTCGGAACCCTCCCCCCCTCCGGTGTCACATTTTGCACCTTTCAGGGAGGAGGGGGGTGCAGATACCTGTCTAAGACAGGTATTTACACCCACTTCCGGGCATAAACTCCCACGGGAGTTTACGCCACTTCCTGTCCCGGCGCGCTGTCTGCTGGGACACACACGGGTCCCAGCAGACAGAGCGGACGATTCTCATTGGGCTGGGTGACTCGCTCATGCGCAGTAGGGAACAGGGAAGTGAAGCCGCAACGCGACACTTCCTGATTCCCTCACCGAGAATGGCGCCGGCAGCAGCAGAGAGCGAGCGATTGGTCGGCCTCTGCTGCCGACATCGCTGGAACCTGTGACAGGTAAGTGTCCATTTATTAAAAGTCAGCAGCTGCAGTATTTATAGCTGCTGGCTTTTAAAAAAAAATTTCAGGTACAGTCCCGCTTTAACTGGTCATTTACACATGTCAGGACAAAACCCAAAACAAGGTACTTCTAGAATGTGTTCAGAAAATGCTTGGCATTCTGATAAAAGCCCAGCACTGGCTTTTGAACTGTTGATGGCCTCTAACTAAAGGTTCATATGGATGTGAACCTGCTAGCAACTAGGAAGGAGGTATGCTATTCATTCAGCTGTGTATGTTGAGATTTGACCTTTAAAATCAAATCACACAGATTGTTCAAGATATTCAATGCATAACATTACATCAATAAAACAAAATATTCATGTAATATTTTAAGTTTACCATACTTATATCAATTAAAATGTATTTAGTCCTGAACATAACAAATAAAGAAAGAAATTTAAAGACTATTTGAAGAATTAAGCTAAAAGCACTGCAGGCACTTGTTTAGAAAATAAAAAAATAAATTCATAACTACGGTGTTATAACAAGAACTAATGATATCAATGGAATGTTAAACTGTAACATTCAGGCAAATGTTAATTTATTCTTTAGATAACATATCAGTGAAATGCTGAAATACCCAATGTTCTCTGGTTTTGTACATTGTGTAGTCTGTAGGAAAATGCAAATTCCTGGACATGTGGACGCCTCGTCAGCTACACAAAGTGCCACCGCCATTTGTAAAGCCTTGGCAGTCCCTAATTGTAAACAAAGGCAAATTAGCATTTGTTTAAGGAAAATAATTAATTTACTTTCCCTGGCGACAGCTTTTTTTTTTTTTACAACTGAGAAAAACATCCTTCCTCCAAGAGTCATTTTGTTTTTAAAATAAAATGATAGACTGCGTATTTTGTATAGCACTATCAAGGCTATGATAAGTTTTAACATCAGTGATATTTTTAAAAACTTTAAAGCTGAGCTTTACAGACAGTAAGGCCCCTTTCACACTGGGGCGGTTTTCAGGCGGTAAAGCGCTAAAAATAGTGCCTGTACAGCGCTTGAAAAAAACGGCCCCATTCACTCCAGTGTGAAAGCCGGCGGGCTTTCACACTGGAGCGGTGCGCTAGCAGGACGGTAAAAAAAAGGCCTGCTAGCAGCATCTTTGGAGCGGTATAGGAGCGGTGTGTTCACCGCTCCTATACCGATCCTTCCCATTGATTTGAATGGGACACCGCTGTAATACCGCGGCAATACCGCCGCAAAGCGCTAAATATAGTGCTGCTTTACCGTCACCGTGGCTCCCGCCCCAGTGTGAAAGGGGCCTTAGGCTCCATTCACACCTGAGCGTATTGATTTACTGGCGTTTTTTTAAACTTTTTTTGCAGCTTTTTACAAGCTTTTTTAAAGCGTTTTAGAAGCGTAGTACAAGCATTTTACAGCTTCAGGTATTTTTGTTTAGCCAATAGAAAGCACTAGGAGGAGGAGAGGGAGTGGAAATTTGGGGAGGAGAGCTGTAATTTTAGCAGAAAGCGCTCATAAAATGCTCGTAAAATGCTCAAGTCAGGCATTTCCATTGAAGTCTATGGGGCCAAAAACGCTTGTAATCTGCCAAAAAGAAGCTCATGTACTTTTCTGAGCAACAGGTGATTTGCTTCAGGCAACAGAATGCTCAGATGTGAACAGGGGCCATTTAAATGAATGGGATTTGGCTTGTTGAACATTTTAGAGCTACAAGCTTCAAGCAGAAAATTGCGCAGATATAAAAGGGGCCTAAGAAAAAGACACAAGTCAACGCAGCTCTGTAGTCATTAATACAGCATTCAATTATTTTTGTGTAATGCAAGCATTACAGATAATACCTGAACTTGGCCTGGTGTAAGCCTTTTGCAGTTCCTTTAAAGAAGGGCTGGAGTGTGAGAGGATGAAGCAGTATAAAGAACCAATGACTGACTGCATGATGCATGCTGGCATGCCAATAAGAAGGGAAAGCAAAGTGACAGAGAGATGAGCTTTTCAATGAGTTGTTTCTCCTTCACTGTCCATTCACAGCCTGGGATGGGTCCAGTACAACCTAAGCTTTAAGAAATAGGTTGAATGAGGCTGGTCATCAGACTGAGGACATCTAATGGAAGCAAAAAAGTACTTCAGGGGAAATCTTTGGATTGAAGTCAAATATTGCAGCAAAAATCTGGTTTTATTACATAATTTTTTTTATCTTATTTTTGGCTGAAGTTTTTAGTTTTACTTCCATAATCAACATGCAGGACCAATTGATATGCACACCAAACAAAAGTGGTCCTCCTCCATCCCTTACTGTAAAGCAAAACCGTGGAAGCCCACACTTAACCCATGTCATCATGATTCACAGCTTAGCATCATGACAATAAATATACAGGGGCACTGCTAGGGTTGGGAACATGTCCCAAATCTCCTGCCATGTGTCCCGGTGTTGGGACTGGTAAGAAGGGTCCCACTGTCTCCCCTACTTTGTCTGCCCTAATTATATCCACCCATGTAAAATCCAACCTACTGCTACTGCAGTAGGTGAGACATTTCCTCCCTGGCACATAAGGGCAATATTTTCCTCTGAAACATTGTGCTGGGGAGAGTAGGATAATGGGGCATCTACCTACCCCACTGCCCACTAATTCCCACAGTGTCATTGGGTCATATTTTATTTGAGTTAAAGTGGTTGTAAACCCTTACATATACCCAGTGAAGTGACTGGCCTCAGATGATACACAGAGATGAAACAACTCCTCTTACATAAATTGTAACTGTTTATCTGAAGTTTTCTCTTCTCTATATCTGTGCAAAATGTAGAATATATAAAGCTTGTCTGAGAGTTTAGAAAAAAAAGGGTCACCGAGCCAAAATTACGCTCTGCAGAGCTCAGTGAGGAGAGCTCTTAGAGCTGATTGGAGGAAAGGGACACACCCCCCTTCACACAGCACACAGGAACAGAACTGAGGCTGTCAATCAGCTGGAGATCCCTCCCCTGTCACCATTTTTCTCTTGGTGTCAGGAAAACTTGTCAGAAGTGATGCATGCTGATAGCAAGAGGAACAAAGCAGCAGACAAAGGTGACACTTAGTGCTCTTAATCGAGACAAGTAAACACTATAGAGGGAAATGCTTTGTTCATATATCATGTCCGAGGTTTACATCCACTTTAAATATTGGGGGGGGGGTAGCTAGGAAGAGGATGGAAAGCAGCCAGGAAATTGGATATATTGTAAGGCAAAGTCTTCCAGGCTCAAATCAGCCTTATACTTCATATCTCTTAGCTCTTTCCTACACAACTATTCATGTTCTTACATAGGAGTATTTAGGGAAAATTTGCATCAAAAGTTCATTTTCTGAACTTGTTGCATTTTTTACATTTAGGTTATTGTCCAAAAAAAATTACTATCGTTTGGCCAAATAAAAAGAAATAATTTTCTCCTGCAAGACACTTAGTAGGTTCTTCTTTTCAATTGTTATATGTATTCAGAATCATGAATTATGTAATCTGCAGTTAATGCAGACAGCAATCAGCCAGAGACTGCCCTGTGTTAACTAACAGACAGCTCTCTTTGTAATAATATTGGCAGGTGTCCCGATTAAATTTGGCTTGATAACCTCGTTGACAACTTCTGTAATGTAATATGACTAATACCCAAAAAATTATGCTGACTTTGCAAGACTCCTTTAGCTTCTATAAACCTATTATACAAGGACCTCAACACACATCCAAACCTTTTATTCCTGAACTAATCTAATCCCATTTAAAGCAGGCTTCTCGCATGCTGTTTCAATCTGTGTAACTATAGATGCAAAAATGACAGATATACTGTAACTAGTTTGCTCCTAAAGGACAATTTCACCTTTGGTGAAGTTGTCCTTTAATTTATCCCCCCCCCCCTCTCGGAGTGCAGCCCACCTGGGATTATATTTACCTTCAACGCCCATTCACAGATCTTTCCTCCGACATAAGCCCACTCTTTATACTGTGAATTAATGCTGTTGCCCCACCTTATTTTCACTGAGCCATACACAGTATACACAGTATAGCTGCACATGGCAATGGATGGAGCTGTGGCACACATGGACAGAATGCAGAGGAGCAATCCAGGAACACGTCAGATGAAACGGCACTGGGGAGCTACAGTTCATTGAAGGAACCATTAATGCCAACGTGTACTGTGACATACTGAAGCAGAACATAATCCCCCTTCCTTTGGGAGACTGGGCCGCAAGGCAGTTTTACAACATCAAACGCAAAAACAAACCCAAAGGCTAACGCTGCGCTTGAAAAATATAAAGAACAGCTGCCAGCACCCTAAAGTCAAATACGGACTTAAACAGATAATAAATTGCAAAAGGTGCAGCGCTAATTAAAAACATAAGTGAAAAAAGGATCAGAAAGAAAACGAATGAAGAGTCCCAATTCAGCAGTTCATATGTAGACGAAAAATTAAACACCAGTATCCGGGCTTCATATAGGTTAAGGGCTGAAGATGAAGAGAAAAAGATAGTTCTTTGCACTAGATGAGATCCTTATTCCACACCCGGGTGAGAGTGATTATATCCTGCTTACCAGAACTCCGTGACCACTAAATAATGGTCTCACCAAGCGCAGGAAATTGGGTCTCCCAGGAACCTTATCTCTTGCTAGAATCCCTGCTGCTCATATGGAACTCGGATAATGGAAAACAAAAGCAATGTCGTCATGGAGGAGTGGTAAAAATAACCCAAATTAGTGGATATTATTTGGTCTTTGTGAACCTGCACTGATACGTGGCACTGATGGCACATGACACTGATGACAGATGGCACTAATATGTGTCACTGATGACAGATAGCACTAATACGTGGCACTGATGACAGATGGCACTAATACATGGCACTGATGACACGTGACACCGATGACAGATGGCACTAATATGTGGCACTGATGAAAGATGGCACTAATATGTGACACTGATGACACGTGGCACTGATGACAAATGGCACTAATACGTGGCACTGATGACAGATGGCACTAATACGTGGCACTGATGACAGATGGCACAAATACGTGGCACTGATGACAGATGGCACTGATGACACATGACACTGATAACCTATGGCACGTGACACTGACAGGTGGCACTGATGACAGATGGCACTGATGACACGTGACACTGACAGGTGGCACTGGGGACAGGTGCCACTGGGAGTAGGTGGCACTGGAGGCAGGTGGCACTGATAGGTGGCACTGGGGACAGATGGCACTGGGGACAGATGGCACTGATAGGTGGCACTGGGGACAGATGGCACTGTGTTGTGTTAGTGTAACTGATTTTTTTCACTCCCGCTGCAGCACGGAAGCTCTCCCTCCTCACACGCTGTCTCTGTGTGAGGAGGGAGAGCCGGCAATGAGAGATGATCTCATATGTTTACATTTGAGACCATCTCACATTGGACACTCCGATCGAGTGCTAAATGGCCGCTGTGATTGGCCATTTAGCACGATCTGTGATTGGCTGTGCCCTCTTGGCAATTGAGCGTTGCGATGTAGCCGTCTTTCGGCTATAGTGCGGGCGCGAAGTGGTTAAAGTGATACTAAATCACATGTTAAACTTATCTGCTATGTGCAGTGGTATTGCACAGGGCAGCCCAGATACTCCTCTTCTCGGGTCCCTCGCCGGCACTCTCAGCCCCTCCCTCCTGCCGAAAGAATGTCTCCTGTCTATTCATCTTCAGTGCAGCTGAGGCTGCTGAGAAAGGGACTAGGGTACAGGGGGTCCCCGAGTTACAAACTCGTTAGGGACTGCCCGCCTTTACAGAAGTCGGAAATGTTCGTAAGTCGGCCGCGCATGCGCAGACCGCATTGAAAGCATTGTAAAATATATATACAGTGGTGTGAAAAAGTGTTTGCCCCCTTCCTCATTTCCTGTTCCTTTGCATGTTTGTCACACTTAAGTGTTTCGGAACATCAAAACAATTTAAACAATAGTCAAGGACAACACAAGTAAACACAAAATGCAATTTGTAAATGAAGGTGTTTATTATTAAAGGTGAAAAAAAATCCAAACCATCATGGCCCTGTGTGAAAAAGTGATTGCCCCCTAAACCTAATAACTGGTTGGGCCACCCTTAGCAGCAACAACTGCAACCAAGCGTTTGCGATAACGTGCAATGAGGCTTTTACAGCGTCCTGGAGGAATTTTGGCCCACTCATCTTTGCAGAATTGTCCTAATTCAGTTACATTAGAGGGTTTTCGAGCATGAACGGCCTTTTTAAGGTCATACCACAACATCTCAATAGGATTCAGGTCAGGACTTTGGCTAGGCCACTCCAAAGTCTTCATTTTGTTTTTCTTCAGCCATTCGGTGGTGGACTTGCTGGTGTGTTTAGGATCATTGTCCTGCTGCAGAACCCAAGTTCGTTTCAGCTTGAGTACACGAACAGATGGTCGGACATTCTCCTTCAGGATCTCTTGGTAGACAGCAGAATTCATAGTTCCTTTTATCACGGCAAGTCTTCCAGGTCCTGAAGCAGCAAAACAGCCCCAGACCATCACACTACCACCACCATATTTTACTGTTGGTATAATGTTCTTTTTCTGAAATGCAGTGTTCCTTCTACGCCAGATATACTTGGACACACACCTTCCAAAGAGTTCCACTTTTGTCTCATCGGTCCACAGAATGTTGTCCCAAAAGTCTTGGGGATCATCAAGATGTGTTGTGGAGAAATTGAGACGAGCTTTGATGTTCTTTTTGCTCAGCAGTGGTTTTCTCCTTGGAACTCTGCCATGCAGGCCATTTTTGCCCAGTCTTTTCCTGATGGTGGAGGCATGAACGCTGACCTTAACTGAGGCAAGTGAGGCCTGCAGTTCCTTGGACGTTGTTGTGGGGTCTTTTGTGACCTCTTGGATGAGTCGTCGCTGCGCTCTTGGGGTAATTTTGGGCGGCCGGCCACTCCTGGGAAGGTTCACCACTGTTCCATGTCTTCGCCATTTGTGGATAATGGCTCTCATTGTGGTTCGCTGGATTCCCAAAGCTTTGGAAATGGCTTTATAACCCTTTCCAGATTGATAGATCTCAATTACTTTCTTTCTCAATTGTTCCTGAATTTCTTTGGGTCTCGGCATGATGTGTAGCTTTTAAGGATCTTCTGGTGGACCTTACTGTGTCAAGCAGCTCCTATTTAAGTGATGCCTTGATTGTAAACAGGTGTGGCAATAATCAGGCCTGGGTGTGGCTAGAGAAATTGAACTCAGGTGTGGACAACCACAGTTATAGTATGTTTTAACAAGGGGGGCAATCACTTTTTCACACAGGGCCATGATGGTTTGGATTTTTTTTCACCTTTAATAATAAACACCTTCATTTACAAATTGCATTTTGTGTTTACTTGTGTTGTCCTTGACCATTGTTTAAATTGGTTTGATGTTCCGAAACACTTAAGTGTGACAAACATGCAAAGGAACAGGAAATGAGGAAGGGGGCAAACACTTTTTCACACCACTGTATATATATATATATATATATATATATATATATATATATATATATATATATATAAAATGTAAAAAAATAAAAATAAATAAATAGTAAAAAATGTAATTGTAAAAGAAAAAGAAAACGGAAAAAAAAATACTGACACATGTGCCACTGTCATTAAATAAAAAGTATTGGTAATCAGTATCGGCGAGTACTTGAAAAAAAGTATTAGTACTTTTACTCAGTCTTAAAAAAATTGGTATCAGTGCAAACCTAGTAATTATTAGGGGGGCTGAGGGGGGCTGCTGCACACAGAAGTTTTTTTTTTATCTTAAAGTATATAATGCAATAAGATAAAAAACCTTCTGCCTTTACAACCACTTTAAGCTGATAACACAAAAACAATTCTAATTTCTCATGTCTTTATTGAACACACGCCCATTAACCACTTCCCGCCCGGTCAATAGCATATTGACGTCCGGGAAGTGGCTTTGTTATCCTGACTGGGCGTCATATGACGTCCTTCAGGATAACAGCCGCCGTGCGCCCTTGGGGGCGCGCATCGCGGCGATCGGCGGAGGCTCTTTACCACGTGATCAGCCGTGTCCAATCACGGCTGATCACGATGTACACAGGAAGAGCCGTTGATCGGCTTTTCCTCACTCGCGTCTGACAGACGCGAGTAGAGGGGAGCGATCGGCGGCTCTCCTGACAGGGGGGGTATGCGCTGATTGTTTATCAGCGCAGCCCCCCCTCAGATGCCCACACTAGACCACTAGGGAAGCCCCCAGGACCACCAGGGAAGCCCCCAGGACCACCAGGGAAGCCCCCAGCATGTGGATGGCCAGGTACATCCCCCATGGCCATCCACATGTTAAAAAAAAAATCAAAAAATATGCCAATCAGTGCCCACAGATGGGCACTGATTGGCACATCATATTTAATTTAAAAAAAAGTAAAAAAAAAGGATGCCCAGCAATGCCACCCATAAGTGTCATCAGTGCCACTCATCAGCGTCCATCAGTGCCACCTATCAGTGCCCATCCGTGCCCACCCATGCCCACCTATCAGTGCCCATCCATGCCACCTATCAGTGCCCATGCATGCCACCTATCAGTGCCCATCCATGCCACCTATCAGTGCCACCTATATGTGTGCATCAGTGCCACCCATAAGTACCCGTCAGTGCCGCCTATGAGTGCCCATCAGTGCCACCTGAGTGCCCATCAGTGCCGCATACCAGTGCCACCTATCAATGCCCATCAGTGCCACCTATCAGTGCCCATCAGTGCCGCCTATCAGTGCCCATCATCAGTGCCACCTCATCGGTGCCCCCTAATTGGTGCCACCTCATCGGTGCCCATCAGTGCCGCCTTATCAGTGCCCATTAGTGCCGCCTTATCAGTGCCCGTCATTGAAGAAGAAAACGCTCTTATTTACAAAAAAAATTAACAGTGACAAAGAAAAACTTGTTTTTTTGCAAAATTTTCGGTCTTTTTTTGTTTGTTGCGCAAAAAATAAAAATCGCAGAGGTGATCAAATACCACCAAAAGAAAGCTCTATTTGTTGGAACAAAATGATAAAAAATTTGTTTGGGTACAGTGTAGCATGACCGCGCAATTGTCATTCAAATTGCGACATCGCTGAAAGCTGAAAATTGGCTTGGGCGGGAAGGTGTCTAAGTGTCTGGTATTGAAGTGGTTAAACATTTACAATGTAGGAAAAAATAAGTGAACCCTTGGAGTTAAAAACTGTTTGAACCTCCTTTGGCAGAAATGACTTTAAGCAAGCACTTTCGGTAGCTCTGAATCAGACCTGCACAATATTTAGGAGGATTTTTTGACCATTCCTCTTACAAAACTGCTTTGGTAAGGTCATTCCACACCATCTCTATGAGTAGAGTTGGGAATATATTTTCCCCTCGGTGATGGCCAGTGGTCCAGGCCCTGATCCAGCAAAGCAAGTCCAAATCATGATGTTCCCTCCACCATACTTCTCTGTTGGAATGATGTCTTGGGGATCATCAAGATCAAGATCATCAAGATGTGTTGTGGAGAAATTGAGACGAGCTTTGATGTTCTTTTTGCTCAGCAGTGGTTTTCTCCTTGGAACTCTGCCATGCAGGCCATTTTTGCCCAGTCTTTTCCTGATGGTGGAGGCATGAACGCTGACCTTAACTGAGGCAAGTGAGGCCTGCAGTTCCTTGGACGTTGTTGTGGGGTCTTTTGTGACCTCTTGGATGAGTCGTCGCTGCGCTCTTGGGTAATTTTGGGCGGCCGGCCACTCCTGGGAAGGTTCACCACTGTTCCATGTCTTCGCCATTTGTGGATAATGGCTCTCATTGTGGTTCGCTGGATTCCCAAAGCTTTGGAAATGGCTTTATAACCCTTTCCAGATTGATAGATCTCAATTACTTTCTTTCTCAATTGTTCCTGAATTTCTTTGGGTCTCGGCATGATGTGTAGCTTTTAAGGATCTTCTGGTGGACCTTACTGTGTCAAGCAGCTCCTATTTAAGTGATGCCTTGATTGTAAACAGGTGTGGCAATAATCAGGCCTGGGTGTGGCTAGAGAAATTGAACTCAGGTGTGGACAACCACAGTTATAGTATGTTTTAACAAGGGGGGCAATCACTTTTTCACACAGGGCCATGATGGTTTGGATTTTTTTTCACCTTTAATAATAAACACCTTCATTTACAAATTGCATTTTGTGTTTACTTGTGTTGTCCTTGACCATTGTTTAAATTGGTTTGATGTTCCGAAACACTTAAGTGTGACAAACATGCAAAGGAACAGGAAATGAGGAAGGGGGCAAACACTTTTTCACACCACTGTATATATATATATATATATATATATATATATAAAATGTAAAAAAATAAAAATAAATAAATAGTAAAAAATGTAATTGTAAAAGAAAAGGAAAACGGAAAAAAAAATACTGACACATGTGCCACTGTCATTAAATAAAAAGTATTGGTAATCAGTATCGGCGAGTACTTGAAAAAAAGTATTAGTACTTTTACTCAGTCTTAAAAAAATTGGTATCAGTGCAAACCTAGTAATTATTAGGGGGGCTGAGGGGGGCTGCTGCACACAGAAGTTTTTTTTTTTATCTTAAAGTATATAATGCAATAAGATAAAAAACCTTCTGCCTTTACAACCACTTTAAGCTGATAACACAAAAACAATTCTAATTTCTCATGTCTTTATTGAACACACGCCCATTAACCACTTCCCGCCCGGTCAATAGCATATTGACGTCCGGGAAGTGGCTTTGTTATCCTGACTGGGCGTCATATGACGTCCTTCAGGATAACAGCCGCCGTGCGCCCTTGGGGGCGCGCATCGCGGCGATCGGCGGAGGCTCTTTACCCCGTGATCAGCCGTGTCCAATCACGGCTGATCACGATGTACACAGGAAGAGCCGTTGATCGGCTTTTCCTCACTCGCGTCTGACAGACGCGAGTAGAGGGGAGCGATCGGCGGCTCTCCTGACAGGGGGGGTATGCGCTGATTGTTTATCAGCGCAGCCCCCCCTCAGATGCCCACACTAGACCACTAGGGAAGCCCCCAGGACCCCCAGGGAAGCCCCCAGGACCACCAGGGAAGCCCCCAGCATGTGGATGGCCAGGTACCTCCCCCATGGCCATCCACATGTTAAAAAAAAAAATCAAAAAATATGCCAATCAGTGCCCACAGATGGGCACTGATTGGCACATCATATTTAATTTAAAAAAAAGTAAAAAAAAAGGATGCCCAGCAATGCCACCCATAAGTGTCATCAGTGCCACTCATCAGCGTCCATCAGTGCCACCTATCAGTGCCCATCCGTGCCCACCCATGCCCACCTATCAGTGCCCATCCATGCCACCTATCAGTGCCCATGCATGCCACCTATCAGTGCCCATCCATGCCACCTATCAGTGCCACCTATATGTGTGCATCAGTGCCACCCATAAGTACCCGTCAGTGCCGCCTATGAGTGCCCATCAGTGCCACCTGAGTGCCCATCAGTGCCGCATACCAGTGCCACCTATCAATGCCCATCAGTGCCACCTATCAGTGCCCATCAGTGCCGCCTATCAGTGCCCATCATCAGTGCCACCTCATCGGTGCCCCCTAATTGGTGCCACCTCATCGGTGCCCATCAGTGCCGCCTTATCAGTGCCCATTAGTGCCGCCTTATCAGTGCCCGTCATTGAAGAAGAAAACGCTCTTATTTACAAAAAAAATTAACAGTGACAAAGAAAAACTTGTTTTTTTGCAAAATTTTCGGTCTTTTTTTGTTTGTTGCGCAAAAAATAAAAATCGCAGAGGTGATCAAATACCACCAAAAGAAAGCTCTATTTGTTGGAACAAAATGATAAAAAATTTGTTTGGGTACAGTGTAGCATGACCGCGCAATTGTCATTCAAATTGCGACATCGCTGAAAGCTGAAAATTGGCTTGGGCGGGAAGGTGTCTAAGTGTCTGGTATTGAAGTGGTTAAACATTTACAATGTAGGAAAAAATAAGTGAACCCTTGGAGTTAAAAACTGTTTGAACCTCCTTTGGCAGAAATGACTTTAAGCAAGCACTTTCGGTAGCTCTGAATCAGACCTGCACAATATTTAGGAGGATTTTTTGACCATTCCTCTTACAAAACTGCTTTGGTAAGGTCATTCCACACCATCTCTATGAGTAGAGTTGGGAATATATTTTCCCCTCGGTGATGGCCAGTGGTCCAGGCCCTGATCCAGCAAAGCAAGTCCAAATCATGATGTTCCCTCCACCATACTTCTCTGTTGGAATGATGTTTTGATGTTGGCAAGCTGTGCCCTTTTTGCACCATAAAAATACTTAGTATTGTTCCCAAACATTTTAACTTGTTTTATCAGTACACAAAACTTTTTCCTCGTAGCATTGAGGTGTGCTCTTTAGTAAACTTCAGCAAAGCAGCAATGTTTTTTTGGAGAGCAAAGGTTTCCTCCATGGTGTTCTGCCATGTTCAAAGACGTTCGCATTGTAGACTCATGAACAGGGATTTTTCTCAATTCCAGTGATGTTTTAAAGTCTTTAGCTGTTACTCGTGGCTTCTTATTTACCTCATTGAGGATTCTGCATTGTGCCTTGGGAGTCCTCTTGGCTGGGCGCCCACTTCTAGAAGAGTAGCCACAGTACTAGACTGTTGACGATTTGACGATTTGTCTAACTGTTGACTGCTGGATGCCAAAACACTTTAAGATTGTGTTGTACCCCTTATGTAGATTAACTACTCTTGGTTGTTTGTCTTCAGAGAGCTCCTTTTTGCGAGGCATGGTTCACGTCAGCTGATGCTTCTTATGAACAGCAATCTTAAAATGTTTGAGTAACTTTTTTCAATTTTTTTTCTTTGATCAATCAAAGTAGCTCTAAACCACATCTCAAAACTAATTTCATTAGACTTTAGGTGTGCAAACTACTGATTCCAATTAGCTTTCGCTGAAGTAATTAGTCTATGGGTTCACATACTTTTTCCTCCAGCACTGTGACTATTTACTTGGTGTGTTCAATAAAGAAATTTGAAATTAGAATCGTTTGTGTGTTATCAGCGTAAGCACATTTTGTTTGTCTATTGTTATGGACTTATGAGGACGAGGATTAGATCACATTTTATGGCAAATTACTGCAAAAAAACCTGTGAAATCCAAGGGGTGCACATACTTTTTCTTGCCACTGTACCCCATTTGATAAGTATTATCATGCTTTTTCTGAATAGGTTTTCAGCATACTGTCATATCATTCTGTGCTAAGCAATGCGCCTATATTTAGGGCAGCACTGTAGCTACAGAAACTGAGATTCTGGCTTATTCAGTGAGCCAGCTGGCTAACCATGTGCACAGGCTGCATGCTGAGATGAGAATCAAAGGAGCTAAGTAGTTATGCTGTGTTGGTAGTCCATTTAAAAGTAGCCTTTTAGTAAAACTTTAAAGTGATTGTAAAGTCTATTATTTTAATAAAAATAATTAACAGGTTTATACTTACCTGCTCTGAGCAATGGTATTGCACAAAGCCACCCCAAAACTCCTCTTCTGGGGTCCTCCGCTGGTGATCTTGGCTTCTCCTCTTTTGTGCCACTTCTTCAAGCTGCTTGCAATGGGGCACATGTGGGCTCGCTCCCGAGCTGGGCTGTGTATGTACATAGGCACACACAGCATTCTCTGCATTAGCCCTGGTTCACATTAATGCTACTTTGAAATCGCGCCCACTTCACTTGAAGTAGCGCTATTTCAAAGTAGCAAGGTTAGTGTGATCTCAGGTGCTACTTGATAGACATCTGTGTGGCTTCATGCACAGATGTCTATTAAAGTCGCTCCTGAAAACGGCAAAAGTAGTGCAGGAACTACTTTTGCAAATCAGTGCGGCACCGCAAAATCGGTGTTGCACCAATTGGAACACTGTCTTTGACTCCAATACGCTGCGACTTGTCATGTGAATTGATCTCTCAAATCGCATGACAAATCGTTTCAATGTGAACCTAGGCTTGAGGTAAAACACCTTTAGACTTTAGAGCCACTTTAAGTGACAGATATTTATTGCAGGTTTTGGACTGTACATATATAAATATAGGTTTTGGACAACAATATTTATTTTTGCATACATTTTAGCAATTATCATATTTTAAGAAGTATATTTCCTTTTCTCAACCAGCTTTAGCTACCTATCTTCAAGAAGAATTTAATTTGATAAATTAGTCTTGTAATGGGATCTAACACGTTGAAAATGTTACCATTATGTGGACTTCTACTGTAAATATTTTATTATTACAGGTGTTTATATAGTGCTGACAGTTTGCGCATTATTTTACATATACAGTATATTGTACATTACATCAGTCCCTACCCTCAAGGAGCTTACAGTCTTATGTCCCATACACACGGTCGGAAATTCCGTCGGATTTTTTCCGACGGATTTTGTCCGACACTGGTGTTGCATACACACGGTCGGACAAAGTTGTCAGAAAATCCGATCATCCTGAATGTGGCGACGTTCGTTGCGTACGACGGGACTACGTAGAGGCTAGTAGCCAATAGCTTTGGTCTTGTAATGTGATCTCAGCATGCGTGGCACTTTGTCCGTCGGAATTCGCTACACACGATCGGAAAAAGTCCGATAGGACTTTGTTGTCGGAAAATTTGAGAGCAGGAGATAAAACTTTGTCCGTCGGAAAATCCGACGGAAAAAGTCCGATGGAGCCCACACAAGGTCGGAATTTCCGACAACATTGTCCGATAGGACATTTTCCGTCGGAAAATCCGACCGTGTGTATGGGGCATAAAGGGTCGCAAACTCACATACTGGGGCCAATTTAGACAGGAGACAATTAACCTACCAGCATGTCTCTGAAGTGTGGGAGGAAACTGGAGTACCCGTTGGAAATCCACACAGGCACAGGGAGAACATGCAATCTTCAGGCAGGTAGTGCCGTGGGTGGGACTCAAGCCAACGACCCCAGAGCTGCCAGGCAGACGTGTTAACAACTTAGCCACTGTGCTGCCTATTACAGAGAAATTAGACTGGATCATGCAATGACTAGAAATAGCATGATAGGAGGACTGGTAAATTGGACTTGGCTCATAAAGTTACATGCATATACTACATAGAACTGTCAAGAAAGGAACTGACAAGTAGCATCAGCTTCCTTCACAATTGGATATGGCCTATATAGTTGTGTATTTCACAATGCAGTTGAATGTATATCAATTTGCATAATATCCACTATCTGACAGATGTCGCTACAGCTTTTCATTAACAACTATCAAAAAAGAGGATAAAGCTGATGAACCATCAAATGTGCTTCACCCGCTCTTTTCCAATAATCCCATGTTACTGTAAACATGTAACAGATGCTGTGGCAATACTGATTTAAATGCTTGTTGCCTTCTAAATGATAAACAGCTGCCCATGTTATAACCAAGAATATTATTTCTATTAACATTTAATAGAGAGGAAATTAAATAAAGCTATCATTTATCAAGACTTTGTTGGCTCTTGGTGTCCCTATTTCTATGGCATCAGCTAAAAGGGTAGTGGTAGAAAAGCCTGTCATGAACATCTTTGTGTTAATTATGTTTTCTTTGCAATGCATACATACCTCCCCTCCATTGCATGGAAGAACATGTGAATATCGTGACGTACAAAGTGCTCCTTTCTCATGAACATCATCTTCCATCTGAAAGGTTGTCGTACAGTTTGTAGCAAAGTATTTATATGGACGCCACGTGAGGCCAAAGTCCTGGGACCTCTCCAGAATCATGGCTGCAGGTCTAGGAGACTTGAACACCATGATCAGATGAGTAAAATAAAAAGCAGATTCCAAATTCAGCTGTATGATTTCTCGCTGAGTGTCCCTTGCTGACTGCCACCATGTGCGTGGTATTTTGAAAGCTGAGTCTGCCATCGCAGAGGAGGGGTGTGAAAATCTGGGCACCGCAGCATTGCACTTGTCACATTTTGGCTCTGAACAAGTTCCATGTAGATTCTGATTATACATACAGTACAGTTCTGTGCCATTAATGCCACAAGTAGTCTCTGTCCATAAGTGCCGGCCAAGAGCTAAATTGCCCATTCTTGGGTTACAAGCTTTATCCCGATGAGATCCAATTGTAGCCATAGTGCTAAACCCTGTAAAAAAAAAATAATAATAATATTCAAATTTCTGCAAGCTAGTCATTAGAGGATTTTTTTTTATGAATTTAGCTTTTTACAAACACAAATCTGAAATACACATTGTAGCCTGTATAAAAGAAAAACAAAAAAAAACACCATCTTAATGTTTAATGGAGTAAACATCTGATTTGGGCACAGGAGCATAGACTTAGGTTGTAGGTATAGCTGGCAGCAAATTAGGTTAGCCTTTGACTGCATGTGAATGCTTCTTTGACTTAAAAATTGCAAAATGGAGCAGTAATAAATCTAAAAGGCTAGTTCAATTAAATGAAACAAAGTAAACAATGCTGTAAACAATTAGTGCGCTCTTATCAACCTTAATTAATAAATAATCCAGTTAACCTTGAACGATAAATGTAGTGCACTTCCTTTGAATACACCTCAATAAACTTCTTGTGCAAATTAAAGTGCAATGTGCAAAAAAGCAAAAAAGCAAGTAATGTGCAAGAAATGTTGTGCAAAAAACAAACAAATGTGTGTGCAACAACAATGCAATGTGTGGTAATGTGAGATACTCCCAGTATATAATAATGGTGCGATCCTGCCAATTTATAATACTGATTGAAAAAAACTTCTGAACTGTGAAAAATCGATCTCTCCACCAGAGCACATACACAAACCAATCAATTAGTAGGCAATCAATTGGTCGGATACAATTAATAGAAATGGGACAGTGGCAAAAAAGTAGGGCAGTGGCAAAAAAAAATCTTATAAATTGTCCTTTTGCTTCTTAGGAAAATGCATATATATATATATATATATATATAAAATTCCTCCTCATATATAGCTTCTTTATCTTATAACAGTGGATGCTCTTTGCCGGTTTTCATCAATCTCCAAATGAAACAAAACACAAACAAAAGAACATCATCGCGCAACACTGTGTGTATCAAGCTGTTTGGTGTTTAGACTTTGCCGATTCACTCACATGTACCCAGCTTCAAACCGAACGAGTGCTGAAACAGTCAGGCTTGCAGGCTCTCAGCCCTGCTCTTCCTCACTTCACATTTCGTGTTATTCCAAACACTAGCAGTGACGTCACTGGCTCCTCCTCCAGACATGCGTCGCAGGTCATGTGACTTTCTCAATGGAGTATTCCCTTGAGAAAGTCACCTGACCTGTGACGCAATGCGCTGTGATCACTGAGTCAATGAGACTCAGGTGATCACAGATCAGAGAAATGGGATGATCCCAGCCTCTTACCACGTTATCAGCTGTCAGCCAATGACAGCTGATCACGTGATGTAAACAGAAGATCGGTAATCTTTCTTTTTTTTCTCCTCACGCTGACAGCGCGAGGGGAAAAAAATGCCAATCACGGCTTCTGTGAAAAAGGGACATCGGTCCTGAAGAGGCAGAGGTGCAGCCACCTCAAAAGTGCCAGTGTGCCAGTGTGCACCAGTTCAAATAAGTGCAACCTGCCAGTGCCCACCAGTGCATATCAGTGCCACAAATCAGTGCCACCTATCAATGCCCACCAGTGCCACCTATCAATACCCATCAGTGGTGCCAATCAGTGCCTCATCAGTGCCACTTAGCAGTGCTGCCTATTAGTGTAACCTACCAGTGCCCATCACTGCCACCCATCAGTGCCCATCACTGCCAGCTATCAGTGCCACCTTTCAGTGCCCTTCAGTGCCATCTATCAATGCCCATCAGTGCCACCTCTCTTTGGGCCACCCATCAGTGCCCACCAGTGCTGCCTCATCAGTGCCGCCTTATCAGTGCCCATCAGGGCAGCCTTTCAGTACCCATCAGTGCCACATATTAATGCCAAAAAAAAAAAAAAAAAAAAACGCAGTGGTGATCAAATACCACCAAAAGGAAGCTCTATATGTGGGGAAAAAAAGATTAAAAAAAATGATACAAATTTCATATGGGTACAGCGTTGCAAAGAGTGACATTGTGACAGCGCTAAAAGCTGGAAATTGGTCTGGGCAGGAAAGTGCCATGTAAGCAAGTGGTTAAAGGAGAAGGCAGAAGGTTTTTTATCTTAATGCATAAAATGCATTGTGTGTAGCAGCCTCCCCAGGAACCCCCTAATTACTTACCTGAGCCCCATCTCTCTCCAGCAATGTCCACGAGTGTCTTAGCCATCCTTGACTCTCCTCCTGATTGGTTGGAACACAGCAGCAGCGCCATTGGCTCCCGCGGCTGTCAAAGTCAGTAAGCTAATCAGGGGAGAGAGGGGACAGGGTCGAGGGGCACCATGTCTGAATGGACACACGGAGCTGTGACTCAGCTCAGGTGCCCCCATAGCAAGTTGCTGGCTGTGGGGGCACTTGACAGGAGGGAGGGACCAGGAGCAGCGAAGAGGGACCAGAGAAGAGGAGGATCTGGGCTGCCCCGTGCAAAACCAACTGCACAGAGGAGTTAAGTATAACATGTTTGTTTTTGTTTTTTTAAAACAAGACTTTACAATAACTCAGAGCTTGCTCTGATAAAAAAAAAAAAAAAAAACACTATAGACTAACTGGCAGGATCACCAGGTGAAAAGAAAGAAAGCATAAAAAGGAAAACTAATGCAGCCATCACATCTAAGAATTGGTAAGTTGCAATATAATAAAAGTTTTCTTTTGGGTTTAATTCCACTTTAACCGCCTCCCGCCCGCTGTATGGACAAATGACGGTGGGTGGGATCCCCTCTTGTTCTGGGTCGAAGTCATATGATGTCACTCAGTCTCACCGTGACCGTGCACCCACGGGGGCGAGCAGCACGACAATCGCGAGCGTGCTGTGTCATTGGGACATGGCGTGATCCCGATCTCGGTAAAGAGCCGATGATGCCTTTTTTTACCCATGTGATCGGCTGTGTCCAATCACAGCTGATCACATGTACACACGGAATGGCCGGTAATCGTCTCTCCTCACCTCACACTGACAGAGTGTGAGGAGAGGCGAGACCATCAGTGGCATCTCCTCACAGGGAAGACCTGTGCAGATAATTAGTGCACTAATTATCAGTGCCCTGATTATCAGTAATGCCAGTCTGTGCCCATCAGTGACACCAATCTGTGCCCATCAGTGATGCCAATTTGTGCCCATCAGTGCTACCTTTCAGTGCCCATCAGTGCCTGCTCCTCAGTGCTGTCCATCAGTGCCACCCATCCATGCCACCTATAACTGGCCATAAGTGCCGCCTATGAGTGCCACCTATCAGTGCCCATCAGTGCCGCCTATCAGTGCTGCATATTAGTGCCTCTTCATCAGTGCCACCTCATCAGTGCTGCCTCATCAGTGCCACCTCATCAATGCAGCCTCACCAGTGCACATCAGTGAAGGAGAAAATTACTCATTTTGAGAGAAACTTTTTTTTTTTTCCAAAATGTTTGGTATTTTTTCCTTTTTTTTAACAAAAAATAAAAAACCCAGCGGTGATTAAATACTACCAAAAGAAAGCTGTATTTGTGGTAAAAAATTAAATTATACAAAGTAATATTGGGTACAGCGTTGCATGATCGCGCAATTTTCATTCAAAGTGTGAAAGCGCTGAAAGCTGAAAATTGGCCTTGGCAGGAAGAGGGTCAAAGTGCCCTGTAGGCAAGTAGGTAAATACTAACTATTAGTATAGAACATTGGGGCTACTATGACCTAGTACAAGTATATTCCACGGTTAGATCATTTATACAGTATCTCACAAAAGTGAGTACACCCCTCACATTTTTGTAAATATTTTATTCTTTTTCTGTGACAACACTGAAGAAATTACATTTTGCTACAATGTAAAGTAGTGAGTGTACAGCTTGTATAACAGTGTAAATTTGCTGTCCCCTCAAAATAACTCAACACACAGCCATTAATGTCTAAACCACTGGCAACAAAAGTGATTACACCCCTAAGTGAAAATGTCCAAATTGGGCCCAAAGTGTCAATATTTTGTGTGGCCACCATTATTTTCCAGCACTGCCTTAACCCTCTTGGGCATCGAGTTCACCAGAGCTTCACAGGTTGCCACTGGAGTCCTCTCCCTGGTGGATGTTAGAGACCTTGCGCTCCTCCACCTTCCCTTTGAGGATGCCCCACAGATGCTCAATAGGGATTAGGTCTGGAGACATGCTTGGCCAGTCCATCACCTTTAACCTCAGCTTCTTTAGCAAGGCAGTGGTCATCTTTAAGGTGTGTTTGGGGTCGTTATTATGTTGAAATACTGCCCTGCGGCCCATCCTTGAAGAGAGGGGCTCATGCTCTGCTTCAGTATGTCACAGTACATGCTGACATTCATGGTTCCCTCAATGAACTGTAGCTCCCAAGTGCCAGTAGCACTCATGCACCCCAGACCATGACACTCCCACCACCAAGCTTGACTGTAGGCAAAACACACTCGTCTTTGGACTTCTCAACTTCTCACCTGGTTGCCGCCACACACGCTTGACACCATCTGGACATGGTTCTAGTAATCCATGTCCTTAGTCTGCTTGTCTTCAGCAAACTGTTTGCGGGCTTTTATGTGCATCATCTTTAGAACTTTAGAACAGGCTTCCTTCTGGGACGACAGCCATGCAGACCAATTTGATGCAGTGTGTGTATGGTCTGAGCACTGACAGGCTGGCCCCCCATCCCTTCAACCTCTGCAGCAATGCGGGCAGCACTTACATGTCTATTTCCCAAAGGCAACCTCTGGATATAATGCTGAGCATGTGCACTCAACTTCTTTGGTGGACCATAATGAGGCCTGTTCTGAGTGGAACCTGTCCTGGTAAACCAGTGCAGCTCAGTTTCAGGGTATTGCCAATCTTCTTATAGCCTAGGCCATCTTTATGTAGCGCAACAATTCTTTATTTCAGATCCTCAGAGAGTTGCCATGAGGTGCCATGTTGAACTTCCAGTGACCAGTATGAGAGAGTGAGAGCAATAACACCAAATTTAACACACCTGCTCCCCATTTACACCTAAGACCTTGTAACACTAACAAGTCACATGAGGGGAGGGAAAATGGCTAATTGGGCCCAATTAGGACATTTTCCCTTAGGGGTGTACTCACTTTTGTTGCCAGCTGTTTAGACATTAATGGCTGTGTGTTGAGTTATTTTGAGGGGACTGCAAATGTACACAGTTTTATAAGCTGTACACTCACTACTTTACATTGTAGCAAAGTGTAATTTCTTCAGTGATATAATAAAATATTTACAAAAGTGTAAATGAGGGGGTATACTCACTTTTGTGAGATACTGTAATTTAAACAGATTGTTGTTTGCTATTCCCATTGTTCCTAATATTTTAAGCCATGGACAAGTCTTAGATCTACCATATACATGTACATGTACAGTTTTTACAGGAATTTCAACAACAGAACTGAATTCATGTGCCCCATCATGGGGAAGAAGGTGCTGGCTGTAGTAATAATTGATTTTTATAGCTTAGATTACCTTACAGAAAACCGTCTCCAAGAAACCCTGAAAATCTATTAAGTTAATAAGATGGAACATGATTGGAACAGGCTATATATAGCCAGAACTACCTTCAAAAGGTTGTAATTAAAGAAAAGGTCTACGCAAATTCATAGGGCAACTGTTTTTGTTGCTGTTTCTAGTGTTTTACTAGGTCAGTGCAAGACAGTTCCTAATGAAACAATGGGCATTCATACCCATATATTTCCTCAATGCACTGCAGCACTGCAGGACCCAGAAGTACCGTATTTATTGGCATATAACACGCACTTTTTCCCCCTAAAAATCAGGGGAAAATCGTGGGTGCGTGTTATACGCCGATCCCCTGCCGATTCTGAGAATCTCCGGCCATTCTCGTGGCTTTCGGACGCTCTCTGAGGTTTTCAGATGCTTTCGCCCATTCTCGGCGGCTCTCGCAGTCCTGCGTGAGACGCCGAGAACGGCCGAGAACGTCCGTCAGCCTCCGAGAACTGCCGAAAGCCAACGAGAGCGGCCGAAAGCCGACGAGAACTATCGAGCGCCGCCAAGATACACAGGACATCCGGCTCTGTAACTCGGCAGCGCCATTTTTAAATTCTGCAGGTGGAACTGGGGCAAGGCTGCAGGTGGAACTGGGACAAGGCTTCAGGTGGAACTGGGACAAGGCTTCAGGTGGAACTGGGACAAGGCTTCAGGTGGAACTGGGACAAGGCTTCAGGTGGAACTGGGACAAGGCTTCAGGTGGAACTGGGACAAGGCTTCAGGTGGAACTGGGACAAGGCTTCAGGTGGAACTGGGACAAGGCTGTAGGTGGAACTGGGACAAGGCTGTAGGTGGAACTGGGACAAGGCTGTAGGTGGAACTGGGACAAGGCTACAGGTGGAACTGGGACAAGGCTGCACGTGGAACTGGGATAAGGCTGCAGGTGGAACTGGGACAAGGCTGCAGGTGGAACTGGGACAAGGCTGCAGGTGGAACTGACAAGGCTGCATTGATGGGCATTTAAATGTAAGTTATTTTCCTTAAACTTCCCTCCTAAAAGTTTTTTTCCTTAAAATTCCCTCCTAAACTTGGGGTGCGTGTTATACGCCGGCGCGTGTTATACGCCGATAAATACGGTACTTGTTCCCTTTACTCCATTTGCGTGATCTTTTTTTTTTTTTATTCATGAATTCATGAATTCATTTATACATGAACTTTATTCATGTTAAGTGCATACAGGTCAGTTTACGGTACATAGTAAGGCAAGACGGAGTGAATAATCATCATACAGGTATCTCACAAGACTTAGCAAAAATGTAATAAGCAGTCAATAGGGACAATATTAATCATTGTTCTCTGTCCCACAACCTTGGATACTGGAAGGAGGGAGGTATAAGGAACAGAGTATCTATACAGGTGTTCGAAGGGGAGAACTACTGTAGGGTAAGGAAGGGTAACAGGGGGAGGGGAGAGAAACAGGAGAAAAATAAAAGGAAGAAAAAAGAGGGGGGAAAGGAGGAGAGGGACCGAAAAAGGGGGGGGGCGGGGTGGGGGGGGAGGATAAGAGGGAAGCGTGATCTTTTTTAAAATTGGAAATCTCTGTGTACATTAAAAAGCACTTGCAGTGGTCCGAGGTGCTCAAAATTCATGGGGAGATGTTAAATAGCCAAGTCCTTGCTCAGTGGTATAAAAATTGGCAGATCACTGATAAAGAGAAGCTATGCAACAAGAGTGCATATGTATAATTTACAAAAATGCTACACATCACCGTATGTCCAAAACATTGCTATGCAGCAAGATTTTCATGTCTGATTAAAATATTTCATATAATACAACTGGAATAGTGGAGACTTTTAACATTTTACTTTTAAATACCAGTCTCTGTAGAACTACATGTTGTCTATTTCTTAAAGTTTTCATTGTAAATAAGTGGCAATAAGGTTAACTACTGATATGCTAAAAATGTGTAAAATCACCTCCTGCTGAAAAACTTTTTCTGGGTCACTGAACTTTGCATTTCCCTCATCCTTCTATACTGCAGATATTTCACAAATATGACCAATGCACTGAGGTGTTAAACATGAACCTGTGCAGGCCTCACAGTAACCTAAACTAATGTATTTTCAGCTTAGACTATTTCAACTTTCTCCAAAGTAATAAATGAGACGTCTGCATAGGTCTACTCTTGTGTAACCTGGGGCAATTGTATAATGAGCGTTCAGTGCACATTTCTGAACACTTGTTACAAACATTCCAGCTATGCAGACTGCATATTTATCTACGTCACTTGTATGTCCTCTTGGTATGTTTACTGACAAGTTTGCTTTTAACCACTCTACACAAACTTAAAAAGCCAAACGTCTTTTAATTGTCATTTGTGCAATAAAAGGTAGGTGCTTAACAATCTAACTTGAAAAATAAATGTTCATTATTAATAAATGTGCATTGTTGAATATATATTTGCCTTTGCTCTGAAAATCCAGTGCTTTGCAGTATTAGTCAAAAACAAAATGATAAAAGTATAAAGTTAAACAAAAAGCTTAACTTCGGGTACATATAAAGTACCATATTTAATCCTGTGTTCCTTTAAATATATATATATTATATATATTATATATATATATTATATATATATATTTAAAGAGGTAGCATTGGTATCTGGATCTGTGTTCATAGTAGCTGCCCTAAGTTTCCTACACAACAGACCTTATACTAGTAAATGAAAGGGCAACACTGGCAACCAGGCTATACTGATTTGCACAATGCAGCCATTTTAAAACGAAAAATTTGCAGATAAGAGAGAAAAGTAGAACAATTTTATTTTTTTAAATTAGTGTGACAATGTTCCTTTGTTGGGTTATCGGTGGCCTGGTCTGCGATCAAACTTTACTGCTTAGCTGCAGCAGAGCAATGTAAGATAACTAAGTGCTAGCTCATACCAGATGCAGTTCCGTGTGCTTTTTTTCTGCACTAAGGCCTGATTCACACTAATGCGTTTTTTGATGCATTTTGCAGATATGCAGGGAAATTTTGTTCACATCAATGCATTTTTGTGCATCTGCATTTTTGGAAAGGGTCGGGGACTTTTTTTCATGCAAAATGCAGCGTTTTGCATGTAATAGAAGTCAATGGACCCGCATCCAAAACGCAAGTATCTTACCGCGATTTTACCGCGATTCGGGGTTTTTTTTTCATTTTTTTTACACTGTATATAGCTGGTTGCTAGGCAACCACAGTGTAGAAAAAAAAGAAAAAACACAATACGCAGCAAAATCGCGGTAAAAATGCGTGTGCTGCATTTTTTTTGCACAGAACTGTACTGGAACCTAGCAAATTGTATCAAAAACGCACTGGAAATGCGTGTGGTGTGAACTGTAAGTAAAAACTGATCCGGAACATATCCGGAGTGAATTTTTGTGGTGTGAACTGGCCCTAAGGCTCGATTCACACTAATGCAGTTTTTGATGCATTTTGCAGAAATGCAGGGAATTTTTTCACATGGGTTCCTATGGAACATGTTCACATCAATGCATTTTTGTGCCTCTGGAAAGGGTCAGGGACTTTTAATTCCCGCAAAATGCAGCGTTTTGCATGTAATAGACTTGAAAGACCTGCATCCAAAACACAAGTACCGCGTTTTTACAGCGTTTTTAATGCAATTTGCATTTTGTCATTTTTATTTTACACTGTATATAGCTGGTTGCTAAGGAGAGGGCCGGGAAGCCAGCTGTAAAAAAAAAAAAAGTGAAAAAAAAAACAGCGTGCCCCCCCCCAGGTCCATACCAGGCCCTTGGGTCTAGTATGGATTCGTAGGGGAACCCCCCCCCCCCCCCATGCCCAAATTAATTTAAAAAAATGGCGTGGGGGTGGGTGCATTGGGGCAGGGGGGGAGAAGGCTGGAGGAAGAAGTGGAAGAAGCTCGGAGGAGGAAGAAGCGGGGAAGAAGAAGACATTTTTAATAAAGAACTTGTCAAAAACTGTATTGTCTTTTGTCACACTACACTACTATTTTTACCCGATACCAATTCACATGGGGGGAGGCCGGGATCTGGGAGACCCCACACCAATTATTTTTTTTATTTTGGCGTGGGGGGCCCTCCAAATCCATACTAGACCCAAGGGCCTGGTATGGACCAGGGGGGACCCCACAGTGTTTTTTTTCACAATTTTTTTTAGCCGTCAATTCTTTTTTTTTTTTTTTGCATTAAGCTGTTAGCAGGGGAAGCCCGCTGACAGCTGATGACTCGTCGGTTGTTAAGGATGCAGTGGTCAGCTTCTCCGCCCCCTCCTTAGCAACCAGCTATATAAAGTTTAAAAAAAAAAACGCAAATCGCAGCAAAATCACAGTTAAAATGCGTTTCCGAGAACGCGGCAAGCACTGCAAAAAGCACTGCGGAAACGCTCAAAATCAACATGCATAGTGTTTTTCAAGTATTCCAATGGCTCTAGTTCACACCAGTGCAGTCCAGTTTCCGGTCCGTTTCTGTTGCAGAAACTGATTGGAACTGACTGCATTGTTGTGAACTAGAGCCATTGGAATACATGGAAAACACTGCATGCATTTTTAGTGCAGAAAAAAAGCAGACGGAACTGCCTCTGGTGTGAACTGGCCCTAAATGGAGACTCATACATCTTTCAGTTGTGTATTTTGTTTTGTTTTCTGTTTTTTTTGAGAACTACGTTATGGGTGAAGTTTGTTAACTGCAAATAAAGCAATGGACTTAAAGGGTTAACGTGTTTTCTTGCTTGAAAATGATGAAGGTAACTATATATGTCATATGAATTTATTATCAAACCTGAACTTTGCAATACTACTTCATGACCCTTCTGTTTTGTTTTTTTCTAACACATTTTTCCCTCATGTTTGTTACCCTTATGTTTTAAAATGTGATGTGTATGTTGTATGTTATTGTTTTTACCTACTGTATTAACTGTGAATGCTACAGCTTTTTGTTAGTTTCATATAATCAGGGCCACAAAAATCTTTGTGGTACCTTGGGCCTTCCTGCATTCTTAGTAACATTATAAACGTTGGGGTCAGCTAGCCGTTGATTGCGATTGACTGGTCGACCGCAGGGAGCAACAGGTGGATAGTGCAGCCTCCGTCGCTCTTGTTCACTGCAGTGGAGAGCGGGAGGCAGCACTTCTTTGGGGGTTGGGGAGGCTGAGGACACTGCTATGGGGGAAGGGGGGTAGAGGACACTAGAATAGGGAAGGGGATGTGAAGGGGGGCAGAGGACATTGTTTTGGGGTGGGGTAGAGGACACTACAGTTGGGAGGGGTGATGTAAAGGGTGGCAGAGATCACTGCTTTGGGGACGTGCGGACACTACTGTGGGGGGAGGGGGCAGAGAACACCGCTATGGTAGGCAGAGGAAACTACAGTGGGGGGTTATGTGAAAGAGGCAGAGGACACTGCGATGGGGGGGGGGGGGGGGGGGTAGTAAAGGATACCAAGTCTTTTTATTGGGAGCTTGATAGTTTTTTTTTTCTTCTTCTTTTTTTAAGGGCGCTGCCTAGTACCCCTTCCGATCCAGGGATCTTTCCTCCATGTTGTCCAGGTAGATCTCAACCTTCGAAAGGTTGCCGAACCCTGTTCTACACGATCTTGAGGCACCTCATTCTAAAATGTACACTACATAACGCAGCAACATCCACACATGTAGGACACCCAACATTAGAGATGATTTATGCTTCCACAGTAAATACACCTTTGCACACAGGTACTGACTAGTATTCCAGTGTTTCTCTTCTCCCTCAGTTTCTCTCCCTCATTCAGCTAATGTGATCCCAGTGCTGATGGAGAGGGGCAAACGAGGATGCTGTGCAGGCATCCAAAGTCCTTCTTATCAACTGATGACGTCATTGAATGTTAAGCGGCTTGAAAGTTGTAATGGTGGATAATGAAAACCTGTGGCATCATCCACCCACTGGCTTGTATGACATTTTTGGCCAGTTTTTAAGCTTTTGGCCAAGGCACCCCTAAAGAAACATGAAGGCACCCTGGTTAAAAAAGACTGGACTAGAATACAAGAAATACAAGGAAAGTTATGCACCCACACAAATCTCCTAAAAAGTTACAGTGTAACTATAGCTTATTCTGTTTTTTGTTTTGTTTTTCCTGTTTTTGGATATCATAGGGGTTAGGACCTCTGTCACGTTTTTTTTGCTATCCATCCTTCTGGGGAGATTCACCCTCTCTATTGTCTTGCTGAGCATTGCCACTGGAACAGAAAGTTATGAGAAATCCAAATTTGATGGCTGTCAATGGAAGAGGAGGTGTGGGGAATCTTACATTGGGGTCAACTGTTCCAAAGTGATTTCTTCCCACTTCTGACTGCGTATCCAGGACAGAAAGTTAAGTCCTTTAGGGGGAAAAGACAAGGGTTCTAACTGTTCCCTATTTTATCCAAAACTTACAAAAATGCCTTTAAATAACCAGGAATTTGTCTAGATCAGGGATCTCCAAACTACGCTCTGTAGCTGAACTACACGCCCCATGAGGCATTGTAAATCTCTGACATTCACAGACATGACTAGGCATGATGGGAATTGTAGTTCCTGAACTGGAGGGTCAAAGTTTGGAGGCCCCTGATCTAGACTATCAATGTGTATGTACAAAGTATTGGCACACAATGACTGTACAAGGATTTAGGTCAAATTTGAAAATAATCAGTTCATGCATGGAGACATCATTCACGCTCCCCCACCTTATCTGTAGGGATAATGTTTAGGTGGGATCTGCTCTTGCATAAAGCTGGCCATATATGAGTAAAATTTCAAACTACAAACAAATGTTCTGAGAATTTTTGTATGATTTTTCCTACTTCCTACTTTTTCCTACTTCATTTGAAAATCTATCCATCTGTGGCCAGCTTAAAGGCATCCAGTGGCTTGTTCTATTCTATGTCCTATCCAGGGTGCTGAATGTTCAGATTGTGCAAATTGACCACTCCCCACTCCCCAGAACACCAAGTGTTATAGATAGGGCTATCTAAGATCTAATTGGAATCCAATAAGGCAACTAAATCTTTACAGGAGAAGAACGTGAATAAAAAAACTACAACCTTTGCTACCTGTATAAAAAAATAAATGTATTTGCTGCACAAAACATTAAAAAAGTTTCACCCGGCTACAAACTTCTTCCACACAACTGCAAAAACACCTAGATATCAACAACAATTACACTTTTCTGTTAATCTGAGGCACTCCATCAATCAGAGCGTTTCATGACTATTCTTCTAAAGTACAACTCCCTTAACTGTGGTTATCAAACCATAAGGGTGCCAAAGATTGGCAGCATTTGGCATACACCCCAGACAACTGTTTTGAGGGGAAAAATTTGATAATTTATAACAGTCTTGAATATTCACTATTGCTAATTAGAGGTAAAGCCACCTAAGGAGTTTATTATTCAGTGCCCAAGCATGTAAGTTTGGTTGAAACAATCATGCATGTTTATTGAATACTTCCAATATATCATGTTTATGGCTAAACCTATACTTGTTCCCTCTTACTTGCGGAGTGCAACAGTTACTTCAAGTAAATTAGATTTCCTATGTATGTGTTACAGCATATGCTACAAATACAGATTCTTGTTAGTCTTCCGAGTTTTAGCAAAATGGCTACAGATTGTAACATTAACATATATTTGCTTCAAAAGTACCGGTATGTCTTGTCTGCCAAGACAAGATGCATACATATCCTAAAAAAATGTTTTGGGGCCCAATCACAACTCTGCATTTTAACGAACATTTTAATGCAAATTTTTCCCATAACGCATGTTTAGCACAGTGTACCCATAGGTTTCATGCAGGGTTACCTGCACTTTGTTATAGACTTCTATTGCATCGGGTGGTTTTGCTGCACTTTCTGAAAGTGCAACAAAAGTCTTTCATGCATGAATTTTGGTGCGCTTTCAGAAAATGCACCAAAACCACCTGATGCAATAGATGTCTATGGCATAGCGCAGGTACACTGCGCTGCACATGCGTTGTGGAAAAACAGCATAGCATCAGTGTGAAGAGGGCCTTAGCCATTGTTGTAAAATGAGCCAGTTCACATTGTGGCTGAAAAATATATGTTTTTTGATATGTCACAATGCATTAAATGCTTATTATGACAATGGAATAAGAAATTAACATTTCAAATATGCTAAAAGTTCTAATAATGCACGTAAAAACACATAAAAACAGACACAGAAGGATGGTAATCTAGCCTTTACTTGTATGTAAACACTAAGAATGAACTATTATTTACTCCTTTTTGGTCTTTTAAATAAACCTTTGAAAGCATTTTGTTTTAATGCACTGAAAGTGCAAAACAAATTGATTTCTTGAACCTTCCTGTGCGTTCTACCTCAATTTCACAGAATAGCCGGGTAGCGGGCGCGAATGCAAGCCGCTGGCCGCTCACTTCTGCTGTGATTATACATAGCGGGAACCGATCAGCGGGTACCATGGACTCTATGTCCGCCGACACCTGCTGATCACCCTGCAGAGACACAGAACTGTGGTCTGCCTATGTAAACAAGGCAGATCACAGTTCTGACAGGAGGGAAGGCATGGATCCTGTGTCTGCAAAGCAGGAACTAGGATCCATGTCTTCCCCTAGTAAAAGCACCTCCCACACTGTAGTAAAACACAGGCTAGGAACACAGTTAACCTTTTGATCGCCCCTGATGTTAACCCCTTCCCAGCCAGTGCCAGTAAAGTGACGGTGCCTAAAAAGTGTCAGTTATGCCGTGTACACACGATCGGACTTTGACGGACTAGGTCCAGCGGACCGGAATCCGTCAGACAATTCGATCGTGTGTGGGCTCCAGCGGACTTTTCTTTCCCAAAAGTCAGACGGACCTAGAAATAAAACACGTTTCAAATCTTTCCGACGGACTCGAGTCCGGTCAAAAAATCCAGTCGTCTGTGTGCTAGTCCGACGGATGAAAACCGACGCTAGAGCAGCTATTGGCTACTGGCTATGAACTTCCTTATTCTAGTCCGGTCGTACGTCATCACGTTCAAATCCGTCGGACTTTTGGAGTGATCGTGTGTGGGCAAGTCCGTTCGTTTGAAATTCTGGCGGACCTCTGCTGCAAAGTCCGTTGGATAGTCCGCCGGACCAAGTCCGTTGAAAAGTCTGCTCGTGTGTACGCGGCATTATTGTCTGAATGTCTGTCACAATATCGCAGTCCCACTATAAGTTTCTGATCGCCGCCAGTACTAGTAAACAAAATGAATAAAAATATCTCATAGTTTGTAGAAACTATAACTTTTTCACAAACCAATCAATATACGCTTATTGGGATTTTTTGGCCAAAAATATGTAGCAGAATATAAATTGGCCTAAATTTATGATGAAATTATTAATCATTTTATTTTTTGTTATAAGTTTTATAGCAGAAATTAAAAAATATATTTTTTTTTTCAAAAATTACAGCTTTTTTTGTTTATAGCACAAAAAAAAATAACATACCACCAAAAGAAAGCTCTATTTGTGAGGAAAAAAAGACCTACATTTTATTTGGGTACAGCGTCGAGGTAATGCAGTGCCGTATTGCAAAAAATTACCTGGTCATGAAGGGGGTAAATCTTCTGAAGCTGAAGTGGTTAAAGTAGAACTTCACTGTCCCAATCAACATTGCTAGCATTAGTAAATAGTTTATCATATCTACTTATTTAAAACAGTTTTTTTACATTTCTTCACTTACGTCCTAGTTTCTTGCCTAGGCTATCATATATTCCAGGAGTCTTCAGAAGGGGAGGAGGGGAGGAGGCAACGGCGTACTAAGGGGGGTGCGGGGGGGGCGGGCCGCACCGGGTGCCACACACTGGGGGGGTGTCAGGCCGGCGCCCCCCTCCGCGATGGAAGCGGGGAGTTGGGGACAGCGCGCCGAGCGCTGATATAACTTGCGCAGCGCCGCTGCGCGGTGAGTAACAGCCAGGCTGAGCCAGCGTCAGGTGAGGTGAGAGGAGGGAGAGGGGGAGGGTGTGCGCCGCTCTCCGCGGCTCTCCGTGGCTCTGATCTGTCTCGGCTGTGTCATACAGCCGAGCAGAGTGAAGCCGCCGGCTCCGCCTCCCCCTCCTCCTTGTAGTCTGCTGTGTGTCCCGCGCTGACAATCCTCCTGACCTGAGGTACATTAAGGGTCGTAGGGGGGGGGGGGTCTGTACTGTAGTAGGGGGGGGGGGGTCTGTACTGTAGTAGGGGGGGGTCTGTACTGTAGTAGGGGGGGGTCTATACTGTAGTAGGGGGGGGGTCTATACTGTAGTAGGGGGGGGGGGGTCTATACTGTAGTAGGGGGGGGGGTCTGTACTGTAGGGGGGGGCTCTGCATTGTAGGGGGGGTCTCCACTGTAGGGGGATCTGTACTGAAGGGGGGTCTGTATTGTAGGCGGGTCTGTGTAACATGCAGGGGGTCCAGAGCTGTTCGGGGGGGGGGGTGTCTGTGTAATGTAAAGGGGTCCAGAGTGCTGTGTAATGTAAAGGGGTCCAGAGGTGCAGGGTGCTGTGTAATGTAAAGGGGTCCAGAGGTGCAGGGTGCTGTGTAATGTAAAGGGTGTAAAGGGGTCCAGGGTGCTGTGTATTGTAAAGGGGTCCAGGGTGCTGTGTAATGTAAAGGGGTCCAGAGGTGCAGGGTGCTGTGTATTGTAAAGGGGTCCAGGGTGCTGTGTAATGTAAAGGGGTCCAGAGGTGCAGGGTGCTGTGTATTGTAAAGGGGTCCAGGGTGCTGTGTATTGTAAAGGGGTCCAGAGTGCTGTGTATTGTAAAGGGGTCCAGAGTGCTGTGTATTGTAAAGGGGTCCAGGGTGCTGTGTAATGTAAAGGGGTCCAGAGGTGCAGGGTGCTGTGTATTGTAAAGGGGTCCAGGGTGCTGTGTAATGTAAAGGGGTCCAGAGGTGCAGGGTGCTGTGTATTGTAAAGGGGTCCAGGGTGCTGTGTATTGTAAAGGGGTCCAGGGTGCTGTGTATTGTAAAGGGGTCCAGAGTGCTGTGTATTGTAAAGGGGTCCAGGGTGCTGTGTATTGTAAAGGGGTCCAGGGTGCTGTGTATTGTAAAGGGGTCCAGGGTGCTGTGTAATGTAAAGGGGTCCAGAGTGCTGTGTAATGTAAAGGGGGTCCAGAGGTGCAGGGTGCTGTGTAATGTACACAGTAGTGACAAAAAGATATTTAAGGATGCAGAGGTATGCAGGGAGCACAGTGGGGTGTTTTTACGTTTTAAGGTGTGGGGGGGGGGGGGTGCCAGATATAGGATCCGCCCCGGGTGCCAAATGCACTAGGTACGCCCCTGGGAGGAGGGGTTTTCTCAGCTAACCACATTCTCCTACATTCAATTTATTAAATAGTGTTTTTTGTTTGCAGTGCTCAGATACAGCGAAGATCCACTTTAATAACCCTTGAACACTTTCTAGGGTGACAATGATGCTTGTCCACAGGTACAACATGGTGAGTAAGCATTGTCAACCTAAGACAGGCATTGTGTTACTGGCAGAATCAAAGTTGAAAACAAAGGGAAGAAAAGCTTGAAAAAGCTTGAAAAAAAAAACTTATTGCAACCACCGCATCTAAGGACTTTAAGAAGACTTTAGTTTGGTTATAAATTCAACATGGGATTTCCTTTAAACCAGAGAATCATATTTTCATTCTGTACTGAATGAAGGCAATCTTGTCTTTATCAGTTAATGCACACCTTTCTTAAGGTATTTTGTAAAATGTACTTGAAACTCATTTTTGTTGTGACTTTCACGTTTTTATGCACTTGCTCTACCTCTACCATATGTTGATGATATTTTATAAACAGATTCTTGCTAAAATATTTGTATATCACAAAGCATGCTAAACATCCCTGGTGACCAGCTGCTGAAATAAAATCTGTCAGTTACTATTAGATTCTATTGTTTCCTCTCCATCTAAATATATTGACAAGCCTCTAGGGGTAAGGAACAGTAAAGAAAAATATGTGCAGTATTAATGAGAAAGTCACCAAGCCAACATACATAGTATTCAAATATAGATGTCCTCTTATACATTCTTAATAATATAAAAAATAAATAAAAAATGTCCCACTTCTGTTTTGCCACCGAGGGAGCTGAATTAGATGCATGTGTAATGCTGTATCTCACTGCCTGGACCCCAGTGGCAAAATGCCAGAGGGACACTCAGTGCACTTTCCTACACACCAGCACTGTCAAGGACTCTCTTGTACATTACCCCAACTCTCACCCAGTGCCCCATGGGACCCTCCAACAACATTCAGCACTTTCATAGCCCCAGACAACTTAATGGCACAAGGCACTGCAGTGTGTGGGAACAGAACTTCTTTAGCATCTGCACTGACCAACACCACAGTTGGAGAGTACAGAGGCCCAGGACACACTGCTGCTGACAGTACTTGGCAGGGTGGATTTGATTTAAATCAACATTTTTAAAGAGCAACTGTCATCTCTGTCCCACAGCGACTCATCCTCTGACCCGCTGTTGACTCACCTACCCATTCACTTTAACCACATGCCGACCGCGCTATAGTCAAAAGACGGCTACAGCGCGGACCGCTTATCCTGGGAGGACGTCCTACGGACGTCCTCCCAGAAACTTGCTCCCGCGCGCCCCCTGGAGCGTGCACTCGGGAACATCCGTGACCGCCGGGTCCTCACGGTAAACGGCCGCTGATAGCGGCCGTTTACCACGTGATCGCTCCGTCAAATGACGGAGCGATCACATGTACACAAACCGGCGTCACGTCATGACGCCGGTTCCTCCCTCTCCTCTCTGTACCGATCGGTAAAGAGAGGAGAGAAGCGGAGAGGGGGAGAGACGGGTCCAGCGCTGTGGGCTGGATGTGTAGTGCCCACAGCGCTGGTCAATACACTGCCACCACTGTGCAATGCTCTGCAACAAACCACTGTGCAATGCTCTGCAACAAACCACTGTGCAATGCTCTGCAACCAACCACTGTGCAATGCTCTGCCACCATTGTGCAATGCTCTGCCACCAACCACTGTGCAATGCTCTGCCACCAACCACTGTGCAATACTCTGCCACCACTGTGCAATGCTCTGCCACCACTGTGCAATGCTCTGCCCCCACTGTGCAACGCTCTGCAACCACTGTGCAATGCTCTGCCCCCACTGTGCAACGCTCTGCAACCACTGTGCAACGCTCTGCAACCACTGTGCAACGCTCTGCAACCACTGTGCAACGCTCTGCAACCACTGTGCAATGCTCTGCAACCACTGTGCAACGCTCTGCCCCCACTGTGCAACGCTCTGCAACCACTGTGCAACGCTCTGCAACCACTGTGCAACGCTCTGCAACCACCGTGCAACGCTCTGCAACCGCCGTGCAACGCTCTGCAACCACCGTGCAACGCTCTGCCACCACTGTGCAACTCTGCCAATACTCGCCAATACTCGCCAATACTCTGCCAATACTCTGCCAATACTCTGCCAATACTCTGCCAATACTCTGCAATAAATTTTAATAGAAACAAAGAATTTTTATTTTTATTTTTTTTACCGAATTTTCAGTATATTTTGATTTATAGCGCAAAAATTAAAAAACCCAGCAGTGATTAAATACCACCAAAAGAAAGCTCTATTTGTGTGAAAAAAAGGACACAAAATTCATTTGGGTACAGTGTTGCATGACGGAGTAATTGTCATTCAAAGTGTGAGAGCACCGAAAACTGAAAATTGGTCTGGTTAGGAAGGGGGTTTAAGTGCCCAGTGGGTAAGTGGTTAATGGGATGACTGGTGATGCGGCAGTGACACAACAAGGTGAGAGACGTGGCGGCAGCAGGTGAGTGGATGCCCGCTAACAGGCGATGCCATGATGGATCTGAAATGACAGGTGCTCTTTAATTGTAAGGACTTATTCTTGCTGGTAGTTAGAATCTTTAATATGTGCAAACAAAATTAAGGTTTCTGTTTAGAATAATAAGCTGTCATGTTAGTAAATATTCCCAAACTGGGTCTCTTTTACGGCCTGCTGCCGTTTTCCTCCTCAATGGAGGAATAAAGAACTTCAAGCTATGTGCAGAAAGAACACAAGGTTTTATAAGCTGCTTAGAAAGTTTCAGTTTCATTTTTACTGCTTGCCCTTCCTCTTCACACTTAGAGCCTGGTACAGATGCATTTCTCTTTCAACAATCATACAGTTTGTAGTTTGCATAGATTTGCAAAACAATGGGATAAAGGAATGTTCCTGAAAATTGTTTTATCTCATGGTTACTGTAAAATTGTGTGACTGCATCAATGCAGTGCATGTTATCTCAGCTTGCATTCATTAAATGAGTTTACCAAAAATGTAAATATTGCAGGATATACAGCCTCATGCTACATAACTAAGCTCCATTTCATGCTGAATAAACTAAATTATTAATGTATCTTAAACAGAAAACGATCTTTAGATAGATTTTTACTCCAAAAGCATTTTATTAAATTAAATTTGATAAAAAAAAGAGAAAAAATCTGATTTAAATCAAATAAATCTGATATTTTTTTTTTTTTTTTTTTTTTTTTTTTTTTAAATCATCAATTTTTTTTCCACCCTGGTACTTGATGCCGCTTGTTACATGGCTACTTTTGTGCTTACAGATGGGACACACACACAAGCAAATGGTGGAGCAGGAGCCAGAAGGGAGTAAAGGAGATGATAAAAATGTCATCTTACTCCTGGTAACACTTCTACTTCTACCCCCTCACAGATCCAGCCCGTCAACCACCCCAGCCCCCTCCCCTGCCACTTACCCCACCCCCCCACCTCTCATCCTAATTACCCATTGCTGAACATCCCTGCCACCCACCTTATACACCCCTTAGAGACCCCTATCACCTGCCTCACACCCCTTAAAGTGGATGTAAACCCTCTCCTATACCCAGTGAAGTGAACAGCCTTAGATGATACTCGGAGATGAAACAAAATCTCCCTATATAAGTTTTACATGTATATCTGCTGTCTTCATCTGTATATATACTTTAGAAAGTGCTCTTTGTGTTACATTTTTTTCTCTTCCTGGTTAGTACTGGGAGTGGATTATTGGCATACAGCCAAGACAGCTGATTGGAGGAAAGACACACACCCCTCTCCTCATAGGCAAGGGAAAAAAGGAATGTGCAGAGGTCTGCTCTTAGACGGCAAGCTGACTGCTAATCTATTTATAGCAACCTCCCCCGACACACACTTCTATCTCCCGTCACAGGGAACATGTGAGAAGTTATCAGGCTGATAACAGAGCTACGGAGCAAGATACAGCTACTGGAAACAGTGCTTTGAAGAGAGATAAGTAAACACTGCAGATATACGTGTACAGCTCAAATTTCATGAACGGGGTTTACATTCACTTTAAAGTCCCTTCCTGTCATCCACTTAAACCACTCCTTACCCAGACTTCTCGCCCCCACCCACTTTAACCCTCCCATTACAAAGTCTCTCTGCAACCCACCTCAGCCTCCTCATTACAGAGCCTCATCACCACCCACCTCAATCCCTTATTACAAAGCCTCATACCACTCTCCTCAACCCCCACCATAGCTTCCATGCCACTGACCTCACCCCCCCCCCCCAATTCAAAGACCCTTCCCACCACCCACCTATCTTCTCACATTGCCTACTTGCTAACAAACGCATCCTCCCATTTACAGGACCTCAACACACACCCCACCACCCCTGACTTCCCACAACACCTACCCACTGTACCCTCCAATGACATCCAACCCCCCTGGTTTACCTACAATAAAACCTGCCATACATGGATGGAAATGTGCCCGATTCAGCAGGGACCAGCTGAATTTTAATCCTTGTATGGGCAGGCTGATTGTATTCAAGTCGATCCATCCATCAATTACTGGCAGCGGCTATAGCCGCTAACAGTAATAATTGTATTATGCAGGCCGGGAAGGCTCCCGGCGCCATTCAACCTCTGGCAGAATACAATAGCGCTGCAGGAGGCAATCCTCCATCAACACTGTGGTGGAAGGAAAGGAAATTGATTCATTTATGGCATGCTTTACATTTTAGAATATCTGAAATATCCATGACCTTGGCTGTGCTGGATGGCACACTTGTGTTTATATTAAAAAAAATTGAATATAGGGTTGCCTAATGCAATTCACACTTTTTGCAGCTACTAAACACTTAAACAAAAATCTATAGATTCCCTCCAGTATCATACTGATATTATTTTCTTTCTTTCGACATCTTTAAATTACATGAACACAGGAAAGTGTCCTTGTAAATATTACCAAATGTAATAATATAAATGCTATATGTCATAGCACAATATGTAAAACAGATTTTTTTTCACCCCACAAGTTTACCAGACTCACATATAAACAAAACTGTTCTATTCTTTTTTATTTTTTATATGTTTATTAAATATTCCATAGTATATCTGCTTTATACATCTCAACAGAGTAATTACTTTTGATGTTGAGATGATCATTAATCCTATTTCCGTTAATACTTCAGCCTGTGTCAACTTCTTTTCTGACAGTTGTGATTAACTAATCCCCGACGCATCCTAAATAGGTTATAATCCCATGCTTTAGAGATAATCTTCTCCTTTTCAAAGTTTTGAAATATATTTTTCAGTCTTTCCAAAAAGATCCTTTTTAATATGTTTCCTTGGTTTAAAATATATGTCACAAGCATGACCATAAAGCACTCGGGTTATTGAGCATGATAATAACATTGTATATCTGAAGAGAAAATTGTTTCTACTTTCCTAATAGCTTTTTAGATGACATGTCAAACTAAATCAGTTCTAGAATGAACACATACCATACAGAATGTCATTCTGGACTTTCATTTTGTTTAAAACCGCCTCAATACCACAGTATATATATATATATATATATATATATATATATATATATATATATATATACACACACACACACACACACACACACACACACACACACACACACACATATACACAGTCATGGCCAAAATTGTTGGCACCCCAGAATTTTTTCCAGAAAATCAAGTATTTACCACAGAAAAGTATTGCAGTAACACATGTTTTGCTATACAACGGAAAATTCCTATCAAAATACTTACCGTAATTTTCCTTTCCTGATGGACTCCATGGCAGCCAACGTGTGGGTTTAGTCCCGCCTCCACTACCCTATAGGACGTTACTCCCATAAATCTTTGCTCCCTGCCAGAGGCCGTGTTCGGTAACTATCCTACTCCAGCCATTTGGGAGGGAACTCCGGCTGCCATGGAGTCCATCAGGAAAGGAAAATTACGGTAAGTATTTTGATAGGAATTTTCCGTTTTCCTGACAGACTCCATGGCAGCCAACGTGTGGGAAATAACTCGCCATACACACCCGGGTGGGCAAAATGCTGAACAAACAAAGATTTATTTGACACCGTCAATTGACAAAACTTTAGCACCAAAATCAACTGAAGACAGAGCCGCTGGCTCAACACAGTAGTGTGACATAAAAGTATGGATTGACGACCAAGACGCCGCTCTGCATATCACATCAGGAGCTACATGGCGCGAGGCTGCCCACGAAGTTGAGAGACTTCTGGTTGAGTGTGCTGTCACCGCCTGAGGAGGAGCCAACCCCTTCTCCTTATACGCCCACTGGATCGCTTGAACTATCCAAGCAGCAATAGATCTGACTGATGCTCGGGAGCCCCTGTGTTTTCCATAGAACAGGACGAAGAGATAGTCCGACTGGCGGAATGAGGCTGTAACTTCCAAGTATTGTTTCAGGGAACCCCCAACATCCAGAGGGTGAACATCTGAGACTCCAGTGGACCTGAAGGTGGGTAGAGAAATTTCTTGATTCTGGTGAAAAACTGAGGTGACTTTAGGGTTTGACCCTAACATCGGAACCAGAACCACTCTGTCTGGAAAGAAGGTTAGGAAAGGTTCTTTGGCTCCTAGAACCTGGATTTCAGACACCCTCTTCGCCGAGGTGACGGCCACTAAAAAAGCGGTTTTTAACGTAAGCTCTCTGACCGAAAGCGGCTTGTCCAGATGAGAAAAAAAAGTCCAAAACAAGAGGCAGATCCCACTTAGGGAATCTTGGCTTCCTTTGGGGTCTCAATCTCATTGCCCCTTTGAAAAATTGTTGGATAAGGGCATGTTTGGCCCATGACACTCCCGTGAAGGCGGAAATAGCTGACACCTGAACACGAAGGGAACTGACCGACAAAGGTAGGTCCAGACCTGACTGCAGAAAACTTAGGATGTCCTGAACTGCCGGGGAACCACATGAATTGGCTCTGGAAGACATATGGGATGAAAATCTTGCCCAGATCCGCTCATATACTTTGTTGGTGCTACGCCTCCTTGCACTCAGGAGGGTGGGAATAGCCTCCTTGGGACACCCTAGTGCCTCCAACCTTCCCCTCTCAAGAACCAGGCCTTCAACTGTAGGTGACCTGGACACGGGTGGAGGATCGTGCCCTGGGAGAGCAGGTCCCGACGGGTCGGAAGAGGAACTGGGTCTCGGAAGCTGAGCAGAGACAGGAGAGGAAACCACGGTCTGTTGGGCCAGTGTGGGATTATAGCCACCATCTCCACTTCCTCCCATCTGAGTCTCCTCAGGAATTGAAAGATGATCGGAGTTGGAGGGAAGGCATAGGCTGTGCGGAACCACCAGCGCTCCGTTAGTGCATCCACCCCGTAGGCTTGTGGATCCCTGAACCGCGAGTAGTATCTCGCCATCTTCCTGTTGTACTGGGAGGCAAAGAGATCCACTTCTGGAGAGATCCCTAGGGATACCACCCAACTGAACACCTCCTCGTGCAGAGCCCACTCGTTGTTGTCCAGCTGCACCCTTGAGAGAAAGTCCGCTTGGACGTTGAGAACCCCGGGAACATAGGTTGCCGTCAAGTTGGCTAGATTCCTCTGTGCCCAACGCATGATAGGTTCCACTTCTGCCAGTAGGGAACGACTCCTGGTGCCCCCTTGTTTCCTTATGTAGGCAACAGCTGTTGTGTTGTCCAATCTGAGAACAACCGACTCTCCCGATATCAGATGAGGGAAGGCCACCAGAGCTAGAAAGGCTGCACGCAACTCCAGGACGTTCGAGACTATCCCTCGAGAGGGAAAGTCCCAAGTGCCCTGAGCCACCTCCATCAGACAATGGGCCCCCCAACCTCTGTTGCTGGCATCTGATGTTACTGTTATCCACCTGATCGGAAGAAGGGAATGGCAATTCAGTAGGTTCTCTCGCTGAAGCCACCAGAAGAGGGAACTCCTCATGATTTGAGTGACACGAATCGTCTGGACTTTGTCTCCCGACCACTGGAGAAGAAACCCCTTCTGAAAAGGACGCATTCTCCACTGTGCCCACTTCACCATCGGAATTGTAGACACCATGGTGCCTATGACCTTCAGGCAATACCGGGTGCTGAGATGGGGAGACGCGAGAGCCAGGTGGATCCTGTCTCGCACTATTCTGACCTTTTCCTCGGGCAGAGAGATGGTACCTCTCACCGTGTTGAAGAATGCTCCCAGGAACACGAGATACTGTGAAGGTTCCAGCTGGCTTTTTTCCATATTCAGGAGCCATCCGAACTCCTTGAGCGTTGAGATGGTCTGATCTCTGTGATCTACCAGACAACTTCTGTCCTGAGCCAACAAGAGTAGATCGTCCAGGTAGTGATGGATCCGGATTTTTCTGATCCTTAGTAGAGCTACGATTGCTAGTAGGACCTTCGAGAAGGTACGTGGAGAAGTGGACAGACCGAAGGGAAGGCAAGTGAATTGTAAATGAACCCGGTCTATGGAGAACCGCAGGAACTGTTGAAAGTCTGTTGCGACGGGCACGTGGAAGTAGGCGTCTTTTAGGTCTATGGAGACCATCCAATCCCCTGGCTGTACTGACTGTTGGATTGTGGCCAGGGTCTCCATCTTGAACCTCTCCTTCTTTATGAAGCGGTTCAGATATGTCAGGTCTATTACGGGTCTCCACGCCCCGCTCTTCTTCTGGACTAAGAAAAGAGGGGAATATATTCCCATACCACGTTGCTCGACTGGCACGGGAATAGCTGCGCCTTGTTCCAATAAAGATTTTACGTAGGTTGAAAGTATCATCCTTTTTCCTTCTGATGTTGGAATGGATGTGGGGACACACCTGCACTTGGGGACCCTGCTGAACGTCCAAGTGTGTCCTGAGGAAACCATCCTGACGGTCCAGAAATCCTGGATTGAGGCCGCCCAGACGTGCCGAAAAAGGAGCAGGCGAGCTCCCACCCGGTCCGTCTGGACGGGCTCGCTCTCAAAAGGACTTGGTCGGTTGTTTGTCACCCGACAAACTGCTTTTTGTAGCCTTTTTGAAAGATGATTGCCTGGACCTCCAAGATCTGGAGAATTCCTTCCCGGGCCTGTAACTGCGTGCCTCCCTGGCACGGTCTTGACCTTGCTTCCTTGGAAACGAACCTCTGGGATTTTGTTGGCGCCTGTCTTGGGGAAGGAACCCAGACTTACCGCCCGTGGCCCGAGTTATAGCACTATCCAACCTATTCCCAAACAAAGACGAACCGTCAAAGGGGATCCGGCACCAAACCTGCTTAGATGCCGGGTCGGCCAGCCAAGGGCGGAGCCACAGGGCACGCTTGGCAGTCACAGAGGACAGCATAACTCGAGACAAGAGACGAATAATGTCAATTGAGGCCTCCCCCAAGAAAGCCGAGGCCAGTCTCAGCTCCTGTATAGGAGAACTCCTGGCTAGCTCTTCTGAGACACCCCTGAGTGTCTCGTCGACACTGTCGGACCAGACCTCCATTGCTCTAGACAAGGCCGCCAGAGCCAGGGCCGGTTTACAGGCCGTGCCAGCCATAAGGTAGACCCGCTTCAGGTCAGAATCAATTCTCCTGTCTAGAGCGTCCTTGAAGGAGACCGTGTCCTCTAAGGGAAGGGTCACATGTCTGACCAACCGCATTACTGCCGCATCCACTAGGGGGGGTGATTCCAGCTGTTTTACCTCTTCTTCTCTGAATGGGTACAGCTTCTGAATTTTTGGCAGGAGAGAGTTCTTCTTCTCTACCTTTCCCCATTCTTCCGTAATAACCTCTCCTAGTTCCGACAGAAAAGGAAAACTGATCCGCTCCTTCTTTAATTGTTTGAAAAATTTTCTCTGCTTCGCTGGAGCCGTCACCGGCTCTTCCCAATTCAAGGTTTCCTTGATGGCTTTGACCAAAGGAGGGAGCAGAGCAAAATCAAAACCGGAACCAGCCACATCTTCCTCAGATTCACTATCGGAGAGATCCGCGGATGGATGGCTTGGTAACGAGGCTTCCCAAGTATCTTGAACCTGGGTATCCCTCACAGGAGATTTGGGCGACTCTACAGGAGATACATGAGGGGCTTCCAGCTCCTTTAAGCTGTCCTTGACCATCTTCTCCACCATAGACTTTAACTGTTGGCCAGAGTCAGTCCTTTCTCCAGTCGCCTTTACGTAACAGGCATCACAAAGGGACTTGTCCCTAGGGACTTGAGCCCTACACCCCCAGCATGACCCTTCAGAATGGCTGGGGCGAGTCGTGGAAGAGCGGGATGGTTCCCGGCTACGATGACTGGATCTCGCAGAAGAACCATGGTGTCTAGATCTGGAAGAGGAGTGCCGGCGGGATTTTGATGAACCGCTTCCTTTATGCGAACTCCGGTGTTGAGTAGACCTGGAAGGGCTGAAAGAAAAAAGACAGATCCACCGTGTCAGCGGAACATCACCTATGATGATGTTCCACCCTCCCCCCTCCCCCAGCAGGCACCCCAGGGAATGCCCCCCCCAAAATACCTGCTGCGAGAGGGCTGGCCACTAGCAGGCGGTGACGGCACAAGTGGTCCGGGAAGGTCCATTATGCTGCAAACAGAATTGACCCAAATCAAAAACTACAAAAAAACATTAACACAAAGACAGCAGAGCAGGCCACCGAGGATTCCCTACCTTTTGTAGCAAAAACGGGCTCTCTGGAGTGCTTCTGCAGACTTACAGGCATTCCAGAGCCTGAAATCTGTCTTTCCCCTTTTAAATTTGCCGCCTATCGTGACGTCATCAGCGCGACGGCCACGATGCTAGTGCGCATGCGCGAATACCGCTACGCGCATGCGCGAACCAAGCCTCGTTCTCGCGCTGGCTCTGCGCATGCGCAGAACGACCGCGCGGCGAACGAGGAAGGGACACGGCGGCTGGAACGCACAAGGAACCAGCCGCCATGATGACCAGACACACCGCACCAGCGGTGTATGGGGACACAGGAAAGGCACAAAACAACACTGCCACAACAACAGAAACAGGCTGCCATGCAGAACTCACCCCTCCTGTGAACGATCGTTTGGCCGAAGGTAGGAAAGACTTACATGCCGGACTTTGTAGGGGGAAACAGTCACCTGCTAGTAGCCAGGATTAACGACCATAACGCGGTTCTGCCTTGTCAGTGACCAGGAACACACCTCTTCAGCGCCTCTTCCATATGCCCCTTTCCATACTCCGCTAGTAGCCAGAGCTTATTGGAAATGTGCGACTCCCAGTCGCTCGGCCAGTCCGTATCACAGGGGGGAACGATAATCTTCAGGTAGAAAGACATAGTATAGGTCCTTCGGAGGAGGACAAAAAAAGAACACGGCCTCTGGCAGGGAGCAAAGATTTATGGGAGTAACGTCCTATAGGGTAGTGGAGGCGGGACTAAACCCACACGTTGGCTGCCATGGAGTCTGTCAGGAAACATGTTTATTCCCTTTGTGTGTATTGGAACAAAACAAAAAAGGGAGAAAAAAAAGCAAATTGGACAAAATGTCACACAAAACACCATTTTTACTGGTTTGATCAAGAGTTTCGTACGTTACTTAGAGGGTTACCCATGTTACATAGATGAATATGTCCCCAGCTGGGGAATCTATCCTACAATAGAAACTTAGTTTACACAGCTGGTTCGCTCCACCTCTCTTGGTTGATGTGAGAGAAGTGCCGGAGTGGAAGCGTATGCCACCCTTGGTGAACTTGCCTCCATCTTGAGACTAGAGGTGACTTCATGCAACGACATGGAGGCTTGGTTCCTCCAACTAGTTACTGTTATACAGTTTTTGTGTTCTTGTTTGATTGCACTCCCTTCAGCGCTCACTTTTACATTGGATAGTGGTGTACAGGATTACTTTACTCATTTTTCTATCCTTTTCATTTTCAGAGCTTTCCTTCACTATAGTGCACCCTTCCTTCAAGACTGTAGACATCCCCATGGGCATTCTGGCAAATCTGGTGACCTCGAACCGAAGACTCAGAATCCTCTTTCAGGTGAGTACAACCCTCCGAACCATCATGCCCACTAGGTCCCCCGCGAAATCGAAAATCCCGACCCATAACGTTCAGGGCCTTAATTCCCCTACCAAACGAACAACGGCCTTTCAACACTTTCACAAGTTAGTAGTGGATGTCTTGTTATTACACAAGACCCACTTCTCTCCAACATCTGCCCCTAAATACTTAAGCGCCAGATACCCCACGTTCTTTCTGTCAAATGGCCCAGACAAGAAACGAGGGGTGGCAATATGCATGACAAAGAAGGCCCCATTTACACCTACCATAGTGATAAGAGACAAAGAAGGTTGATATCTCATGGTTGCGGGGAAAATCAATGAACATACAATTACATTGCTTTCGTATTATGCCCCCAAGGCACATTTCTTCCAGTTGATGTTAGCAGTGGTTATGCCCCATGTGATGGGCCACGTAATATTGGGTGGAGATAGCAATACCTCCCTGGACCAAATTTTAGACAAATCCAATCCACACAAGGCAATCTTAGAACACACTCCTAAGCAAAGCGGTAGAATAGCACAAATACTGCACTCCTATGACTTGATTGACATATGGAGAGATGCCCATCCCACCACTAGGGACTATATGTTCAATTCCCATGTACATAGAACCTACTCGCGCATAGACCATTTTATCTCCCTTACTTTCATTTATATCATCGGCTAGCATTCTTCCCATGGCAAACTTCTCTGAAACTCTATTTATGAGAAAATCCCTCCTCCACCATATCTCCGAGTGTCAAACGGGCACGAGAGCAAACCATTGAGCACCAAGATGAGGAGCTTCGGCGCCTCCTGCGAGAACACTGCTCAAACCAACTCATTGACCTTAGACCCCAGATTGACACGGCTCACATGGCTCTGAATCTTTGTCTTACTACAAAAGCAGAAAAATATATTAGATGGTCCAGACATTGGTACTATACCATGGGTGATAAACCCAACAGACTATAGGCAAGAAAACTGACCCCTCGGCCATTCTGGATCCACACCTATAATTAAATATACTCACTCAAGTGAACATCATTAAATCATCACTGCAGGCACTGTTGGGGCGCCCGATAGAGGGAACAACGAGACACACAAACAGACTTATAGCCTTTATATTTGTAGCAACCAGGGTCTCCATAGCCAGATCATGGAAATCTTCCACGGTTCCCTTCCACTTATTGAGATCTAAACTATCTTGGATAATGGTACATGAGCGCCTATCGGTGATTCTAAATGATAAACTTGTCCCATTCGAGAAGACTTGGGACCCCTGGATTAAATACCTGTCAAATACTCTATGAGACTGCTATGCAATGGAATGTCTGCCCCCCCTTCCCCCCCCCCCCCCCCCCGGGATAGGGTGCACCTTCCTCTTCCTCTTTCTAATGCTTTATTCCTCTTCTCCTTTTAACCATATTGCCCTTCGTGGGCGCTCAGATCCACTGGGGTATCCACAACTGCTGGAGAGTTCAGACTGGTCGGTACCTCAAACCGGTATCATGAGTTCCTCATAATTTAGCATAATACTTTCCTTTCTACATGCTATCCCACACATACTGACTTCTGAGTAAGAGGCGAGCCTCTTAGATCTAATATAGTATTTTTAGATGATCTACTCCCACGCCCTGTTTCCTTTAGAAGGATGGGAGGCAACAAGAGTCATGATGTATACATACTGTATAGTTTATTGCAGATTTTCCTTTATACTGTTCTTTCTGAACCACACCTTATATGTTCATAAGGTAAATGGTAATTCAGTATGTTTGTCAGTATGTATCCTTAATTGTTGCAAAGACTAATACCCTGGTATATAGCCAACGACTGTCTATCGATATAACGGCTATTGTTGACCTTGTATACTTTAAAAGTCTGAATAAAAATCATTGAAAATGAAAACTTCATCCAAAATCCTTTTTTGGTAATGACACCTTCAAACCTCCTGTATGGAGAACCTAGTCACATGCATTGCTCAGGTGTGATTTTGACCCATTCTTTCACACAAACAGTCTTTAAATCTTAAAGGTTCCATAGGCCTCTTCTATGAACTCTGATCTTTAATTCTTTCCATAGATTTTCTATTGGATTCAAGTCAGGTGATTGGCTGTGCCATTCTAGCAGCTTTATTTTCTTTATTTGATACCAATTAAGAGTTTCCTTGGTTTTGTGTTTGGAATCATTGTCTTGCTGAATTGTCCACCCTCGTTTCATCTTCATCATCCTGGTAGATGGCAGCAGATTTTTATCAAGAATTTTTTTGGTACATTATTCCATTCATCCTTCCTTCAACAAAATTAAGTTTGCCAATACCGTATGCTGAAACACAGCCCCCCACCATGATGTTCCCACTTCAAAACGTCACTGTTGGTATGATGTTTTTGAGGTGATGTACAGTGCCATTTGACCTCCAAACGTGGTATGTATTATGGCATCCAAAGAGTTCAATTTTGGTCTCACCTGACCAGACTATATTCTCCCAGTATTTCATAGGCTTGTCTAACTGTTGTGTAGCAAACTTAAAACAAGCTTCAACATGCTTTTTCTTCAGCAATAGAGTCTTGCATGGCGAGTGTGCATACAGGCCATGGCAGTGCATTGCTTATTGTTTTCTTTGAAACAACTGTACCTGCTAATTCCAGGTCTTTCTGAGGCTCTCCACCAAGTGCTCCTTGGTCCTTGACTCTTGGACAACTCCTCTGATAATTCTTTTCACTCCTCTGTCAGAAATATTGCGAGGAGCACCTGGTTATGGCTGGTTTATGCTGAAATTATGTTCTATCCACTTCAGGATTATGGTCCCAACAGTGCTCACTGGAAAGTTCAGAAGTTTAGAAATCCTTCTGTAACCAATGGCATCAGTATGTTTTGCAACAATAAGGTTGCAAAGGTCTTGAGAGAGCTCTTTGCTTTTACTCATCATGAGATGTTTCTTTGCTTAGGAGTGTGTTCTTGTTCACCTTGGTAATGACCTTTTTATAGGCCATCAGTTGAGACTGAACTAGCTGATATTAATTTGCACTGAGAAAGGGCAAGATTGCTTTCTAATTAGTGATAGATTACAACTGGTATCTTGGCTTTCCATACCTTTTTTAACCTCCCTTTCTTCATGTGTTCAATACTTTTTCCCTGTGTCATTTTATTAAACAAAACTTCTCTGAACTTATTTGCTTTGGTTTCTTTGTATGTATCGATCACATGGGTTGTTATGGACACGTGGTGACAATTTATGTCAGTTGCACCTTTAGAAATATATTTACCTAGAAAAATGGTGATGTGTTCAATACCTAGTTTATATGTATATATATTTATATGGCCTCCCATTGAGATGATCATGGCTGCAGCTACAGTTAGGATCCTGGTACCATTCTTTACAGCAGACAATTCCCTACAAAGTAAAAGTGATCTTGCATAGCTGCTCAATCACTTTTACAGATGGTGGTATAAAGGCCCTTTCCTCCAACCACCTGGCTGTCCCATCCCACCAGAAACCCAGGACTAATGCGACCTGTCGCACTGGATGCACTAGACAGAATGAGAGGAACTTCTGTTGCTCCTCCCCTCTGTAATGTCAGAAACCGTAAGTGATGAGGATTTTGCTTTGTTTGTTTACAAACAGTTACCAGTTACCGACTTGGTTTGATCAGAGTCTTTGGAGGGCAGGGTAGAGATCTGGGGTCTAATAGACAAGCATATGTAAAGAGCAATTGCACCACATATGTGAGGTGTCACTGCGAATGTTAGAGTGAGATAAATAAATTTAGCAGCAAACCTCCTGTGTAATTCTAAACTGGTAACCTGTGAAGGCTTGTAAACCATCGCCTATGGTTAATTTAATGTACTATCATTTGTCCCCATGGGCATGTGCAATTTTAAAGCATGACATGTTTGGTAATTATTTACTCAGAGAACATCATATTTTTATATTTTACCAAAAAAATGGGTATTAGATTGTGTTTTCGTTCACTAAAATCCATTAAAGTAATTTTTTTTTTTAATTTGTGTCTGATAAACTGCTGAGCAACTATGTGACAAAAAATTGCTGCATCCACCATTTTATTCTTCAGGGACTTTGCTTTGAGAAAATATATATTGTTTGGGGATTCCAAGTAATTTTCTGGCAAAAAAATGCATATTTTTACTTGTATATGAGGAATGTCAGAATTGGCTTGGTTTTGAAGTGGTTTTTAACATATCGGCATAAAACTCAACTCTGCCCACTCAGAGATATACCCAGTATTGTGACCTCCTTCTCTTTCGCCCAACTCAGAACTCGTAATCTGGAATTCGAAACTTGGAATCTGGAATTCGCAACTCGGAATTTGGAGCTCAAAATCCGAAACTCAGAATTTGAAACTCGGAATGTTGAAACTTGAATTTAGAAGTCAGAATTCAGAGCTTAGAATTCCAAAAGAATGGCTAAGGATTATAATTAGAGACAAAATAACTGTTCTTCTGTTGGATGAGAAGTACATGGAATTTTAAATTCCCAGAATACATAATTTTAGATTATAAACATGCATGGATATACTACTGTCACTTTAAGTCAGTTACAGTATCTAAATCTTCATACTGAAAAACTTTGCCTTACCTTTTCTTCTACAGTTTTTTTTCTTGCACTTTCCCTCTTCCTAATGCCTCAGTCACTGGGAAATATTTAAAAAATGTGGCCCTTTCACTTCTGCCAATAGTGTGAAAATGCTGCCTTCAAAAAGCACTTTATGAAGCAGCATCATTCTCACTCTTCTGTGTGTGATCCTGACTATATCCACACTTTCAGTCTCTGTGCAAGCCCCCAGACTTCCAGCAGTGTACCATGTCACTGCATCTTGCCATGCAAAGCCACTAAAATTACTATTTGTACAAAATGTCATTCTGAACTGTCATTTTGTTTAACAAAACAAGCTACAGTGCCTTGAAAAAGTATTCACACCCCTTGAAATTTTGCACATTTTGTCATGTTACAACCAAAAACGTAAATGTATTTTATTTGGATTTTATGTGACAGACCAACACAAAGTGGTACATAATTGTGAAATGGAAGAAAAATGATAAATGGTTTTCAATTTTTTTTTACAAATAAATATGTGAAAAGTGTGGCGTGCACTTGTATTCAGCCCCCTTTACTCTGATACCCCTAACTAAAATCTGGTGGAATTGATTGCCTTCAAAAGTCACCTAATTAGTAAATAGAGTCCACCTGTGTGTAATTTAATCTCAGTATAAATACAGCTGTTTTGTGAAGCCCTTAGGCTGGCTTCACACTGGGGCGGTGCGGGGCGGCGACGGTAAAGCAGCGCTATATTTAGCGCTGCTTTACCATCGTTTTACCCGCGGTATGCGGCCGCTAGCGGGGTGGTTTTAACCATTGATTTCAATGGGAAGGAGCGGTATAGGAGCGGTGAACACACCGCTCCAAAGATGCTGCTAGCAGGACTTTTGTTGCGGTCCTGCTAGCGCACCGCTCCAGTGTGAAAGCCCGCCGGCTTTCACACTGGAGTGAATGGGGCCGGTTTTTTCAGGCGGTATACAGGCGCTATTTTTAGCGCCGTACCGCCTGAAAACCGCCCCAGTGTGAAAGGGGCCTTAGAGGTTTGTTAACCACTTTAAGACCAGCCTTGTTTTGGATTTTAGGTGTTTACATGTTTAAAACAGTTTTTTTTTTTGCTAGAAAAAAACTTAGAACCCCCAAACATTATATATTGTTTTTTTTTTTCTAACACCCTAGAGAATAAAATGGCGGTCGTTGCAATACTTTTTTTCACACCGTATTTGTGCAGCGGTCTTGCAAGCGCACTTTTTTTTTGGAAAAAATTCACTTTTTTGAATAAAAAATAAGACAACAGTAAAGTTAGTCCAATTTTTTTATATATTGTGAAAGATAATGTTACGCCGAGTAAATTGATACCTAACATGTCACGCTTCAAAATTGCGCCCGCTCGTGGAATGGCATCAAACTTTTACCCTCAAAAATCTCCATAGGCGACGTTTAAAAAATTCTACAGGTTGCATATTTGGCGTTACAGAGGAGGTCTATGGCTATAATTATTGCTCTCGCTCTACCGATCGCGGCGATACCTCACATGTGTGGTTTGACCACCGTTTTCATATGCGGGCGCTACTCACGTATGCGTTCGCTTCTGCGCACGAGCTCGTCGGGACGGGGCGCTTTAAAAACATTTTTTTTTGTTTTTCTTATTTATTTTTCTTGATTTTATTTATTTTTACACTGTTTTAAAAAAAAAAATTAATTGGCTCACTTTTATTCCTATTACAAGGAATGTAAACATTCCTTGTAATAGAAAAAAGCAAGACAGGTCCTCTTAAATATGAGATCTGGGGTCAAAAAGTCCTCAGATCTCATATTTGGACTTCAATGAAAAAAAAAAAAAAAAAATGTCATTTAAAAAAATGACATTTGAAAATTCCTCTTTAAGAGGTATGGGCGGAAGTGACGTTTTTGACGTCGCTTCCGCCCTCCTATGGTATAGAGATGAGTGGCGGCCATCTTAGCGTCACTCATCTCTAGACACAGGAGGGGAACGGACCCGATCGCCTCCGCCGCTGCCGACGGTTCCGGTAAGCGGCGGAAGGCGCGGGAGAGCGGCGGGAGGGGGGGCACCTCTCCCGCCGCCGATAACGGTGATCTCGCGGCGAATCCGCCGCGATGACCACCATTATCGGACAGCCGACCGGCGCCTGAAGAGATGGATACCTCGTTTGTGGCAGCAGCTGCTGCCGTTACCGAGATATCCCTCTTCAAAAAAGGGACGTACATCGTTGTGCGCCGGTCGGAAAGTGGTTAAGAGAACCTTAGTGAACAAACAGCATCATGAAGGCCAAGGAACACACCAGACAGGTCAGGGATAAAGTTGTGGAGAAGTTTAAAGCAGGGTTAAGTTATAAAAAAATATCCCAAACTTTGAACATCTCAAGGTGCACTGTTCAATCCGTCATCCAAAAAAATGGAAAGAGCGTGGCACAACTGCAAACCTATCAAGACATGGCCGTCCACCTAAACTGACAGGCCGGGCAAGGAGAGCATTAATCAGAGAAGCAGCCAAGAGGCCCATGGTAACTCTGGAGGAGCTGCAGAGATCCACAGCTCAGGTTGGAGAATCTGTCCACAGGACAACTATTAGTCGTGCACTCCACAAATCTGCCCTTTATGGAGGAGTGGCAAGAAGAAAGCCATTGTTGAAAGAAAGTCATAAGAATTCCCATTTTCAGTTTGTGAGAAGCCATGTGGGGGACACAGCAAACATGTGGAAGAAGGAGCTCTGGTCAGTTGAGACCACAATTGAACTTTTTGGCCTAAAAGCAAAACGCTATGTGTGGTGGAAAACTAACAATGCACATCACCCTAAACACACCTTCCCCACTGTGAAACATGGTGATGGCAGCATCATGTTATGGGGATGCTTTGCTTCAGCAGGGACAGGGAAGCTGGTCAGAGTTGATGGGAAGATGGATGGAGCAAAATACAGGGCAATATTAGAAGAAAACCTGTTAGAGTCTGCAAAAGACTTGAGACTGGGGCAGAGGTTCACCTTCCAGCAGGAAAACAATCCTACACATACAGCCAGAGCTACAATGGAATGGTTTAGATCAAAGCATATTCATGTATTAGAATGGCCCAGTCAAAGTCCAGACCTAAATCCAATTGCGAATCTGTGGTAAGACTTGAAAATTGATATTCACAGACGCTCTCTATCCAATCTGACAGAGCATAATCCATTTTGAAAAGAAGAATGGGCAAAATGTCACTCTCTAGATGTGCAAAATTGGTAGAGACATCCCCCAAAAAACTTGCAGCTGTAATTGCAGTGAAAGGTGGTTCTACAAAGTATTGACTTAGGGGGGCTGAATACAAATTCACACCACACTTTTCACATATTTATTTGTGAAAAATTTGAAAACCATTTATCATTTTTCTTTCCACTTCACAATTATGTGCCACTTTGTGTTGGTCAATCACATAAAATCCCCCAAAAATACATTTATTTTTTTAGTTGTAACAGGACAAAATGTGGAAAATGTCAGGGGGTATGTTTATGGGAATGCAAAACCTGCAGATGAAATGCAGATCAGAAATAGGTCAACAGCAGGTCAAATACACCTGTCAACTAATTCAAACTGATGTCAAAATTATGCCATCAACACAAACTCAAAGTCCGTCAACACAAGCCCTGACGAGATACTGTTACTTTGCCCAGTACCAGTTCTTTTACTTTGTACCCAGTATTGGGGAGCATGTGACCTCCTTCTCTTCCCCCCCAACTCTGGGAATTTGAAATTCAGAACCAGGAAGGGAGGGGGGTGAGTCATAAGAGAGCTAATGAGAGCTGCAGAGCTGGAGGTGTGCCTCTGTGTGTCCAATGTAAATCCAGGATGCAAACAGGTAGCAGCTTCAGCTGCCCACATTTAAAATGGATGCAGCCAGACTTAGTGGAGGGAGATTTCTGCAGCATATTTGGCAAGTACAGAATGTTCTTGTTGCTGATCTCCTACCTTCACCAACTATGCCATCATTCTTCTTCTGAGCTCTGTAGTTCCTCTGCAATAGATGACAGAGTGGAGATCTCAGGCTGTGACAGATCTTGTATGTGAGATGCCGATCGCTGTACCGTCCTGGCTCCCATACCAGCATTGGAACAGTGCGCTATCACAATACTGGTCCAGGACACGGGACGTTGAGGCGATCAGTGTTTTCACATATAAGACCTGTCACAGCCCGAGATCCCCGCTCTGTCATCCGGATGATTTCTTGTAATGATCTCTGCTCTGCACATATGGTCACTGATAAGCTGCACTGGTGGGCACTGATGAGACCACACTGATAAGCTACACTGGTGGGCACTGATGAGACTGCACTGATGGGCAGTGATAAGCTTCACTGGTGGACACTGATGAGACCGCACTGATGGGCACTGATAAGCTGCACTGTTGGGCACTGATGAGAATGCACTGATGGGCATAGATGAGACTGCACTGATGGGCACTGAGACTGCACTGGTGGGCATAGATGAGACCGCACTTATAAGCTGCACTGGTGGGCACTAATGAGACCGCACTGATGGGCACTGATAAGCTGCACTTGTGGGCACTAATGAGACAGCACTGATGGGCATAGATGAGACTGCATTGATGAGACCACACTGGTGGGCATAATACTGATAAGACTGATAAGACTGCACTGATGGGCATAGATTAGGCCGCACTAATAAGCTGCACTGATGGACACTGATGAGACCGCATTGATGGGCATAGATGAGATCGCACTGGTGGACACCGATGAGACCGCTTTGATGGGCATAGATGAGACCGCACTGATGGGCACTGATGAGACCACACTGGTGGGCACTGATGAGACCACACTGGTTGGCATAGAGGAGACCGCACTGATAAGCTACACTGGTGGGCATAGATGAGACTGCACTGATGGGCACTGATAAGCTGCACTGGTGGGCATAGATAAGACAGAACTGGTGGGCATTGATGAAACCACACTGATGGGCACTGATAAGCTGCACTGGTGGACATTAATGAGACCGTACTGGTGGGCACGGATGAGACCACAATGGTGGGCATAGATGAGACTGCACTGATGGGCACTGATAAGCTGCCCTGGTGGGCACAGATGAGACCGCACTTATGGGCACTGCTAAACTGCACTGAGGCGGCACTGATGAGGCTGCACTGATAAACTACACTAATGGGCACTTAGGATGCACTTATGGGCACTGATAAGACTGCACTGATAAGGCAGCACTGATATGCTGAACTGATGAGGCTAGACATATGGTCACTAATAGCCATCCACTGCTTTACTGACACCGTCCACTGCCAAATATCTGTAGGAGGGGTTTCCACCATCCTTGCAAAGTTTGCAGTTGTTTTTTATGTCTTACTTCAGTGTAATGTGTATTATATGTGAGGTTACATATCACAGAGACAGGTATTGTGCTAATATTGAAGTTTTTTGAAATCTCCATACATTTTAGGGTTCCACCATTATTGATTATTAAGTTAGAGCTGCACTTTTTTGTTTTTTTCTCATGCTGAAATTTACTTGTGCCACATGCTGATGTAGAGCATCATGGCATGCCTCTTTCTTTCTGTGTTGCGGCTAGGGATGTGCTCATATACACCATACAAGAATTGATTGCTGCTAGAAAGATATCAAAGCTACAGCAGGAGGAGGAAAATTTCTAATACTGAATTACAGCAGAGTACAGTGTGTATAATATATAATTGTGGGATGTGTCTACAGTTCATTAATGGTTACATAAAGCAAGTAAGGGCAATATGTTTATATCCTGCTGTGGCTGGAGGAGGAGAGCACAAACATGCTATAAGGCTGTAACCTATCTTTCCTGTTGTGTGTTACTGAGTAGTGTGGCTGGCTGCCTACAGAATGAGGGGTGTGATTTATGTTGAAGGTTGCTTGTTCACATTTAAAGTAGAACTTCAGTCATTTTTTTATCTTTCCATCTATTAAATCTTCTGGCCTTGTTTCTTTAACTTTGGATAGTAAAATATTTTTTTTCTGCCAGTAAATAGCTTATACAGCCCATTTCTTGTTTCTTGTCTGGAAAAAAGCCTAGGCTTATGACATCATGCACAGCTCTTTCACCCTCTTGAGAGTTTTCCAGGAATGGAGGGGGGGGTTGAGTCATAAGAGAGCTAATGAGAGCTGCAGAGCTGGAGGTGTGCCTCTGTGTGTCCAATGTAAATCCAGGATGCGAACAGGTAGCAGCTTCAGCTGCCCACATTTAAAATGGATGCAGCCAGACTTAGTGGAGGGAGATTTCTGCAGCATATTTGGCAAGTACAGAATCACAGTATATATAAAATAATATGCAAAGTGGTTGGAGAGAAGCTTCAGAATGGCAATGATGTTTTTATTAGAAATGATGTGAGCAGACTGCAGTTCCTATAGGCCTAGTGTACCCTCCCACATTCACTCCAATGATATCCCAAAGATTCATGGGAAATGTAGTTTGATTACAGTAGAGAGAGTGTAGAGAGAGAGTGGTGAAGATATGATGCAATCAAACAGTTCCCAGCAGTGTACCACATCAGTGCATCTTGCAATGCAATCAAACAGTTCCCAGCAGTGTACCACATCAGTGCATCTTGCAATGCACAGCCTCTGAAAGTATTAGTTGTACAAAATGGATGCATGCGCACATGCAGCATTATTGACGCTGTGTAGCCAGGGAGATTGAACCCTACAGAGCCCCCCACCATGCCTTCATAAGTGTTGTCTGAGGTGGCCTCTTCAATTGGCTTCATAATTGGCTCAGCCCTGTATAGAGGGGTATGTGACTGAGAGACATGGGGGTTGATCCAGATCTGTCACATAGAGGTGGGAAAAGCGTCATTAGCTCTGTGAAAGCTCCAACTAGAGCGACTCAGAACTTACATGGTTATGAAGGAAAAGGAACCTGTGTTTCTTGGAAAGGGGGCATTAATACAAACCTGCTGCTTTGCCCTGCATAGGTAAAGAATGGGTTTGCTATAGATAATATCCTTAACAACCAATCATTATCTCATATAATATAACATTTGGATCCTTTAGGACAGGGATATGCAATTAGTGGACCTCCAGCTGTTGCAGAACTACAAGTACCATGAGGCATAGCAAGACACTGACAGCCACAAGCATGACACCCAGAGGCAGAGGCATGATGGGACTTGTAGTTTTGCAACAGCTGGAGGTCCACCTATTGCATATCCCTGCTTTAGGATTACAAGAAAAGAAACACTCAGCATAGAAACTAAGGCTCCATTCACATTAGCGCATCTCTAAAAACGCACTAGTTTCAGAGCGATTTTGGAGCGTGACTTTGAAGCGACATTTGGAGAAACTTTGATCCGACTACATTCTCTGGACCCAAGTCGCATCAAAAGTCACAGCAAAGTAGTGCAGGCACCTTTACAAAGTCACTGCAACTTTAAGTGGCACCAAATTAAACGGGCGCCATTGAAGAAAAATGGGCTACGACTTGTCATGCGACTTTGATGTCCAAAGGCGCATGACAAGTAGCACAAGTGTAAATGGAGCCTCTGACCATTTCTTATTTACTAACACAGTGAGCATGGTGTCTTTGAGGTAGAAAAATGATGTCATCTTAAGAACACAAATGTTTAGTCAAAGATTAGTATCAGGTCACAAATCCCTAACCATACCACTAAGGTCTTACCACACTGTCCCCTTTGGCACAGCAAGTCCTAAATAGAATTCTTTGATCTATCTGCGAGAATGTCAATGTTATCCTCCTGCTCTCCAGTTACATGGCTACAGTTATATGACTCCCTTTTTTCAATAATGCATTTTTAATAAAATATTCTTTAAAGATGCATTTTCCTGTCAGGCTACATATGCTTTAAGTAAAGAATAAAATGATCTCAGGGGTAGAGCCAGAAACATCCACAGTGTATCTAATGCATAGATCAAAAGAATTGATGAATAAAGAACACTGCTTAGATTATACCAATCCAGAGATGCCTGCGGAGATGTTTATTTTATTTCCAGCTTCATCTCATTCCATAATAAATTGTATTTTAATTAAAATACAATAAAAGCTGGATTATGATTAAATGTTTGCAAAAGCCCAGCTGTAGGTTAAGTGAAATTCTGTACGCCAGCACTGTCTAATGCTAGGGATAAAACAAGCATAAATGCCCATTTTGTTTAGAACTTCAGCAGCACGTTACTTTCTGTCCGTTTTGATTCTTGGTGTAGGGCATACAGAAATGAAAGTGTTACTAAGCCCACAACAGTAAAATCAGCCTGTATATGCAGTAAGGCTGGGTTCACACCTATGCAAATTGGATGCGGTTTCTTCCGGACCCGGCGGTCACGGATGTTTGCAGGAGCACGCCCCAGGGAGGACACGAGAGCAACATTCTGGGAGGACGTCCGTGGACACCCTCCCAGAATAAGCCGACCGCGCTGTAGCCGTCTTTCGGCTATGGCCCAGTCGGCATGTGGTTAAAACTAAGGATGCACCCATTTTTTTAAGACCGAGTACCCATACTTTTCAGTGTGATTTGTACAAAGAGTTTTTGGTACGATTTTGTTCAGCGGTTCAGGTGCGAATTTTTTAAAGTGTATAACACTGGAAATTGCACCTGAATAAGCCTGAAAACCATACCTGACTCTTTTTAAAATTGCGCTGCAGCCGGCCCGCACATATGTGAAATGGCCCCATAGAAAGCCTGTTTGGTTCACATGTCATGGAAATCGAATCCAGTTCAAAACGCATCCAATTCACATATATGTGACCTGGGGCTGAAGATATCTGTTTTAGCATCGGAGCATTTACACGAATACAAGTATTCATGCAAATGCTTATTATCGGCATGGATACCGGTATCGGTATAATGCTAATTAAAACAACATAAAAAAATAAAGTGTGCACCATAACTTACCTTCTCCACAGTCTTTACAGTTTGTGCTCATTCTTCCAGGTTGAGTGATGCTGGATAACAAGGACCTACTATGACGGGGAGGGGGGTTCTCCAACAGTCCCTGAGAGATTATTCAAAAGAAATGACTAGAGCTGGGTTTTAACTTTCCTGATGATTTTACTTCTCTGATGCCTAATCATAGCCAGCAGCCTTCTACCCTAGGTGTATACAATGTGGCTCATCAAGCCCACCACCAGTGTGCTTGTGTGTGTTAGAGCTGCACGATTATTCGTTAAGAATCATTATCGCAATTTTTTTCCCCGTTGCGATCTTAACAAAGTATTTCCTGATTCTTTCTATGCAGAGAATTCTCTCTGCTCTGCTAAAGCCGACAGCCTTCAAAAGAATGGGGGAAAAAAACGAGATGTCTGCCAAGAATCACAACATTCTTTAGCAGTGGAACTTAAAGCGGAGTTCCACCCTAAAGTGGAACTTCCGCTTATCGGATTCCTCCCCCCCTCCGGTGCCACAATTGGCACCTTTCAGGGGGGAGGGGGGTGCAGATACCTGTATAATACAGGTATCTGCACCCACTTCCGGGACGCATTATCCGAGCTGCCCCGCCTCTATCCGAGAATGCCCCGTTGTGTCTTGGGAAACACAGTTCCCAGGACACAGCGGGGACCAATAGAGGCGCGCAGCGCGACTCGCGCATGCGCAGTAGGGAACCGGGCAGTGAAAACGTTGCGTCTTCACTTCCTGATTCCCTGACAGAGGATGGCGGCAGGGCAGTGAGAGACGAGCGATCGCTCGTCATCTTCTGCCGACACCGCTGGAACCTGTGACAGGTAAGTGTCCATTTATTAAAAGTCAGCAGCTGCAGTATTTGTAGCTGCTGACTTTTACATTTTTTTTTTCAGGTGGCGCTCCGCTTTAAGTATAAATATTGTAACGATTTGTCCTTTAGATCAAAGGAATACACTTTGGTGTGTAAATGAGGGAAGTTTTTTTATTGCTAGAAAATTACTTAGAACCCCCAAACATTACATATATTTTTTTTTAGTACAGACCCTAGAGAATAAAATGGTGGTTCTTGCAATATTTTATGTCACGCTGTATTTGCGCAGCAGTCATTCAAATGCAATACGCTTTGAGAAAAAAATGACGCTTTAATGAATTTAAAAAAAAAAATAACCAGTAAAGTTAGCCCAATTTTTTTGTATGATGTGAAAGATTTTACGCCGTGAGAATCATGAGGGAATCGTGATCTTTTTATTCTAAGCAAAAAAATTGTGATTCTCATTTTGGCCAGCTCTAGTGTGTGTATAGACATTTCCCTTTAAAACAGACTTCACTTTGTCTTTAATAATGTTTCTTTGGACAGCGAAATTCTCTTGACTCACAAGATACTGCACCTGGCTGTTAAAACGGGCCAAGGCAATATCACTTTGGTGTTAGTGGTGATGGTATAAATATCTATACACAGAGTTAAGCTGAGCAATGAAGTTAGTATAGCGAATAACAACTCTGACTGCCACGCAGCATGTAACACTACTTGGTTTTGTCATACTGTTTTGATCATGTAGTATTTGTTCTTTAGCCAGAAGTGCCAGTTATTTACAGTATATACAAGCATATATGTAATTGTGTTAACAGAAACACCAAAAGGAATGGGTGATTAAAGAAAGGGAGAAATGATACATTTATCTTAATGAAGGAAACCAACTGCATATTTGCAGCTTTCTTTAGGAATTAGTGTTACTAAACCCACAACAGTAAAATCAGTGTGTATATGCAGTAAATCATGCTTGTTATACTCACTGTGAAACCTAAAGGGTAAATCCTCACAATGTGTAAAAAGGCTGTTTGATCCTGTCTTTGACCCTCTGTCCTGATCTCTGATCCTCACATTCTTTTACTGTCCCCAATCCATCTGATGTTGATAGTACAGAGCCTTGGTGGCACTCTGCACCTGCTCAGTTTGCTGTGTATTGCTAGAGATCAGCACAGGGCCAATCAGCACTGTCCAGACAGAGGGTCAGGGGTCATGCAGCCTAATGCCCCGTACACACGGTCGGAAATTCCGACCACAAAATCCGTCAGATTTTTTCTGAGGGATTTGGTCCGACACTGGTGTTGCATACACACGGTCGGACAAAGTTGTCTGAAAATCCGATCATTCTGAACGTGGTGACGTTCGTTGCGTACGACGGAACTACGTAGAGGCGTGTCCGTCGGAATTCTCTACACATGATCGGAAAAAGTCCGATCGGACTTTGTTGTCGGAAAATTTGAGAGCAGGATCTCAAATTTTTTCCGTCGGAAATTCCGACAGAAAAAGTCCGATGGAGCCCACACACGGTCGGATTTTCCGACAACATGGTCCGATAGGACATTTTCCGTCGGAAATTCCGACCGTGTGTACGGGGCATTATAGGACAGTGAAAACTCCCCCTGCAAGCTTTAACCAGTGCTTGGCTGGACACTCTTATAAGTCACAAGACTGCTATATACTGCTGATGAGAAAAGGTATCTATCAGTTTATATTTACTAAAATAATTGCATGTCCATGTTCTGTGTCCTGTGGGAGACCAGATATAGTGAATGCAGGCTCCTGGGTTTAGTAACACTTTAAATGATTAGGGAGGAAATCAGATTGATTAGATGTGCAATATGTTACTCACTTGAGTGTGTTGATGAAGATAACAAAAAAAAAATAAAAACATTTCCAAGCCCCTTAATACCCAACAGTATAACATCTTGATGCTACAGGGCAGCCAGTTATTCTTTGTGGTGGATTAATTGTACCTCAGGCCCTGAGTTGTTTTCAGCTCACTGGCCACTCATGCACTCCAAACCAATCTCAATCATATTTTTCCTAGAAAACATTCTGTGACTTGCTTTTGAGTCTGACACTCGTATACAGACCCGGGAAATACTGGACAATGTAGTAAAATGCATGTGTATGTGCTTTTGGGCCCGTTCACACTAGAATGCTGTGCAGGAAACCCATGTTCTGTGCCGGTTTCTCACGCTGCAATCTGCAGCGGGTGTCAGTGCAAAGTTAACGACACCCCAAAATGGAGGTCACAAATGCAGTGCGGTTGCCCGCATGGTACCAATCGTTCCGGTTGCAGTGCGTTTCCAAAAGTAGTGCATGCATGAATAGGCCTTGTTAGTGCAACTGACAAGTGACTGGATTCTGCCTTTCTTACTTGATAGGCTCAGTGGCCATTGATAGGTGGTAATTGGTTCATTGCCTAGAGTCAATCTAAAGCTGGCAATATATGGATCAAATCTCGGCTAGTTCAGCAGGGATTGGCTGAGCTTTGATTCATGTATGCCCATTGTAGTTAAACAGAAGTCAATCTACTTATCGTCTTCTGTTCAACTGCCTTGTTGTAAAAAAGCCACTTGATCAACGCTGCAGGCTGTATACTCCCTGCTGTCAGAATACAATAACACAGTGGGGAGGATTCCCCCATTCACCTCAAAAGTATGGATGGCGTATGGAAGTCAGTTTTCCCAGTTCAACCAGAAAAAAACAGACTCATCTATGGCCAGCCCTATTGACAGGTGTTGCCTGGCTGATGACTGGAGTCTGTATTACTGACAAGTGCTGCCTGGCTCATGACTGGAGTCCGTCTTACTGACATGTGGTGATTGGCTCAGTGACTAGAGTCTGTCATTTGACAGGCGTTGACTGGCTCATGGCTGGAGTCTGAGGTAGTAACTCGCTCAGTGGGTAAGGTCTGTCTTATTTACAGGCGGTGACAGCCTCCGTGGCTGGACGCTGCCTTACTGACAGGTGCTAATTGGCTCTGTGGCTAGCATCTGTAGGTGGTGGGGGGCTCAGTGTCTAAAATCTCTCTTACTGCCAAGTGGTGACTAGCACAGTGGCTAGAGTACATCTTACTGACAGGGGGTGATTGGACCAGTGGCTGCTTGAGTCTGTCTTACTGCCAGGTGGTGATTGGATCAGTGTCTACAGTTTCTCTAAGTGACAGGTTGTGACTGTCTCAGCGGCTAGAGACTGTCTCACTGACAGGTGGTGATTAGCTCTTGTTGGGTTTGCTAACAGTTTGCAGAGTGTCTTAAACTGGCCTTGCTGAGTGGATGGAGTCTGCTTTGCTGACAAGTAGTGACAGGCTCAGTGGCTAAAGTCTGCCTTACTGACAGATTGTGATTTGTTCAGTGGTTGTAGTTTGTATATGCCATACACATATTAATTCAGGATTGATATAGCTAGCTACAAACAAACCAGATAAGCGATCCTTGCCTAAAATATAGAACAATGCAACACATACGGTATCCTTTGAAAATATGATCTATCAGAAACGATCTATTAAAAACAATAATTTACTTGTTCTGTATTATGTAATGGTTGTCTGGAAAACATGCAGTAATAAATTGATCTGTCAGAAACAATTGATACATTTCTACTATGGCATCGACTTGCAAGCATAAAAACTGATCAAAAACTCACTAAACAGATTAAATGGTTTACAATTCCTTTTCAATTTGATAACTTTAGCTGCATGGAATGATTGATTGAATGATCATATTGATACATGTGAAGCCACATTTAGGCTACTTTAACACTGAGGCGTTGGGGGCGTCAACGTTAAAGGCGCTTTAGAAGTGGTGTATACACTGCTCCTACAGCGCTGCAAAGATGCGGCTTGCAGGATTTTTTTTTTGTGTCCTGCCAGCGCACCGCTCCAGTGTGAAAGCACTCGGGCTTTCACACAGGAGTGAGAGGAGAACTGGCCAAATTTAGATTCATGTATGGTCGCTTTACTGATGAGTTGTGACTACCTACATTTCAGGAGTCTGCTTTCTGAATGATTGGAGTCTGTCTTGCTGACAGGTATTTACTGGCTGGCTGGCAGTTTTTCTGCAGGTTGCTGAGTTGGCTTTACTAATGGCTAACAGGCTTATTGTTGGCTGGAATCTACCTTACTGGCAGGTAGTTGAATGGCTTGCTGATAGTGATTGGCTCAGTGGCTGGTAGTTGCAATAATGACAGGTTAGCAGACAACAAAAAAAATAATAATCTCTCCTGTTGCACTGTGGCATGAATGAGCTCTGATGGTAGCCATTATCATTCTTAAATTAACATTAAAGATTCATAAAAAATAAATAATAACAAACATGTCATACTTACCTTCCCGGTGCACTTAACACTGGGGCATCAACGGTAAAGTTTTACACAGAGCAGCCCCGATTCTCCTCTTTTCGGGTCCCCTGCCGGCGCTCCTGGCTCCTCTTCTTCAGCCAGTTCCCCCAATAGCAAGCCCCTTGCTCTGGGGGCACTGGTGCGTGCTTGCTCCTGAGCCCCGCTCTATGTGTCCATAAGACACACAGAGCTGTGGCTTTGCCCCGCCCCACCCTCTCCTCATTGGCTCACTGGCTGTGATTGACAGTAGCCGCTGAACGAAAAAAAAACTATAATGCGGTGTACAGACGGTTGGACTTTCCACCAACAAAACCGTGGATTTTTGTTCAAAGGTTGTTGGCTCAAACTTGTCCTGCATACAGACGGTCACACAAATGTTGGCCAACAATTACGAATGTGGGAACGCGGTGACGTACAACACGACGAGCTGAGAAAAAAAGAAGTTCAATAGCCAGTGCAGCTCCTTCTGCTTGATTCCGAGCATGCGTGAACTTTTGTGCGATGGACTTGTGTACACGCGATCAGACTTTCCGACAACAAAGTTTTGTTGGCGGAAAATTTGAGAACCTGCTATCAAACATTTGTTGGCGGAAAGTCCGACAGCAAATGTTTGATGGAGCATACACACGGTCAGACTTTCCAACAACATTTTCCATCGGAAAATCCGACCATGTGTACGCGGCATTAGAGTGTACCAGACTGTAGTCATTCTCAACAATAAAAACAATTAGCTGAAGCTAATTTGACAACTAAAGTGTCCCTTGCTGATACCTTGAAGTGCTATTCAATGCCAGTCTTTGCTGCTTTTATGACTCCCTAAAATGACCTATACGGTAATGCTAAAATAAAAAAATAAAATAAAAACGAAATCATCCCTGCTGCTACCCTTAACAATTCTTTAGCTGACATTGACAATAAAATGTACAAGATAAAGATAAAAGGTTAACAGTTGCGTATGTGGATTTCTCGTTTGTGGCCATGTATAATTACTTATTAGCATAACATACCATCAGATTTAAACCATGAATATTTACCTGCTAAGTAAGTGGGGGGAAAGGGTGTAGCTAGTAAGGGCAAGTCTGATGTGCTTAAGGTCTGCTTGGTGTATGAGTGTTGTAGGGAATGGGTAAAAAGCTAAAAAAAAAATAGAAGATAGGGAGAGATGGTGGTGTAGAGAGAGAATGGGGTAATAAGGATGAGTAGAAGGAAAGTGAATGGGGGGGATAATGTATCAACATCCAGTGACCTAGCTGGAGTGATCTGTCATTCAAACGCTCTCATTAAAGCCTGGTATACACTAACAGTTTTTTGTTGTTTAACCCAGTGGACTGAACAAAAAAAAAAACTGAAGAGCTTAGGAGGAGCCGCTGTACTAACTATCCAATGTTAGTACAGCGATCTACCCCGCTAAACTATTGTGTTCTGACAGGGGGGGCGGACCAATCCAGAACACACATTGGCTGAGAGTGCTGATGGCATGGCTGATTTTCAGTTATGCCCCTATGACAGATGCCGGCCGAAAGGCAGGCTTCTGTTGGACCGGCAGCCTCACACACAGGCCGACATTCAGCCCATGTGTGATGGCCCTTAAAGGTTCATGCACACTGGGGCTAAAAAATGCTGTGTCTACGGGAGTTTTGTGTTTTGCCTGTAGAACCAGCTCAATGTTATCCTATGTTTTCACCCTATGTGTCCATTAGGATGTTTAGAGGCATATTTTAAACTCTGTGTTTAGAGGCAGAAACAAAGAACCTTCTGGTTTGCGTTTTTCAGAGGAGTTTTCTGACAGAAACGCTAAACGCTCTTAAATGCCTGTACAAAAATGATTTGAAAAATGTTTTTCTGCCAAATGAACTGGAATTTTTTGAGCCCAGTGTCCATAGACCCTAAGTATGATTGTAAGTGAGCCCATAATTTAAACAAGATGACCAGGCATACATGAATCTCTCACTTATCATAACCTGCCACAAGTTTTCAGTATGTATTATGCCATCTAGTTCATGAATCTTTTAGGGATGTTTGCATTCTCCAATGTCTGGAGATGGTAGGTCAAGCTGATGGAAGAAAGTCTTTTTTGGCTCATGGAACTCCGTAACACTGACAGTACAGCGATTGTCTGGGTAACAAGGATTTGGAATTCGGTGAGTAGAACTAAGTAATAAAAATTCCCGAATGAACAAGTCTAAGAGCTGTCAAAATGAATGCAGTTTTACAACTAAGCTACACAAATTTGTCCCAAAACGTACTAGCCGACAGTCACAGATGTAACTCAATACAATTCCAGAATACCTATTTGATTTTTAAGTCTTTCATTTAGTACAAAGTGCAGTGTGCAAAGTGTATCAGCTCAAAGCAACCAATCAGAAACAATGTCTTTACGGATTTAACTGCAAACTCAACAGAAATTGCTGTATTTTTCGTCACTTTCCACGTCTTTGTTGGTTTATACACGTTACTGAAACAGTCCAGTCGTATGCACGTGTTGAAACGTCTACTTCAAACAGCTACAATTGGGAGATGCCATCAAGGTAATTAGTGTGCTTTGGCTGGCAATGAATGGCTGCCGAGCAAAGGAGCTGGCACACAGCATCCTCTGTCCTAGTCTAGCTCTTGCTTTATCTAACAAGGATAACAGATGATACCAGAATTTCTTCACCAGGTTCATAACACAGAGCACTGGTACAATGTATACAGACAGTACATGGGAAGAAGTGCATGTCATGGCAGTACATGGTTTAAAGCAAACTGGTTCTAGAAGCAACATATGTGATTCATGGCCCCTAAACTTTGCAGTAATATGAATAAATATTACCTAAAATCCTTGGTATTTACATTTGTAATTCAGCTACTTTAATATTTTAGCATAACTTCAAAGGTAATTTTCATTACTTTTAAATTTGAAGCTTTCCTTAAAATAAGGTAATTGGCCATCAGGACCGTACCTTCCATGAGGTCAGCTGAAGTGGCTGCCTCGGAGAGGTATGGTGGGGAAGATGGGGCAGCACTTAGGTTGGGTTGCTCTGGTCTCAGTGCTGTTCAGTAAGGCTAAGCCTGGTAAGACCACATTGATGACCGCTACTGCACCTGTGTGTGTGTGACAGGGCACAGAGAATTTTACCCAGTGATGCCGAGCATACGCTTTTAATAGGCTCTGTGTCATTGAGCTGTCTGCCTGGGGTGTCTGCCTGGGGTGTCTGCCTGGGGTGTCTGCCTGGGGTTTACAGAAGTGCACACACAAATGCATCACTACCGCCGCCCAATTTGGCCATTTGTGCTGCAAGGGGGCAGCAAAAACAGACACTTCAGGCATCATTAATCCCCAACAGACTCTTGCCTGTCAAAAAAGTATTTTTTCAGGCCCTTCCTATTACAGCCCTGGTGCCCAACCTACAGCCTGGGGGCCACATGTGCCTCCTAATGCACTTGATACTCAGCCTTTAGTTTGTAGAGCGATGGCCACTTTAGCGATTTGGTAACCGATCGAAGGCAACAATGTACGGCCCCCAAACCGCAAATGTAAACAAACCCTTATTATTCAGAACCCCCTGCCCTGCTTTCACGTGCTGCAGTTTACCGGCACCACAGGTGTAGAGCAGCGCGTCTCCAGCCTTCTTGCGGGTTAGCTGTGGTTTGCCATAAACTTCTATTACACCTTACAGATGTGGTGGACTTTCTGAAAGCGCACTAATCCCGCAGGATATAATAGAAGTCTATGGCTCAGTGCAGCTAACCTGCAGGAAAGCCCCAGATAAACTGCGCTGCACCTGCAGATCAGTGTGAAAGCAGCCTAAAGCCCCATACACGGTCGGATTTTCGCATGGATTCTGTCCGATCGGACAATGTTGTTGAAAAATCAGACCGTGTGTATGCACCATCGGACAGTGTACGTCGTATTGTCCGAAGGACAAAGTCCTATCTCCTGCTGGATAGATTTTCCGACAACGCGGTCCGATCACACCAAATCCGATCGTGTGTATGGTAGTCCGACCGGACAAAGTGCTACGCATGCTCAGATCACATTACAAGACCAAAGCTATTGGCTACTAGCCTCTACGTAGTCCCGTCGTAGGCAACAAACGTCACCACGTTCAGAATGATCGGATTTTCCGACAACTTTGTCCGACCGTGTGTACGCAAAACCAACATCAGACAAAGTATGACGGACATGGTCTGACGGACCTGGTCCTCGGATAATCCGCGCGTGTGTATGGGGCTTAATAGTTGTTAACCCTTTAATAGGTGCTACTATGCCCATTGCAAAAGCTATTATGCCCAGTGTATGCAATGTTTACCCACTTGCTGACCGCAAAGCGGCTCAGCTACCATTAAGGGGGTAAATCCTTCTGGGGCTGAAGTGGTTAATACACTCACCTTTTCCTCTTGGAGATGCTGCTGACATTCATCAGGAGCTAGAGAGAATTATAGGGGGAGTGTACTTGGTATCTCTCCGCCTGAGACAGGAGTCAGCGCTACAGAGGAAGCATCAGCCTATGCTTCTGGTCCCTCCGCAGGTGACTCTTCGGTCTGCTGCCGGCATCAACTCACTGCACTCCGATGTTCTGGGATGGCAGGTCAGCAAGCCCAGATCTAGTCCTATTGCAAATGAAATGTTATTCAAGTAGGGCCCATCTATGCCATCTTGCAGTGCAATAATGCATGCACCATGACTAGGGCTGTGCACTGTGTTCAGAGAAGCGGAACTGGCTCTTTTCACAGGATTCACATCACTGAACAGACTCAGTCACTGCACCTGCCTGTGTGACAGGTGCAGCAGCCTGACAGGGACTTCAGTAATGCTGAGCCTGTGGTTTTACCAGGCTGAACATTTCTGAGCTGCACTGGGACTGAAGTGCCATCTTGCACTGTGCCTTCATGAGTGCCGCCCAAGGCAGACGTCTTAATTGATCTCATTAAGTAAAATCCTTCTTCCTACATCTTTGATGTGCTTTCATGAAAACGCACATTATATAGAGCTCTATGGTAATACGCCTAAAACGCAACTGGCCCTTAAAGTTGTTATAAAGGCTATGGCTGGGTTCACATATGTGCGACCGCAGTTTCCAGCATGGGGTCTGGTGCATCCCTGTTCACCGGATCAGGTCCGAACTTTTGCCTGAATACGCACCTGAACCGGACCCAAAAACACATAGGACCCTTTTGGAATTCGCACCTTGCAAACAGACATTTGTGAACCAGCTTCCTTGAGAGCCGGTCACACTTGCGTGTCATGCGAATTGGATGGGGTTAAAACCCCAATTCGCACATATGTGAACCCAGCCTAAGTGTTTTTTTAACTTAATGCATTTTCTGCATCAAGGTAAAAAAAAACTCCCCGCTACTTGCTCCCCTCTTCCCCATCACTAAACACCTGACTTCTCAGGATCCAGTGCTGTCCCATCTGCAGCCCACTCTCCTCTCTTCTTGCTCTCACAAGAAACACATGTAGCTGTGGGAGCCATAGGCTCCTGCTATCAGTCCTATTAGAAGTGAGAGGGGGCGGGGCTTCCTGGCGCTGTGTGTGCCTATGGACAGTGCAGCCTAGACTGGGAGCACACCTGTGCGGTACCCCCTCAGCACCGCGCTAGTGGAGGACTACAGAAAAGGAGGTAAGGGACTGCTATATGCAATATTGTTGCGCAGAGCAGGTAAGTATAACATTATTTGTATTTTAATTTAGGGCTCTTTTACACTGATCTGTTTTTGATGCATTTTTGGGTTATAAAAACAGCAGAAAAATGCATGAAAACATATCCCTTTAAATCTTATGGAACACTTCACACCAGTGCGCTGCATATTTAAAAGTCCTGCATGAAAAATCTCTGGTGTGCTTTTTGAAGGTGAACCAAAAATGCATCTTCCATCGAATTCTACAGAAAACACATCAAAAACACATCTGCGTTGCGTTTTTGGTGCGTTTTTTTGAGTCACATGTTCAAGTTTTACAGGTGCATGATTGGAGTCCGGAGTCCAGAAAACGTGGTAAAAACGCATATGCGATTTTACCCGTAATTTTAATGCAGCAGTGTGAAAGCAGCCTTAATATCAGTTTAAAGTGAAATTCCAGGCTCTAACTAATTACGTTTGGCTCCCAAATCACCCCCCCCCCCCCCAAGCTCTAACTAGTTTAACTACCCTGCAAAAGGAAGATGCATATACTTACTTATTCTCAGGACACTCTGGTCTTGTCACGTGATTGGCTCCCAGCAGCAGCTTCAGGGGAGAGGAGAGGGGACAGCGACGACAACAGATGCCCATAATAAGCCTATGGGTGACGTCACCACCCAGACATTCCATCCATTGTTGGCACTCACCCCTGAAGCTGGCCACTGGGGAGATCACATGACTGGACCGGAGCACCCTGAAAATTGATACGTATATGTACCTTCCTTCTAGTAGTTGAGTTACAAGGGGGTGGGAGCAGTTCAGTTTTCGTTATTTACAGCCTGGAATTCCACCTTAACCACTTGCTGGTCGTGCTACAGCGCGGTTGTCCAGTTCTGGGAGGGCGTCTATTGACGTCCTCCCAGAACATTGCATCGGGCGTGCTCTGTGATTGCTGTGTTCTTTAAAGACAGCTGATCACAGATCGAGGTAAAGGGCAAATCACAGTGGCCCTTTACCATGTGATCAGCTGTATCCAATCACAGCTGATCCCATATAAACAAATGCTCTTTATCAGCATTACATTTCCTCAGTGCTGTCACTGTGTGAGGAAAGGAAAGCCGATACCCGGCTATCCTGTGACAGCACACTTTTACACTGATAATCAGGGCTCTGATCATCAGTGCAGCCCCATCAGTGCCAGTGTCCGTCAGTGCACCATATGAGTGTCCATCAGTGCAGCCTATCAGTGCAGCATCATCAGTGCTGCCTCATCAGTGCAGCCTATCGGTGCCCATCAGTGCCGCCTTATAAGTGCAGCTTCATCAGTGCAACCTATTAGTGTCCATCAGTGCAGCCTCATCAGTGTCCATCAGTGCCCATCAGTGCAACCTTTCAGTGCCCACCAGTGCAGCATTTCAGTGTCCATCAGTGCAGTCTATTAGTGAAACCTATCAGTGCCCATCAGTGCAACTTATCAGTGCCCATCAGTGAAAAAGAAAAAATATTTATTTGCAAAATTTCATAACAGAAACAAAGAGAAATTTTTTTTTTTTTTTTTCGAAATGTTCAGACTGACTTTTTCTGTCTCAAAAAAAAATAATAAAAATGTAATTTGGGTACAGTGTTGCATGACTGCGCAATTGTCATTCAAAGTGCAACAGCACTGAAAGCTGAAAATTGGCCTGGGCAGGAAGGGGGTGAAAGTGGTTAAGAAAATGCACTAGGGTGGCATTTGACATGAACGGCACTTGCACTGTGCGCTACCATCGCCGTGTGATTTACCGCATATTACTGCAACATGGCGGCGTGAACTGGTTCTGATCATCAATGTGAAGATGACCTGTCAGGATTCATATAATCTCTGCAAAGAGATACATAGTTCCATGTGATCCTCCAGTGTTTACCCAATAGCATGCAATAACAATAGTAAGTGACTATATAGCAGATGGCACTTGTCCTCCTTGCTATTTACATGGAGATCAGTCCATTCAGGAATAGTCTATAGATTAAACAAAGCCTAGAAAACAAATGTCCAATGTAGCCCCCATCCCTCACCCACCACCATCACATACCAACCTGGAACAAACGTAGATGCTCCTAGGAGCGCCAACATCCAACAGCAAACTTCCATGGTCATGGTCACTGAAGGTGCTAAGAGTCTTGTGTCCAATGCCAAGTGTCCTCCCGGCTCCCACAATAATGTCCTGTCTAGTCAATAGAGACTTCCTGTTAGGAAATGGACACAAGTGGCACCATGGGTGCCCCGCAGTCCATAGCCTTGCTTTAGAAGACAATAGTGTGCCCCATGTGTGCTGTGCTTCATCTGACTTCTCCGGAGGTCCCCGGGCACGCCATGTTCCCGGTCACAGCAGGGCAGGCTTTTCTTCTTCTTCCACGCACTTCTCCTCGGCGAGTTATTGCGGAGATATTATTGTGTCTTCCCTCCCTCTGATAACAGTGTGGGATGTTCAGTGCTGTTGCAAATGAGTGGAGGAGTTGAGACTGGCAGCACGGCTAGATGGTGTACAAGTGTACAAGCCCGCCCAATTCCCGCCCTCAGCCACTTCTCCCTGTTGTGTCAGCCTGTGCACCTCAGACATTCCTCTAAATCACTGTCTTCCAGCCTGTCGGATCAAGACTTGCACAGTCTTCTAAAACTGAAAAAAAAAAAAAAAATCATAGTACTGACAGCAAACACTATTTCCTCCCCTTCACAGAGCCCATGCCTGAGTGACTGACTTTCCTCTCTGCTTGTTTGGCTGGGTGCCCTCATGACACAGTTATGAGAATTAGTCAGCTGTGTATTCCTCATGACAGGGACATTCTTGGACCTAAAACATTCTTGAGGCCTTTAGTCATCAAAGATTTTACATTAAAAATGCTTAATATGGTATTTTCCTCTATGTTTTGTCAAAACAGTTTTTTTTTTTTTTTTCTTTTGTCCAAAAGCAGCTTGGCCTGACTGAATTCAAAATGAACATGGGAGTCCTTCAAAGGGCGGTCTAGGTCATGCTAGAGCAGGCAATGCACACATATACCCTGGTATTCATAAAGACTGGCGCAGGAAGATTTTGTGAAGGTGTCTCTCAGGAATTCTAAAATGAATGCGCCAAATTCATATACCTGTCTAGAACTTGTACTTGAATTTGGCTCATGCTGTGCCACTTTAAGAATGCATGCGAGACACTCTGTTCGCCAAAAGACATTCGATCTTAATTAGCACCACTTTTACATTTGGAGCATTCAATGCGACGCACATTTTAGAGCTATACGAGTCGCAGTTAGAACCAAAAGTGTCGCAAATGCTTAGACCCCTTTGACACTGAGGCAGTTTTCAGGCAATTTAGCGCTAGAAATAGCACCTGTAAAGTGCCTGAAAACTGCCTCTCATGCCGCCCGAGTGTGAAAGCCTGAGTGCTTTCACACTGGGGCGGTGCGTTTGCGAGACGTTAGAAAAAGTCCTGCAAGCAGCATCTTTGGGTTGGTTTGGGAGCACTGTATACAGCGCTCCCAAAACGCCCTGCCCATTGAAATGAATAGGTAGCGCTTCCAAAGCGCCTGAACAGGGGTGTTTTTAACCACTTTGGGGTTAAAAGCACCCCGCTAGTGGCCGAAAAGCTATGCTAAAGCGAGCAGCGCTTTACCGCTAACACATGGGCAACCCCAGTGTGAAAGGGGTCTTAGTGAATTTGGCACAATACGTTAACAAGAAGGACAAACTCCTAGAAAAGTGACGCAGCAGCTTTTTTTACATTTCCCCCCTACAAGTTCATCTAGAGCCCAGGGCAAACATGCCAAACTGCCCCCCCCCCCCCCCCGCCAAGATGTATGATCATATCATCATGTGTCAGCAAAAATCCCCCCCCCAAAATTGAACATGAATCTGTATGCTTACCCCCTAAGCATTAGGCCCCTTTCACACTGGGGCGGGAGCCGCGGTGACGTAAAGCAGCGCTATATTTAGCGCTGCTTTACCGTCGTTTTGCCTGCGGGTTTCGGCCGGCCACGGTGCAGTTTTACCCCCCGCGAGCGGCCGAAAAAGGGTTAATATCCCCCGCAGAGCGCCGCCGTATCGGCGCTTTGCGGCGGTATTGCCGCGGTTTTACCGTGGTGTCCCATTCAAATCAATGGGAAGGAGCGGTATAGGAGCGGTGAACACACCATATCATAGACTGCCTGTTGCCTAGAGCCGGCATCCCCAGAAGAACAGCAGAAGCACTGAGACTGCACAGGCTACCTACAATGCAGGGGCAATTTAAGACACTGGTTAACCCAGCGCAAACTTATCATAGGTTGGCCCCATCACTTTTTTTTATTCCACCAACATAAAAAGCATGCTAATACCAAATACAGAGACAAGGAAAGTGTTATGTTAGCCATACAGGGTTCAAATTTTGCAAGATTCCTGCTGATCCTGGCCAAAATTCAAGCTGTGTGTCCTCCTGTTGGCATCACCTGGCTCAACAAAAGTCAGTTTAAACATCCTCTGGGCCAGGTGGAAAAATAACGACTGAACAGTCATCCAATCAGATCAGATCAGATGCAGTCACTGTTCAGGTATTCAGACTGGTGCTGCAGCTTTCTTAGTGGTTGTAAACCTTTACACAGTGAACTACCAGGGTCACAAAGGTCACACTTGTGACCGGGCCCTGGCATTCCGTCACCGTGGGGCGTCCCGAGAAGGCTGAAAGGGGGCCCGCTGTGGGACCATATTAAGGGCCCCTCGACATGAGTAAAAGACTCCTAGATCGGTGGGAAGGGCCCCACGCTTGGAGAGAAGGTCCCTGGGCTCAGAGGGAAGGGCCCTGGGACCAGAGGGAAGGGCCCTGGGACCAGAGGAAAGGGCTCTGGACCAGAGGAAAGGGCCCTGGGACCAGAGGAAGAGGTTCCAGGACCAATGGAAAAAGGCCCTGGGACTGATGGAAAGGGTGCCCGGACCAGTGGGTGAGGGGGGTGGGCCTTCATGGTTTCTTGCACTGAAGCTTCTAGTTACACCTCTGCCCTTACATATACCCAGTGAAGTGACTGGCCTCAGGTGATACACAGAGATGAAACAAATCCTCCTACATAAGTTCTACCTGTTTATCTACATCCCCCTCTCCTCTACAGCCTTCTAAAACACACAGATCAAAGGCTTTTTCTCAGCTCCAGCAGGCAGGGGGCGGGGATCCAACATCACTCACTATATAGCATAGAAAGGAGAGCTAAGGGACTAGTACATACTATAGAGGGACATGCTATGTTCATTTTCATTTCAGAGGTTTACAACCACTTAGGGAGCTGAAACATGTGCGATACAGTACTGGGCCGCTTTAACTGACAATTGCGCAGTAATGCGACGATGTACACAAACAAGATTTATGTCTTTTTTTTCCCCACAAATAGAGCTTTCTTTTGGTGGTATTTGATCACCTCTGCAGTTTTTAGTTTTTGCCCTATTAACAAAAAAAGAGCGATAATTTTGAAAAAAAAAAAAAAAAACAATATTTTTTACTTTTTGCTATAATAAATATCCCCCAATTTTTTTTTACAAAATCATTTCTTCATCAGTTTAGGCCAACATGTATTCTTCTACATATTTTTAGTAAACAAAAATCACAATAAGTGTATATAGATTGGTTTGTGCAAAAGTTATGGGGTCTACAAAATCCATTTTTATTATTTATTTATTTTTTACTAGTAATGGCGGCGATATGCGATTTTTAGTGGGACTGTGACATTGCGGCGGACAGATCAGACACTTTTGACACTGTTTTGGGACCATTGACATTAAAACAGCGATCAGAGCTAAAAATAGCCACTGATTACTGTATTAATGTCACTGGCAGGGAAGGGGTTAATACTAGGGGGCGATCAAGGGGTTAAGTGTTCCCTAGGGAGGTGTTTCTATTTGTGGGGGCAGTCTACTGACTGGAGGAGGAGAGAGATCGCTGCTCCTGATCACTAGGAACAGCAGATCTCTCTCTACTCCCCTGTTATGCGGCGTACACACGCTCGGACTTTCTGGCAGGATTGTCCGCCGGACCTAGTCCAGCAGACAAACCGCTGGACTTTCCAGCGGAGGCCCGCCGGACTTTCCGAGCGTGTAGACTTGCCCACACACGCCCAGACCTTTCCGGCGGACAATCCGCCGGGGTTTTGGCCAAAGTCCGCGGGTCTTTTGAAATCAAAGGACTTGCCGACACACGATCGGAAAGTCCGTTCATTTAGAACGTGACTCCAGGTAGACGGGACTAGCGAAGGCAGTGAATGCCGCCGCGCTAGCCCCGTCACCTGGTATGGATTCAAAGGGTATCCCTACGCCAAAAAAACGGCGTGGGGGTCCCCCCCAAATCCATCTCAGACCCTTTTCCGAGCACGCAGCCCGGCCGGTCAGGAAAGGGGGTGGGGACGAGCGAGCGCCCCCCCCCCCTCCTGAGCCATACCAGGCTGCGTGCCCTCAACATGGGGGTGCCCTGGGGAAAGCACCTTGTCCCCATGTTGATGAGGACAAGGGCCTCTTCCCGACAACCCTGGCCGTTGGTTGTCAGGGTCTGCGGGTGGGGGTCTTATCGGAATCCGGGAGCCCCCTTTAATAAGATGTACCCCTACGATGTACCCCTACCCATTCACCTAAGGAAAAAAGTGTAAATAAAAAAAACACAATTTTTTTAAATATTTTATTGCACAGCTCCGGGGGTCTTCTTCCGCCTTGAGGGGTCTTCTCGCCGGACTCCTCCGCTATCTTCTGCTCTTTTACAACCGACAACCAACGCTATCTTCTGCTCTTTTACAACCGACAACCAACGGCCAGGGTTGTCGGGAAGAGGCCCTTGTCCTCATCAACATGGGGGACAAGGTGCTTTGGGGTGGGGGGGGCCACAGGGCCCCCCTTTCCCCAGGGCACCCCCCATGTTGAGGGCACGCGGCTCAGGAGGGGGGGGCGCTCGCTCGTCCCCACCCCCTTTCCCGGCCGGCCGGGCTGCGTGCTCGGATAAGGGTCTGAGATGGATTTGGGGGGACCCCCACGCCGTTTTTTTTTCGGCGTAGGGATTCCCCTTTAAATCCATACCAGGTAACGGGGCTAGCGCGGCGGCATTCACTGCCTTCGCTAGTCCCGTCTACCTGCAATCACGTTCTAAATCAGGGGTCTCAAACTGGCGGCCCTCCAGCTGTTGCAAAACTACAAGTCCCATGAGGCATTGCAAGGCTGACAGTTACAACCATGACTCCCACAGGCAGAGGCATGATGGGACTTGTAGTTTCACAACAGCTGGAGGGCCGCCAGTTTGAGACCCCTGTTCTAAATGAACGGACTTTCCTCCGTGTGTGAGGCAAGTCCGTTCATTTCAAAAGTCCCGCGGACTAGCACACAGACCGCGGGGTTGTCCGCCGGACTGCCGAGTCCAGCGGACAATTTTAAGTCTGAACTTAAAACTTAGTCCGCCGGACTTTTGGGAGGAAAAAGTCCGCCGGTGCCCACACACGGGCGAAATGTCCGGCGGACATTCCCGCGGGAAAGTCCGCTCGTGTGTACGCGGCCTTAGAATGGAGATCTGTGTATTTCACGGGTGGCCAGCGGACTTTGTCCTCTGATTCCTCCTTTACCCCGGCAGCCATATTCTTCTGGTGCTTCAGGGGTTACTAGAGCCAAGGAACCTGCCATAGTCACTCGTCAAGAGTACCACCTATGTCTGCCCTTTCTGCCCACCTCCTCCATTCATAGAACGTTTTTCATTCATAATACAGCTTCTATTGATGCATGCATACCCCCAGCCCATATTAACCGTAATAAGACGTAATCCTATGGTGCTATGGGGGGATCAGAGGACAGAGGATTTCAAATAAAACTGCATCGAGCACCAAAAGAGACACTTCACATTGATTAAAAGCACGGTCCATTGTACTGAATTTTTTTTACTAAGTTCAGGCTATAATACAATAGTCAGTGGCAGAGATTCCTACAATCACACTGTTTCGCATGGATGGAGGTATCTATTGATTTACTCTCGTAGACGCCTTTATTTGCTAGATGCCTTTAGTTGCTATTTGTATGTCACATAGTGCAGTTATTACTCTTGCTGAGTGAAGCTTGAGATAACATTATAAGCCACCTAGAGACTGCATTGGCTTTAATCATTTCCCAAGCAAAATGATAGACTAAAAATAGCCATAAACAGCCTGAATTTTGATAATTTCACTGGTCGGGTATTTGGGTACCCGCTGGTGCTGTGGCTGTCTTTTGGCAGCAGAGATTCCTCTAGTCATGCTGTTTTTCCTGGATTAGGTCATCTATTATTTTTCTCTCTCTCTCTCCAAAACCAAAGCCAGTCTCCATTTTTCCATTTCAAATCTTTTACCCTACTGTAAACAGTGACCAGCCCCCTTTCATTCTTCTAGCCAGGATTGTAAAAGGCCTGGGAGCCCCTTATGATAAATTCATCATAACGAACATTCGTAATTGTTACGAAAAGTTAACAAACCTAAAAGTTAAAAGCCCAGGAAGTCAGCACAGCACAGGGATGGTGGGAGCCCCTCATAATGATAAATTCATCATAACGAACATTCGTAACTTTTACGAAAAGTTTTTTTTTTTTTCGTATGAATCCAAACTGAATTTCGGACACGAAATATAAATTAATTCTAATATGAAACAGAACGGAACGAAACAAATTTATTGACGGCGCACATGTCTAATATTTAGATATATGCTTTAATTCCTGTTCCACAGGACACATATACAAATCAGCACAATCACCTCAATAAAAATCATTGAAACAGAAAATCAGCACAATCAATAAAAAGAAAAAAAAAATTCTTTCAATGCAGATGCTTTTCTGCACACATAGACAGACAGCTAACACTTTATGTGAAAGCACTCGGGCTTTCACATTGGGATTGCAGATGAGGCTTCTTTCAAGCGCTTTACAGGCGCTTTTTTTTAACGCTAAAGTGCCTGAAAAACGCCTGAAAAAACGCCCCAGTGTGAAAGGGGTCTAAAAAAGAACTTCAGTGACTACTTAGCAAACTATAGCATAGCATAAAGAGTACATGGGTCAGCAGTATGTATTTTTACATTTTTTTGTTATTTACTAAAACTGGAAAGTGTAAAATCTAGTGTAGCTGTGCATAGAAACCAATCAGCTTCCAGGTTTTATTGACAAAGCTTAATTGAACAAGCTGAAGTTAGAAGCTGATTGGCTACCATGCACAGCTGCACCAGATTCTGAGCGCACAAGTTTTAGTGAATCTCCCCCACAGAGTGCATAGAGTTGAGAAGTAGGTAACACATGAAGTGCAGGGCTCAGGGGTTCGTAACACACAGAGTGCAAAGGCTAGGAGTGCAAAATGTCAGGAGTGTTTAGAAGTTCTAGACAGGTATATGAATTTGGTGCATTCTTCACCACTTTGGAGTCCGTAAACAATTTTTTCCCCGTTCGATGCACAATTTGCATACAATTTCTCAGGGTTTTTTCATCAGCTTGACATGTGTAAAAAACACTGTTGATCTTCTCAAAAATTCAGAGCTTCATTTGTCCTTTGCGCACCTGTATTCCTGTATTATCTCAAGGAGCCCTCCTAGTTCTTATCTTGGACCACAGGAGTGGCGGCTGGTGCTCCAAATTTTTTGGGGGGGCGCAAACAAACTTAAAAATTCTGGGAAAAAAAACATCAATTGCAGCCTCACTGTGCCCATCAAACGCAGCCACTGTGCATTGGAAGTCACTGTGCCATCAAACTCAGCCACTGTGCCCATCAATTGCAGCCACTGTGCCCATCAATTGCAGTCACTGTGCCATCAAACTCAGCCACTGTGCCCAACAATTGCCGCCACTGTGCCCAACAATTGCCGCCACTGTGCCCAACAATTGCAGCCACTGTGCCCAACAATTGCAGCCACTGTGCCCAACAATTGCAGCCACTGTGCCCATCAAACGCAGCCACTGTGCCCATCAAACGCAGCCACTGTGCCCATCAAATGCTGCTACTGTGCCATCAAACGCAGCCAATGTGCTCTTCAATTGCAGCCACTGTGCCATCAAACGCAGCCACTGTGCCCATCAATTCCAGCCACTGTGCCATCAAATGGCACCACTGTGCCCATCAAATGGCGCCACTGTGCCTATCAATTGCAGCCACTGTGCCCATCAAATGCTGCCACTGCGCCCATCAAATACTGCCACTGTGCCCATCAAATGCTGCCACTGTGCCCCCCCATCAGCCCGCCGCCTACCCGGAACTTACCCTGTCTCGGTGGGGCAGCAGGTGATGGCGGCAAGCGAGGTTCTCCATGCATCTCCTTCCGTCCTCTCCTCCTGATTGGCTGAAACGACAGGCGCTGTGATTGGATGCCTATCAGGTGACGGGTAACAGACCCGAGCACCTGATTGGCGGAGAGGCAGTTCAATGTTAGGAAAGCAAATATTAATTTGCTTTCTAACACACCTGGGTGGACTGTAAGTGCCAAGCATGACGCTCGCAGTTCACCTATTTTGAAGCCTATTAGAGCATATAGCTCTAATCAGGTGCTTCAAAAACACCCCCTGCCGCTGTAATTCTGTCACCCGGCACCCAAAAAGGGGCCGGGTGCCTGAATAGGGGGTGGCAGCGGCGGCCATGGATAGATTCATGTAATGCATGAATCTATCCATTGGTTATAAAGGGGGTGGCTGGAGAGAGGGGGCAGCGCCCATGCACCCCTACTGGACCACAGAATCATCAATCTTTATGAGATCTGAGTGTGAAAGTGGTTGAGAAGTTTAGCAAGAGACAATAGGTAGAGCTGACAACACTCAGTCCACAAAATAATGTTTTTGTACATCTCTGGAATTGTAAATTTCACTGGTTTTCTCCATGATCTGTGAAAAATAGCCAGAATTATGCGCAGTTTCTTCTAGCCTACCAGTTCTTGGATGTCCCCAAGACTTAAAGGAGAATTCAAGGTTTACTTTAACTTTAAAACTGAGTTTGGGCCAGCTTTAAAAAATTAGTTTAAGCCAGCTTGGTCCAATTATTACTATGCCAGAAAATGTTGGCCACTCTGTGTGCTGTAATAGACTGGAACAACATACAGTAAGTGGCACTGTGTTCTGTCAGCAGTATGAGACTGTTACAGAGAGAGTTGGTTGTATTGCATCTACACCATTAAGGAGAAGCCTTGTATTTTTTCAGTGAATACAACGCTTCTTCTGATTGGCCGAGGTAGAGTTTGTGACACCATCTGCCCACCACTTAAGGCTTCTCCTTTAAGTGGCTATAAATGCTAAAAGTTTATTTATTTTTTTAATCTTAATGCATTCTCTGCATTAAGGTAAAAAAATCTTTCATGTTTTGCTCCCCCCAGTCCCCCTAAATACTTACTTGAGCCCGATCTTGATCCAGCGCTGTGCCTGCGAGATCAAAGCCTGTAACAAGAGTGCAGGGGTGGAGCCTCGCTGTCTGTGTCTATAGAATAAAATGATAAAATCACTCCCATTGTATTCACTTTGCACAAAGACACAAACAATCCGCAACATTGTCCACCCAGAGGGGAATGATTTTTTTTTTCAACAAAAGTGGAGTCATTTTTCAATATATAAAAAAGATGAAGGGCTACCTTAATACCACACATATATAATGCTTACCTAGCAATATAAACAATAAGTGCACAACAGTGGCCCCTAGTGGAAGTAATAAATATGACACATAACTTTAAATAAAACAAAGCGCATATGATAAGTGCAATCTTCTTATGAACAGGTGCAATCTGCAAGGTATCCAACCATGAATAGATGGCAAGTAAGTGGCAAACACCAAGTGAACCCTCCATCAGTCACACTATGCGCTCACCTCCCAGAATGCCCCCAATCAGGCCTAGTAGCACCTTCCCCTCTTGGGGTCACAATCTGAGATTACTTTTTAAACTCCCATCCATGGGCTCCTGCAAGCGTAGTCTCTCATAGGTGATGGCAACATAAAAGTAAAGAAGGAACTAACATAGTGTAGTACTGTAAATGTAATTTATTAAAAAATATACAACTGTTCCACTCACATTTAAGAATGCACTAGCCCTGGTGCATACAAGTCATGACCTTAGGCATATACAGATCAGTCCCTTGGGTCACAGAATCATCTGCAAGTCCTCGGTCCTGCTGACCTCCTGGGGGATCGCATGCTTCCTAGGACAACGTAATAATGTTACAAGCCCCGTCACTGACGCGTTTCGTCACCGCACATGTGACTTTATCAAAGTTGATAAAGGTGAATGGCCAAGCTGTTCCTTCAGAGTGATTGCTCCGTCCACTGCCCCATTGATACCATCCACTGCCTTATTGACACCATCCACTGCTCTGACACCGTCCTCTGCCCTACTGACACCATCCTCTGCCCCACTGACACTGCCCCACTGACACCGTCCACTGCCCACCTGACACCTTCCACTGCCCCCGTCCACTGCCCCACTGACACTGTCCACTGCCCTATTGACACCATCCACTGCCATATTGACGCATTTAACCACTTCAATACCAGGCACTTTCGCCCCTTCCTGCCAGGACAATTTTCAGCTTTCAGCACTGTCACATTTTGAATGATAATTGTGCGGTCATGCAACACTGTATCCAAACTAAATTTTTATGATTTTCTTCCCACAAATAGAGCTTTCTTTTGGTGGTATTTGATCACCTCTGGGGTTTATATTTTTTGCTAAACAAACAAAAAAATTACCAACATTTTTGAAAAACATTTATTTTTTCTTAGTTTCTGTCATAAAATGTTGTTTTCCCCTTCACTGATGAGGTGGCACTGATAAGTTGGCACTGATAAGGTGGCACTGATTGGCACTGATGAGGAGGCACTGATATGTAGAATTGATGGGCACTGATAGGCGGCACTGATATGCAACACTGATGGGCACCAATAGTTGGTACTGATATGCAGCACTGATGGGCACTGATGGGCACTGATAGGTGGCACTGATGGGCACTGACAGACAGCTGTAATGAGCACTGCCAGGCAGCTGTGATGGGCACTGACAGGCGGCACTGATAGGCGGTACAGATTGGCACTGACAGGTGGAACTGACAGGTGGCACTGATGGGCAGCACTGATGAGGTACTAATGAGGTACTGACAGGTGTTACTGCTTGGCACTGATTGGCACTATAATGGGCACTGATTGACACTGTGGTGGGCTCTGATTGGCACTATGGTGGGCACTGGCAGACTTTATTATTGGGGCACTGCTGGGCCATGATTGGCAGCTGACTTGCACATCTGAGGGGGCTGTGCTGATAATCAATGTGCCAATCGGCTCTCCCTGTCAGCGCGAACCAAGGAGTGCCTGGTTCACACAATGATCAGCTGTTATTAGTCACAGCTGACCACACGGTAAGAAGCCTCTGACAGAGGCTCCTTATCAAGATCGGAGATGCGGCGTGTCAGACTGACACGCCGCACTCGCGATCACCACGCTGCACACCACTGTGGGCGCGCGCCAACATGTTGTCCTGCTGGACGCCATATGTCCCCCAGTCAGGATAACAGAACCACTTCTGGGTATGGCTGAGTATGGCTTAGTACGGCTGGGTATGGCTGGGTATGGATTGGGGTGGATGGCATGGCTGAGCATTGCTGAGTATGGATGGATGGCTGAGCATAGATGAATATTGCTGATTAGGGATGGATGGGTGAGCATGGATGGATGAGTATTGCTGAGTATGGATGGATGAGTATTGCTGAGTATGGATGGATGAGTATTGCTGAGGATGGATGGATGAGTGAGTATTGCTGAGTATGGATGGATGGCTGAGCATGGATGGATGAGTATTGATAAGGATGGTTGACTGAGTATTGCTGATTATGGATGGGGATAGATGGGATGGCTGAGTATGGGTGGATGGATGGCTGGATGAGGCAGGAATTGTCACATATCAGTGCTGTGGGCACTACAGATCCAGCCCACAACGCTGTTGCATCTGATCTCTCCTCATTTGACGGAGTGATCACGTGATAAACGGATGCTGTCATATTACCGGGTGCGCGCCCCGCGATTCTGGGTGGACGCCAATGTACGCCCTCCAAGAGTTATCGAGCCACGCTGTAGCCGGCATTCGGCTATGGTGCGGTCAGCAAGTGGTTAATAAAAATAATCTCTCCACTTCTCCTACTGCACACTGCCTATTGCATTTTTTAGGAAAGAGTATATTCGTGCATAGAAGTCAATGGGCTTGTTTGGCTTTAGCCCTTTTCTTGCTGGCCAAAAAAGGACGGTGCTGCATAACGTTAGTATCTCTGTAAAGGGGGAGAAGAATAAAAGGCAATGTCTCCTTCTCCATATTGCTGTAGCCCAGCACATGGCTACACTAACTTTATTACAATATACTTATTTTATTACTCAGCAGTCTGTGGCCTATTTCCTGAATACTGGTATGGTGTGGTTATATACTATCGCTTAAGTTACACAGGTGTGAGCAGCCTTCCCCCTTCAACCAGGAGAGTCCGTGAGGACCGAGCAGTTTGAGAGTTGTGGCAGAACCCATCTTATCAAGCATCTCCTGTGAGGGTAAATCCTGTGCTTTTTTACATACTGTTCTACTTATTTCTAAATAAATATCTGGCCTAAGAACAGACCAAAGTGTTGGCATCTTCTATGTTCCTTTCTGATTTTGCTTTACTTTGTTACTAGGCCTTTTTTCTTCAGTTCCTGGTAACTTTTTGTTTTTTGTGTACACTGCAGCGTATCCCAGGAATAGAGCCAGGTGCCAGAGATAATGTAACTCTTGTGCACATGCGCAGAAGTTATATCCTCCTTAGCAGTTTAATGACCAAGAGAACCGCTGCTGGACCCAGAAGAATCAGAAGTGGACAGGGCAGTGGCAGGGGACACAGAAATTACAGAATTTGTCATTGATGGAGGAAAGCACAGCAAAGTATGCCACCAAATAAGTGTTTCTCTCAAGAGGTACCTAGCGGAGGTCGGAGAAAGAGAAGACAGCAGAAGCAGGGGAAATTGTGATGGAGGTGGGAGAGGAGGAAACAAGACAAACCACAGTTGCCCAGGAGGTACTGAGAAATGCTACTGAGACCAGAATGAGGAGAAGCCAGCAGGAATAGTTTGTAAAAGGAGGGGAGGAAAAGCAATAAGGCCTGACTGTGAAAAGAGGTGAAAGGAGGAAGCAAGAAAGGGACTGTGCCAAAAGAAAGCGTTAAGACTGTATGGTTGAGGGGTGGACAGAGGTGTGGTAGAGGGGAAGTGAGTAGACAACAAGACCACATTGTGAGCAATGAATAGACATCGGATTGTAAAGGTGGAAAGGAGAAAGCAGGGAATCCAAATAATGGAAGAGGGGAAAGAGAAACAGTAAGAAGTTCAAGGAGGAGAGGAAGCAAGATAATACTGTGAACGTTAACTACATTCTAATTGCTTAACCCAGCTGCTGCACATATGCGTCAACAGCGGCCTAAGGTCACCGACAGCCCTAGGTCAAGGCTTCTGATCGGGAGCCATGGGGACAGGATTCCAATCATGTGACAGCTGTAAGAGCAAATCAAAATGGCTACACTAGACAGAGATAGAGAATCCATAGGTCCTTCTGGGCATTAAATCCTACTTAAAGGCTCACCTAGAGGTGGTGTTAAGGGATTAATGAATAAGGTGAAGTTGTATCCACTTTGAGTACCCAATCATGTAAAGGAAATTTTAAAAAAGAGGATTTTTACTAGCACATGATTAGGATTGGCTATTTAAAAAGATTCCAGCTTCAATTTATTCACTGATGCCCCGTACACATGAGCGGATTTTCTGTAGAAAACACTTTGATGTTTTTTCTGACGGAATTCCGCTCAAGCTTGGCTTGCATACACACGGTCACACAAAAGTTCTCTGAACTTTCGACCGTCAAGAACGCGCTGACGTACAACACTACAACGAGCCGAGAAAATTAAGTTCAATGCTTCCGAGCATGCGTCAAATTGTTTCCGAGCATGCGTAGGAATTTTGCGCGTCGGAATTTGTACAGACGATTTGAATTTCTGATCGGAACTTTTTCCGACCGAAAAATAGAGAACCTGCTCTCAATCTTTTGCTGGTGGGAATTCTGCCAGCAAAAGTCCAATGGAGCATACACACGTAATTTCCGACCAAAAGCTCACATTGGACTTTTGCTGGGGGAATTTCCGATCGTGTGGATGGGGCATAACACTCACTTTGCAAACTCTACAAAAAACGTAAACATAAAATGAGGTTGGGTTGTTGTGAACCCGCCTCAGCCTGTGACTGGATAGTGAAAGGAGAAGTAGCACAGTGATGAGCACATCTTTCTGCCACTCTGTTTTCTCTTCCTTTCAGCAAGCTTCTTGTCAGCACGAGAAATTATCTGTTTCTTCCTCACATTCCAGCCCTGTTGTGCAGGGATTACAAAAGGCTGCTACCAGGTCAAAATCACGTGCATATAAAAATACATTTAATGATGTATTAATAATTACAGAGCTGTCTTAATGTGTTTATTTTATGTCTGGCTGGAGTTCGTCTTTAATTTACTAGATTGTGTATAATCATTTCAGTGTGTTATTGCTAAGAGGAAGGACAGTTTTTACTCTGCATATTCATGTGCCCATTAAGAATTTAATATTTAACTGCAAAATGTCCAAAGTCCAGTTATTAGCCTCCATATAATTCCGCATAGTTTCTTTTCCAGCAATGTGTGGTAAAACTGATGTCTGCCAGGCTAATGTATTTTGCTTTTCTGCAGTGTCAGAAAGAATCAGACTCAATATGGGACAGTTCAAGTTTAGTTGTGCCAAAACCAGATCTTCCAAATCAAAACAGATAGCACCATCTGTAATACTCCGCCTGAGGCCATCCAGCTTCTCAGAACATTAGTTCCATAAGAAATAAAGAGACAGAGTTTAGAGTTAAAAAAGATCAAATCTTGATGCAATCCTCAATTAGATATTTGAATCATAAGCCAAGTGCCTTCAGCACTTCAGAAACAAAAAGCTTTTAACAGCAAAGGGTTGAGGAACATATGCACCTCTTACTTCTACGTCAAAATAGGTAGTTTCTTTAAATATTTCAAAAGGAGACTTTACTTGTAGAAACCAGTCATGTTCATACTTTTATAATTTGTCATCTGCAGTTACAGTAGAACTAAAGAAGAAACCTTATTTTTTCATTTTTATAAAGAAGAAGGGAGGGTTATAGCCCCTGTCCATTTTGCTTGCCATTAGTGTCTTTATTGGGGATATTCGCCTTCACTTCCTGACCCTTAGCCACAACAGGAAGTGAGAAGAAATCCCTCCAAAGTGCCAGAAATCAGGGTCAATAACTAGTGTCCCCATTGGAAGATGTACCCTCTATTTCAGTTCTGTTAGAAACCCAAAATTTGGTATTTTGTTCTACTTTCATTTTTGTTGATAATGGTCATCAGGACAAATAGAGGGTGATTCTGGACACAGACTGCAATAAAAACCTGATATGTGTGCTAATCTCTCTCCAGTCTATCCAAAACTAAAAAAAAGTTTTGCCTCTAGTTATATTTTAACAACACCTACACTTTTTCTTTTCAAATCCCAACTATACATTCCCAAACTGTATATTTTAATCTTTACTTCCCCCCTTTTCAGATATACATTTATGGTCTCGTTCTCATGTGTGTTGGTTCTGAGGAATGAAGCAATCATTGGTGTGCGCAGCCTGTTGCATTAGGGTGTGCACACCAGAGCACAATCACATATTCGTGTATATCAGCAGAGCAATGGACTGTGTCAGTAGAGCAAAGATTGGCGTTAGTAGGGCAGTGGACGATGTCAGTAGTTTTTTTATTTTTATTATTTTTTTACAATTTTATTTTTTTAATTTTTTTTTATTATTTTTATTTTTTTAGGAGCCCCGTTATGGGCTTTGATGAAATATCAAGGGTCTAAACAGACCCTTGATGTCTCACTTTTGAGACAGAAAGAAACTGAGAACAGAGATTCCCCAGTCCCTTTCTCTGTGGCCTGTAGTAAACATAGTTTACTATGTTTCAGTTAAGAATGAAGACAGGAGCGATCAGTACAGCTCACTTGCTGTGTTCATTTAGAAGAGGAGGGGACAGGAGGGAAGCTGGCAGCACTGCAGGGGGAGAGAGGAAGCAGGGGGAGTCAGCACCACTCAGGATTAGGGTGTGCCCAGGCACACCCAGCACACCCTGCTGTGCGCATGCCTATGAAAGCAATGTTCATTAACGTGCCTATAGCATTTTTGACATGTTTTTGAAGCATTAAAAAAGCATCAAGAAAGCTTGTCAAATGCCTCTAGCACCCTAATGTTTAGGCAGGGTTGTTCCTAAATGTACCTGTCAGGTATAGTTGCCTTGGCCAATTGTTAGGGATCAATTGATTTCACCCTATGTCTGGAATTGCTGCACTTCTTTCTTCTGTCACTGGGTGGCTGGGTACCTGGTGACATTAAATAAGATAAGGATGATGCAAGGACAGATTAGGAGTATATGGGGTGCCTCAGCCAATAGGCAGGAGTTTTCTTGGCCCCTTAGCCTTCTGGGAGAACCTATATATTTGGGTGGAGTCACTGTCTGTGCCACCTGGATGGCTGTCTGGGTGGACGTGTGTTGAGCTGTCCGGGCTGCTGGGCCAGAGTTTGGACCTATCCCAGGTACATCTGACTGCTAGGCTATCCAAGGGCCTATCCAGAAGCAAGAGAGCAGCGTAGGGTTGGGACTGCGGCTTGCAGTCCAACCAGAAGTGCCGGTTTTGCTGGCCGGAGAACCTGTCATGGTTGGAGGTAGAGGGGAAGCTGTCGCCACTAAGGGACCAACGACCTTATTACCAGGGACCACAGTGAGTAACTGAAGCAAGTACCGGAGCAGTGCTCTCACCAACCAGGGACGGTGAAGAATCTGGAAACTTCACCAGGTGCCAAGCCAGGGACCCAGCCAGTGGAGTGACGCTTGAGGAGTATCTGGAATGCCAAGCCAGGGACCCAGCAAGGAAGCGGGGGTGACGCTTGAGGAAGATACTAAGTAAGACGATTGGAAGAGCTCAGGGGGTTCAGTGGCAGTGAATCAGCAAGTCTAGTGAGAGAGACTGGTAGCATAGTGGGCTGAGAATCTGCAAGAAGTGATTGTAGGGGAAGTAAAGGTGTTTGTTACAACTTGTGTTAGGAACTGTTATAAGACTGTTGCCATAGGAGACAGCGCTCCTACACATGCAGATGTGATGTCTTGCTGTATGCTTTTCCCTGCATGGCTGTCTACCTGTAGAAGTCTCGGAGTCTGCCAGTTAACATTGCAATTACCTAAGGGTGTCCTGGCCCTAACCCTCACTCCCATAGTTCTGTTCAAGAGAAAATAAATCTCTTTGCATTCAAGAAGTGTCTAGCCCCTATGAATCCATCTTGCACTACACCCACCATGCCTTGTAACCCCCTTTATATAGAAGGATGTCAGCTGTCCCTGGCTCTGGAGGTTCTCATTAGACTAAAAGAGGCCCGGGGCCTTGCTACACGCCTATGAAAGTGTTGTTTTACCAGTGGGAAGTGTTTTAAGAGGAAGATATGTAGAGGAAATTATCTGCTTTGAGGAGTGTTTAGATTGTGGTGTGATGGTAGGCATTTTTTTTCATTTCTCTGCCTAATGAATTTGTACACTTTGGTCTCTCACACTTGGCTGGTCACGGTTACATGCAGGCCCCGAAACGACAACGAGGTTGCTTGCTAGCACCGACACTTGTTGGCATGGTCGCTTGCTGACACTAACTCCTCCTGGCACTGACACTTTGCTGACACAAAAATCTTTTCCACTGGCAATAATGTTCAGTGCCTTTGCTCCTGCTTGGCCCTGTTAGTATTGCTGGCTGGTTTGATGCTTTTGCCTGCACACAGAAGCAAATAGTGTTACCACATGAGTGCTCTGTACAACAAGTGGCTGGAGCTGCTCTGTCCTAGTTCTCTGTTATTTCCCTTCTGGGATACAGGAACCTCCACTGCCTCTCCCCCAGCACCCAGCTAACACTTTAAAAATGTTTCCTTAATGCGCCGCAAATGCTACAGGTGTGGTTATGGTGCACTGCCATTGAAAATAATGGAGGCGGACGACAAGTAGCAATGCCTCCAGAAAGCTGCATACAGGCTAATTTTTATCACAACGCTACCGCATTTGTGTGTATTGCACTGTATGGTGCCCATTGTAATATTCATGGCAGGCTTGAATGGTGATTAAGAGGCTTTGAAAACTCTTGCTTAAACTCGGCTTAAACACAGAGTGAATGAGCCCTATAGGTCTTTTTCTTCATTTTGCTCTAGTGTCTAATATATGCAAACAGTAATGGGTCTATTGATTGCTTTAATTGGTGTCCCTTAAAGCTGTGGTTCTCAACACTGTCCTCAAGTACCACCAACAGGCCATGTTTTGGGAATTTCTCTTAGATAAAATAGGTGTTCAAAATACCTGATATCTGATTTGAAGCACCTGTGCAAGATAAAGGAAACCCTGCAAAAATGGCCTGTCCGGGGTACTTGAGGACAGGGTTGAGAACCACTGCCTTAAAGGATAAGTTTACCTTTTAGAAAAAAATAATAAATGCACATTTTTTTGCAGGTAAAAAATATGTGCATTTAGTATTTTTTCTTTTGGAGCCTGTAAAGCATTGCACTAGCAATCAGAAGATCACTGGTGCCATGCAGGTCTCCTTCAGATCTGTCAGTAAATCTGTGTGCCGTACATCTCGTACAGCCAGGCAGATACACTGACAGGAACACATCAAAGAACTATCAGGGTTGTAGTTCGTTCACACAGCTGTGTGAATGAATGACCCGGCCGTGTGGGCGGAGCCCAAAGCGGCTGCGCTTATTTTAAAAAGTGACAGCTAGTACAGGAAACTTCTTCCCGTACTGCTGCCAAGGGGGGAGTGGCTGCAGCATTGGGAACATGTTACATGTTTCCAAAGGTGAACTTATCCTTTAAATTGTTACATATTCATTTCAATAACAAGAACATGGTACTGTATTTTCTGGCGTATAAGACTACCTTTTACACCGAAATTACACAGCCAAAAAGCGGGGGTCGTCTTATACGCCGGGTGAAGAAGCCGTTAGATGGATATCTGTCCGCCGGGCGCTCTGTAAAATTGTAATATGTATACAGTATGCGCCGCTCAGCCAATCCCGGCGGGCGATGCACTCTGATGAATACAGAGCCTGCTAAGCCTGCTTGGATTGGGTAACAACCTTTGCCTATCCGAGCAGGCTACATGAGTCAGAGCGGCGCGGGCTGATGTCACAGCCTCTGCCAATCCGAGCAGGCTTTGTATCCATCAACAGATTAGTAAAATACAATGCCTGCCGTGATTGGCTCAGCGGTGCACACTGTCTGCACACTGTATTCTGAAGTGTACCTGGCGCTACTGTACTAACGCAGCATCATATACTGTGTGTACTTGGTGCTCTACATATTAACAAAGCATCCTGTACTGTACATCCAGCTCCAGATCTCCCCTAAAATACGGTATGTATAAAATGCATTTCTAAGCTCTGACTGCAGAGATGTTCTGAGGCGTGAAAGTGCAAGAATTTAGGCTGATCTGAGGTCTGATGGTGCATGAATTTGAACTGATCTGAGCAGAGGCGGCTCTCTAATTAGGCAAATCAGGCGACCGTCTTAGGCCTCGCAAATCCTAGGGGCCCCTAAGGGCCTAGTCTGCACTACAGGAGACTGTATTATGTCCACACACTCTCTGACCATCTCCTGTAGTATTTCTGCAGGGTCTGACCATTTATTGTATTATGGCCGCACAGCCTCTGACCATCTCTTTTATCATGTCTGCACAGTCTCGTAGTGTAATATAGGATGAAACGAGAGCCATCAAGTGGTGGTCAGTAACAGCATAACAAGGCCAGTCTGAGGGGGAATCACTGATGTAGGGGTCAGTGAATACAGTAAGGTAAGGAGGCACTGATCCCACCCCCCCCCCCTTACCTTACTGCATTCACTTTGCGGAAGGACCTCTATGGTGACCAGAGTCCTCCCCACATTAGAGTTTCCATTTTAAATGCAAGTTGGAACTCTGTGGACAATGACATAAAGGGGAACTCTGCACTGTAAGGGGGAATCCTGCACACTCTGATGTAAGGGGAGACTCTGTGCTGGGTTATATTAACCACTTCAATACCAGGCACTTACACTCCTTCCTGCCCAGGACACCTTTAAGCTTTTAGCACTGTCACACTTTGAATGTCAATTGCGTGGTCATGCAACACTGTACCCAAACTACATTTTTATAATTTTCTTCTCACAAATAGAGCTTTCCTTTGGTGGTATTTGATCACCTCTGGGGTTTTTATTTTTTACTAACTAAAATAGACCAAATTTTTTTAAAAATAAATAGTTTTTCTTAGTTTCTGTCATAAAATGTTGTTTTCCCCTTCACTGACGAGCACTGATAAGGCGGCACTGATAAAGTGGCACTGATGAGGAGGCACTTATATGTAGAATTGATGGGCACTGATAGGTGGCACTGATATGCAGCACTGTTGGGCACCAATAGGTGGCACTGATGGGCACTGATAGGCAGCACTGATGGGCACTGATAGGCTGCACTGATGGGCACTGACAGGTGGCACTGATTGGCACTGACAGGTGGCACTGATGGGCAGCACTGACGATGAGGTACTGATAAGTACTGACAGGTGTTACTGCTGGGCAGTGATTGGCACTGTGGTCGGCAGTGATTGGCACTGTGGTGGGGGCTGGCATAATTTAATGTTGGGACATTGCTGGGCACTGGTTGGCAGGTGATTGGCACATCTGAGGGGGGCTGTGCTGATAATCAATGTGCTGATTATCAGCACATACACCCCCCCCCCTCTGACAGGGAGAGACGCCGATCTGCTCTCACTGTCAGCATGAACTGAGGAATGCCGTTTACCGCCACTTCCTGGTTCACGCGATGATCAGCTGTGATTGGTCACAGCTGATCCTGTGGTAAGAAGCCTCTGACAGAGGCTTCTTATTACAATCGGAGATGCGGCGTGTCAGACTGACATGCTGCAGTCGCTATCGCCGCGCTGCGCTCCCCCACAGGCACGTGCCGGCATGTTATCCTGCTGGACATCATATGACGCCCAGTCAGGATAACAGAACCACTCCTCGGCTGTCATTCTGCATATGTCGGGCAGGAAGTGGTTAACCTGACCTTCAAGTAAATGGAGAAATATGGTTTTGACTCTTGCTATACCTTAAACATACTGCTAGTAGCAGCTGCACAAATGTTATCTATATTTGTGTGCGTGTCATATTTATATTTGTAATATAATATATATATGTAGTATATATATTTGATTAAAGAAGAATTGGTTAGAGAAAGTTCTAGAATCTGTAAATTCATAGTTCATAGGATTTAAGGCTCTTTATATATGCAATTTATACTGTTCATTTTTGAATTATTTTTCCCATTATGGGAGTTAGCTGGGCCTCATGTCTAAGGTTTGCCTAAGGCCTCACAAAGCCTAGAGCCGCCTCTGGATCTGAGGTATGAAGGTGTAGAAATTGGGCTTCTTTGAGATCTGAAGGTGTAGAAATTCTGATCTGAGGTGTTTTGGCTGCTCCTGCCGTGCTGCTGCCAGACTCTGTTGCCATTTATCTTTCTCCTGCCCTGCACCCAGTGTTCTGTTGCTGGGGTCCGAAAACAGTCTGGTTTCCCTGCTGGTCAGATCCCTGAGGAGGTGCAACCCTCAGAGCTTACAATTCTGTAATCTTCTCTTCTTCTGACAGTTGAGCTGACGCATCCTCTTTCTTTTATAGGTACCCTGCTCGTGCCAGAGGATCGTTTATTGGCTAACTGTTATAATTTCAACCTATCTCAGGTAAGTATATATTTTTTTTTTTTTTTTTTAAACTTTAATTTTAATCATGTCTATCATAATCCCATATGTGGTGGGGACGGGGGACATTTTATGCCTCATCCCTCACTTGTTAAGGCTTAACACTGAAGCCCTTGGGCCATACAGGTACCCTGACACCAGGGTGTTTCAAGTGGTATCTGTGATCCAACGTCTGAATTCAGCTGTGTACTCAGCAACAGAGCGTTTGCCCTGCCACAAACTATGCAACTTGCAGCAGGATACTGGGTGTAAGGCTGGTGCAAGATAAATGGCAACAGAGTCTGGCAGTAGTACGGCAAACAATGTACAAGGCAGGAGCAGCAAAAATACTGCACCTGTGTGCTAATGGGAGCAGCATTATATGTCCTGCTAGCAGAGACAATTTAGAACTGATTTCTAGGGCATATTGGCCTCTGGGAGACACCTGCTGGTGGACACTGGAACTGCAGCAATCAGCACAGAGCACCACAGTGCCACCGGCGCGAACATTGGGACTGATCTGAGATGGGAAGGTGTAGGAATTGGGGTGATGTGTGGTGTGAAGGTGCAAGAACTGGGCTGACCTGAGGTCTGATGGTGCAGGATTTGGTACTGATCAGAGGTGGGAAGGTGTAGAAATGTATGTGATCTGTGGTGTAAAGGTGCAGCAATTGGGCTTTTTTGAGATTTTACGGTGCAAAAATTGGGTCTAATCTGAGCTGTGATGGTACAGGAATTGGGGTTGCTTTAACCACTTCACCCCCGGAAGATTTTACCCCCTTCCTGACCAGAGCACTTTTTGCGATTTGGCACCGTGTCTCTTTAACTGACAATTGTGCGGTCGTGCGACGTTGCACCCAAACAAAATTGATGTCCTTTTTTTCCCACAAATAGAGCTTTCTTTTGGTGGTATTTGATCGCCTCTGCGTTTTTTATTTTTTGCGCTATAAACAAAAATGTTGACAATTTCGAAAAAAACACAATATTTTGTACTTTTTGCTATAATAAATATCCCCATTTTTTTTTTTTTAATAAAAAGCAAATTTTTTCCTCAGTTTAGGCTGATATGTATTCTTCTACATATTTTTGGTAATAAAAATTGCAATAAGCGTATATTGATTAGTTTGCGCAAAAGTTATAGCGTCTACAAAATAGGGGATAGATTTATAGCATTTTTATTATTATAATTTTTTTTACTCGTAATGATAGCGATCTGCGATTTTTATCGTGACTGCGACATTATGGCGGACACATCGGACAATTTTGACACATTTTTGGGACCATTGGCATTAATACAGCGATCAGTGCTATAAAAAATGCATTGATTACTGTAAAAATGTCACTGGAAGTGAAGGGGTTAACACTAGGGGCGATCTAGGGGTTAACTGTGTTCCCTCAAATGTGTTCTAACTGAAGGGGGATGGGACTGACTAGGGGAGATTACAGATCGCCGTTTCTTACTTTGTATGAACAGATCTGTCACTTCTCCCCTCAGATAATGGGAATCTCTGTGTTTACACACAGAGATCCCGGTTCTCGCCGTGTCACGAGCGTTCGCGGGAACCCGCTGGCACTCGCATTGGCTCACGCGCGCCCCTAGTGGCCGCCTAAGGAAGCGACGTAACAAAACATCGATTCGCCTGCCCGTGCCATTCTGCCGCAGTAAAACTGCGGCGGCTGGTCGGGAACAGGTTAAAGTGAGAAGGTGCCAGAGATGGGGCTGATCTGAGGTGTGATGGTGCAGGAATTGGAGTTGAATTAAGGTTTAAAGAGGCATAAATTGGGGCTGATTTGAGGTGTGAAGGTGCAGATCTGATGCATGATGGTGCAGGAATTGGGGCTAATCTGAGGTTTGAAGGTGCAGGAATTGGGGTGATATGAGGTGTGAATGTGCAGGAATTGGGCTTCATTGGGATCTTAAGGTGCAGAAATTGGGTCTCATATAAGCTGTGATGGTACAGGATGGTGTAAGAATTGGGGCTGATCTGAGGTTTGAAGGAGCGGGAATTGAGATGACAGGAGAGCTAAAGCTTCAGAAATTGAGTCTGATCTGGGATGTGAAGGTGCAGGAATTGGGCTGATCTGAGGTGTGAGGGTGCAGGAATTGGGCTGATCTGAGGTGTGAGGGTGCAGGAATTGGGGCTGGTCTGAGACATGAAGGTGCAGGAATTGGGGTGATCTGAGATAAGATTGTGTATTAACTGGGGTGATGTGAGGTGTGATGGTGCAGGAATTGGGGCTGATCTGAGGTGTAAAGGTGCAGGAATTGGAGTGTTCTGAATTCTATTTAGCAGGAATTAGGCTGATTTGAGGTGTGAAGGTGCAAACCTCTAAATTCATTTCTTACTGTTATTCAAGTCATTTACAGCATTTTGTTTATAGAAATTCCTTTTTCGTGATTAAGTGTGTAAATGTGTCCTTTTTTTACGTAGCTGGCACTCTTAATTTCTTTGAAAACATTTTTCAGCACGTTATACACAAAAGCTTGCCTACCCCTGCCTTACAGCATTCTGAGACCGGCCTACAGGCGTCTACAAAAGGTAACTACAGTATATGTCATGCTTAACCCTAGGGCAGGTGGTCAGGCTCTATAGCTAGCTTCTGTGTTCTTCACCTATAACAGCCCCTTTCTCATAAGGCAAGCAGGCCTACCAGTACTTGGTTGCCCCCAGGCTTATACATAATGATGCTTTAGTGTCTGGCAACCACACTGCGTCAGACACAAACTGAGCACAGAAAACAGGTACTTGCGGTATAAGACAGGCAGAGTGGTTCAATGACAGTCCAGGTACATGTCAGGAAAGGTTCAGAATAGTCAGGGTCAAGTCATAGTTGAAAAGCCAGGTAGAGTTCAGAGAATAGGCTCCAATCCAGGTCATTAACAGAGGAATCCAAACTGCAGAGCAGGGCAGAAAACGGGGAGCTTAAAGCACATGTTATAGATGCTATCACAAGTATGAGACTGCAGTCTTGGCTGGCTTAAATCGGATTTGGTCTCCACCCAGAGACCGGCTACATCAAACACCTTGCAGGTGGACAATCAAAGCTGCATTCCTTACATGTCTCTTAGATCTCCTGAGTTGGTGGCAAATGCCCCTTTACTGCCCCTGAATTGTCAAAGTATTCTTCTCCTGGAAAAATCCCTTTCAATATTCCTTTAGATAGCGTGGCAGGTCATTAGAACTGCTGTTTTTTTGTGGGGGGGGGTTTGTCCCCATTGTCTGTGTCCCCATTACAAACCTTTCCCCTCTCTTCCTGTCCTGGAGATAGGGGTTAGAATTATAGGAGATTATGGCAAATCTCTCCAATGGCAAAAAAAGAAAGCAACAAAGCTTTCCTTAGTAAGGTGGGGAAAAATGTGACCTCTGTGGGATTCTTATTGCTGTTTGTCCGTTCCTGCCCCTGTGATAGCATTGCCCCTAATACTTGTCCTAGTGTTACAGGGATAAAAGAGGGGAAGTCTATATCACAGAGAGCAATAAAAGACAAACAGTAGTTCTAATCTAACCCATGCTCTTTTTATATTCAGAACTAATCAAATAAGGGATTTTTTCCAAACAGTGTAAAAAAAACTTGAGGAAGCACATACCCTTTCACTCTGTAAAATACAAAAACATTTAAACAGAAAATGGGTAATCTCTTCAAAGAGAGATAGCAGTAAAATATTAATTGAGGTTCTAACCCTTTCACAACCCTAATCTTCCAAATTCATATCAAGCCGTATATCTCTGGACAGGTAGTGATGAGGGAATGTTAAAATATAATTTTTTGTGTTTTAAAAGTGGTAGGTCTTGAAGAGATCTGTGTTAGGTATATTATATATATATATATATATATATTAAAATAGTGACTCCACATTACTCATTTACTGCTGGCTTTCCCTGTTCAGTAAAGAATTATTTTGTCTTGAAAAATACAAATAAAGCGACATCTAGTGGAAACTTGCAGCATATAATATTATTAATAACAATAAAACAAATTTGTGTTAATCCAAGGGTAAATTTACCTACAAAATAAATATTTGTGATCAGGCAGGCCTTTTAAACACTTGCTTACTGGGCACTTAAACACCCTTCCTGCCCAGACCAATTTTCAGCTTTCGGTGCTCTCACACTTTGAATTACAATTACTCAGTCATGCAACATTGTACCCAAATTAATTTTTTGTCCTTTTTTTCCCACAAATAGAGCTTTCTTTTGGTGGTATTTGATCACCTCTGGGTTTTTTTTATTTTTTGCGCTATAAATGAAAAAAGACCGAAAATTTTGAAAAAAAAAAAAGCATTTTTTTTCTTTGTTTCTGTGATAAAATTTAGCAAATTATTATTTTTTCTTCATAAATATTGGCCACAATTTATACTGCTACATATCTTTGGTAAAAAATAACCCAAATTAGTGGATATTATTTGGTCTTTGTGAAAGTTAGAGACTCTACAAGCTATGGTGCAAATCATACAAAATTGATCACATCTGATGTACTGGTGGCCTATCTAATTTCTTGTGACCCGAACAAGCCAGGGAAGTACAAATACCCCCAAATGACCCCTTTTTTAAAGTAGACATTCCAAGGTATTTAGTAAGAGGCATGGCGAGCTTTTTGATGTTGTAATTTTTTCCCAAAATTCTTTGCAAAATGAATTATTTTTTTATTTTTTATTTTTTCCACACAATTGTCATTGTAATAGGTTATTTCTCTCACATGGCATGTGTATACCACAAATTACACCCCAAAATCTGCTACTCCTCCTGAGTATTACGATACCACATGTGTGGGACTTTTCCCCAGCCTAGCCACTTAAGCCCCATACACACGGTCGGATTTTCCGATGGATTCTGTCCTATCGGACAATGTTGTCGGAAATTCCGACCATGTGTAGGCACCATCGGACAGTTTCCATCGGATTGTCCGACGGATTTGGTGGTCGGATTTTCCGACCGTGTGTATGGGGCTTTAGAGAGGCCCAAAATGCAGGGAGCGCCATCACGTGTTCTAGGAGCATAAATTACACATCTAACTTGTTGACAACCTATTACACTTTTGAAGGCCCTGGAGCACCAGGACAATGACACGTGACACTGACGTGGCACTGATGACAGGTGGCACTGATACGTGGCACTGATGACACGTGACACTGATGTGGCACTGATGACAGATGGCACTAATACGGGGCACTGATGACACGTGACACTGATGACAGATGGCACTAATACGGGGCACTGATGACACGTGACACTGATGACAGATGGCACGTGACACTGACAGGTGGCACTGATGACAGATGGCACTGATACGTGGCACTGATGACATGTGGCACTGATGACACGTGACACTGATATGGCACTGATGACAGATGGCACTGACGTGGCACTGATGACATATGGCACTTATACATGGCACTGGGGACAGGTGGCACTGGGGACAAGTGGCACTGGGGACAGATGGCACTGGGGACAGGTGGCACTGTGGACAAGTGGCCCTGGGGACAGATGGCACTGGGGACAGGTGGCACTGGCAGATGGCACTGGGGACAGGTGGCAGTGGGGACAGATGGCAGCGGGGACAGATGGCAGCGGGGATAGATCGCACTTTATTTTTCTTTTTTTTTTTCTTTTTACTCACGGCTGCTGCAGCCGTTCACCTCTCCCTCCTCACACGCTGTCTCTGTGTGAGGAGGGAGAGCGGCGCTGAGAGATGATCTCATATGTTTACATAGGAGATCATCTCTCATTGGACACGCCGATCGCTCTGTAAACGGCCGCTGTGATTGGCCGTTTACAGCGATGATGATTTGGACCAGTGCACAAAGAAAGGTTTATAAAGACATGGATAAGCGAATTTGAAGTGGAGAAACTTGACTGGCCTGCACAGAGTCCTGACCTCAACCCGATAGAACACCTTTGGGATGAATTAGAGCGGTAACTGCGAGCCAGGCCTTCTTATCCACATCAATGCCTGATCTCACAAATGGGCTTCTGGAAGAATGGTCAAACATTCCCATAGACACACTCCTAAACAATGTAACAAAAGAAAACTCACCCAAGCTCTACCGCTATAAGGTGCAAGTTAATGTACAGAGTGGTCGGTGCTCTGGCTAATTAAATTCGCAATGGATCCATAACAAGTACAAGCCGGCAACTCAACAGCTTCTTAATAGAAAACTTTATTTTAACATCAAAGCAGTAACATCATCCAAAAAACTGACGCGTTTCGGCCTAAGCTTTCATCATAGCATAAGTATATAACATTAAAGCGGAGTTCCTCCCAAAAGTGGAACTTCCGCTCGTTGCACTCCTCCCCTCCGGTGCCACATTTGGCACCTTTTGGGGAGAGGGGGGATAGGATACCTGTCTTTCACAGGTATCCTGTCCCCACTTTCGGGAGCCTCAGCCGCAGTTATTTGTGTCATCGCTGTCAGTAGGAGAGAGGAGCAGAGCCTTGCACATGCGCAATAGGGTTCCCGGCATGAAGCTGTAGGCTTACACTGCCGGGTTCCCTTATCCGCAATGGAGGCTTTATGCAGGGCCAGACTGGCCTACCGGGATACCAGGAAATTTCCCGGCAAGCCGCCTGCCCTGGTGCCGCTTTGAGCAGCGGCTGCAGCAGTCACTTCCCTCTGTCCTCCAGCTCTCGTGTGTCATGGAGCTGGGTCTGTGTGTGCAAGGTATCGCCCCCCTAGACCGGCACGTGTGATAGTCTTCTAGATGGAACACTGATTGAATCAGTGTTCCGCCTATCACACAAGCCGGTCTAGGGGGCGGGACCTTGCACACACAGACCCAGCTCTGTGACATACAACCTCTTACCATCTCTTGTATCATGTTTTCAGTCTCTACCCATCTCTTGTATCCTGTCCTCAGTCTCTAACCATCTCTTGTATCATGGCCACAGTCTGACTCTGACTCTGATGTGATGGGGGTTGACTCTGGTGTGATGGGGGGCAGCTTTAGTGTGAAGTTAGGGCTCTAATGTGAGGAGGGGACTCTGATGTAATATGATGTGGGTATTCTGATGTGCTGGGGGGTATTTGACATGGAAGGGGAACTCTAATGTAAAGGGCTGACTCTGATGTGATGAGTAGACTTTGATGTAAAGGGAGGGCCTATGATGTATTGGGAGGACTCTGGTGTGATGGGGGGGGGCTCTAATGTGAAGGGGGGACTCTAATATGAAGTGTTGACACTGATGTAATGGGTAAACTGTAATGTGAAGGAAGGAATGCTGATGTGAAGGAAGGGGACTCTAATGTGATGGGGGTGGGGCTCTAATGTAAAGGAAAAGCCCTGATATAATGGACAGACTCTGATTTGATGGGGCGAACTCTGGTATAATGAAGGGAGCTATAATTCAATAGAGGGACTCTGATGTGATGGGGGGACTTTAATGTGAAGGGCGGTACTGGTGTGAAGAGGAGCTCTGATGTAATGGAGAGACTTTTATGTAAAGGGTGCTGACTCTGATGTAATGGGGGGGGGGGCTATAATGCTAAATGGGAGACCCTAATTTGAAACAGGGGACTATGTTGTAATGAGGGGACTGTGATGTGAAGGTACTGATGTGATGGAACTCTGATGTAAAGGGGGACTCTAATGTGAAAGGGGGACTTTGGTGTAATGGGGGACTATAATGCAATAAAGGGACTTTGATGTGATGGGGAGACTCTAATAGAAGTGGGGACACTGGTGTGGAAGGGGGACTCTGATGTAATAGAGGGACTCTGGTGTGAAGGGCGCTGATTATGATATAATGGGGGGGGGGGACTCTCATGGGATGGAGGACTCTGATGTAATGAAGGGACTGTTATGTGAAGGGGGCTGAAAGGGGGACTGTGAAAGGGGGTGTGATGGGGATACGCTACTGTAATAGAGGAACTCTAATGTGAGGAATGAAGGGGGCACTGGTTTAGGGGGCTCTTATTTAATGGATGGACTCTGTTATGAAGATGATGCGAAGGGGGCTGATATTAATGTGAGGGTGGGACTGTGATGTGTAGGGGGGCCTCCAACATGAAATGGAGACTCTGGCCTCTTATAAATCCTGCCTGTTTGCCACTTTAAGTGTATCAGACAGTTCCTTTTGTCTGTCAACTTGTGTCACTGCACATAGTTCCCTTCATTCATGTCACGGCACAGCGGTACGGCACCTTGCGTTTGCTGTGCGGCGACCTGCGGGGATATCCAGGCAGGTGCAATATTATGCAAACATGCGTAATATTACACAGAAACACAGCAAAACGTTTTCTGTGTCATTGCAGTTACCTGTATTTAGCCATGAGGAAAAACGCAGGTGACTGCACATGGTGGAATTGGGCGCTTTAACCACTTACCAACCACGCTATAGCCGAATGACCGCTACAGCGATGTCCAATCACAGCTGATCACGATGTAAACACAAGACGGTTTATTTTCATTCCTTTCCTCAAGCTGACAGCATGAGGAGAGGAGAGCCGATAACCAGCTTGTGTAAAAGGGATATAGACACTGATAATCAGGGCACTGGTTATCAGTGTCCTGATTATCAGTGCAGTCCCAACAGTGCTGCCAATCAGTGCCTCCTTATCAGTGTCACCTATTAGTGTACCTCAGTGCCACCTATCAGTGCCCCCTATCAGTGCACTTCAGTGTTGCCTATCAGTGCCCATCAGTGTCTCCTATCAGTGCAGCCTCATCAGTGCAGCATATCAGTACCCATCAGTGCAGTCTCATCAGTGCAGCCTATCAGTACCCATCAGTGTGGCTGCATCAGTGCAGCCTATCAGTGCAGCCGCATCAGTGCAGCCTATCAGTACCCATCAGTGCGGCCGAATCAGTGCAGCCTATCAGTACCCATCAGTGCAGCCTCATCAGTGCAGCCTATCAGTACCCATCAGTGCAGCCTCATCAGTGCAGCCTATCAGTGCCCATCAGGGTAGGCCTATCAGTGCCCATCAGTGCAGCCTATCAGTGTCCATCAGTGCAGCCTATCAGTGTCCATCAGTGCGGCCTATCAATGCCCACCAGTGCGGCCTCATCAGCGCACATCAGTGAAGGAGAAAAATTACCTGTCTGCAAAATTTGAAACTATGAAAAACATTTCGTTTTTTTTTCTCAAACTTTTTAGTCTTTTTTGGTTTATTTATCAAAAAATAAAAAAAAACATGATTAAATACCACCAAAAGAAAGCTCTGTGTAAAAAAAATTATAAAAATCTAATTTGGGTACAGTGTAGCATGACCGTGCAATTGTCATTCAAAGTGTGACAGCACTCTACTGCAAAGTAGACAAGTGGTTAAAAAAAAATCCCTGGTGATCTTTGATCTCTTCCACGTTGTTCAGGTGGATTTCCACCTCTCAAATGATTGCCTACCCCTGATCTAAGGTTATGTGCGATTCATGTGCCTGGTATTCTATTGAACTAGATGTATTACACCAAAATGGCCAGCAGAGGGTGCTATTTCCGACATTTACGCTTACATGCACTTCACACCTCCTAGCACAAGAGGGAGCAGTACTCCTTCTCCCTATTCCGTCCCGGACATCTCGTCTTCCCTCCTCTCTGCTGTCCCTTTCGCAGCCATTTCCTGTTCTCTCCGGCGGTGTGTTCGAGCAGCATTCCGCGGGGAAATTTTTTCTGGTTTGTAGGTGAGCGTGTGGATTCAGCGTCGGCATGGTGAGTAGTGGGGAGCCGTACACATGGTTGGTGGGGGGTGTGGGAGCCCTTAGTCACCTGTGATTGAGTATGGCGCACGGAGCATGTGACCCTCCATTCTCTGCACAGTAACAAAGCACATGGCTGATCTCATCCATCTCTCACACACCTACTCTGCTACAGGCGGCTTACACCGGATCTGTACCAGAGTGAAGGCTTGACAGAGTTCCCTTTCTAAATGCAGTGTGTTTTACAGTCATGTCACACTATGAATGGGCTTTGTCCCTGTTGGGAATGTTCTCCTCACTTCCTGCCATATACACACCACAGGAAGTAAGAGGAGATCTTTCTTTCCTAAATAAGGCTAATCTCCAGGAACAAGTGTCACCGTTAGAAGACCTCCCCCCCTGTCTGGTGACAACCTTGGATTTTATATCACTTCCTGTCTTGTTCACACATCAGGAAGTAATAGATCTTTCCTAAATAAGGTAATCTCCAGCAACAAATGTCCCCATTAGAAGATTTCTGGTGACCTCTCAAAAACTTGCATTTTTCCATTACTCTATTACACTTTTTTTTTTTTTGGATTTAGATAGAATGATGTGGGGTTAGAAACTCTGTGAGGCTTTTCTGCTGTCTGTATATTTGTCACCAGGAATGGAAGTGATGATGAGTCCAAAAGTAGTGACAGGACATAGAAGGGAAATCTTCCAGTAAGGACAGTTGTTCCTGTGACATTTATGGATTTCCCCTACATCAGAAAGATATCCTCTCATTTCCAATGGAGTCCACAGGACAGGAAGTGAATTTAGATGTCATATTTTCTTTTAGCCCTCCCCTATAGTTGAATCTCCATGGTGGGGACACAGACAGGATTCAAAACCTGACGGGGGAACATTTTAGGGCCGGTTAATACCAGAACAGAGTGCAGGGTCCGTGTGTTTCCTGCACTGCGCTCAAAATCCACTGCCTTTGTGATCTGATGCTAGTCCCAATGTAATGTTAACGGGACACCAAAGAGCATGTTACTGCAAGTACCCTTTAATTTGGTGCAGCATGCCTTGCAAAAGTAGTGCATACACTACTTTCCCCACATTCCAGAGCTGCAAAACTGCACCGCCCAGGAATCGCACAAGAACCAGCCCTTAAAGCGGTAGTAAAGTCTGCTTGAGGTCAAAGTTCTGCTTGTTTGACTCCCCCCCCCCCCCCCCCCCCCCCCCCCCCCTCTTTAACAATTGGCACTTATTTTTGGATCACAAAGCGGGTACCTGGTTTTGACAGGTGCCCGCTCCCACTTCCGCCTAGGCTATCTGAGCGGACATTCACCAACTCCTCCTTCCAAGTCACATCATTGGTCCCAGAACACTGCAAGATCATTCACACAGTGCAGAGCGGCTCGTGCTTGCGGCTTCAGTCAGTTTCCCTTGTGGAAAGGGGTTGTAAAGTCAGAAGGTTTTTTATCTTAATGCATTTTATGTATTAAGATAAAAAAAACCTTCAGTGTGCAGCAGTTGCCCCAGCGCCCTCTTATTACTTACCTGAGCCTCATCTCTTTCCAGCGATGTCCATGAGTACCTCGACTGTCCGGGACTCAACTGATTTGCTGAGACACAGCTGCAGCGCCATTGGCTAACCGTGCTTTCAATCAGTCACGGCTCTGTGTCTGAATGAACACAGGGAGCTGTGACTCAGCTCGGGTGCCCCCATAGTAAGCTAATTGCTGTGGGGACACTTGACAGGAGGGAGGAGCCAGAGAGGGACTTGAGAAGAGGAGGATCTGGGCTGCTCTGTGCAAAACCATTACACAGAGCAGGTAAGTATAACATTTATAGTTAATCTGTTTTTCTTAACAAATTTTGTAGGTTTTACAAAAAAATATATAAATATGGTGCCCTAAAGAGACTGCAGCATATGCTCCCGCTCCATCTATTCATGAGCAATATACACAGCTATAATACCAGTACAATATTATAGAAATACAGTCACTTCCAAGATAATCCTACAGTTATGTTAGGCTAGTAGTCCTAATAGTATACAAATCACCACTCACTCCCCATTTATATTCAGGGGATGCCAAGTACACCAATATCTAGTTGTGTATGTTTGGTGATAAACAAACAAAAATCAGGATATATCCTTCACCATTTACCACCAAATGAATGCCCAATTTGCCCTAAAAGAAATCACGCTGTATAATTCCACTGCCACATTTGGCTCCTTTTGGAGGGGAGCAGGTACCTGTTTTTGACAGGTACCCGTCCCTTCTTCTGAGAGACCTCCCAACGGCAAAGGTCTCCTCCCCCCTTCTGCTGGGCCATTCACAAAGCGCAGTGTGCTTTGCGCATGCGCAGTAGGAACCGGCTGGTTTCCCTTAGAAGGAATGGCAGCGGCAGCAGCTCCCGAGAGCTGAAAAAAAATCAGCTGGGGTGCCGAAATCATGGGAGCCCTGGACAGGTAAGTCTTTTAACCACTTGCTTACCGGGCACTTAAACCCCCCTCCTGCCCAGACCAATTTTCAGCTTTCGGTGCTCTCACACTTTGAATGACAATTACTCAGTCGTGCAACACTGTACCCAAATGAATTTTTTGTCCTTTTTTTCCCACAAATAGAGCTTTATTTTGGTGGTATTTGATCACCTCTGGGTTTTTTATTTTTTGCGCTATAAATGAAAAAAGACCGAAAATTTTGAAAAAAAACTAATTTTTCTTTGTTTCTGTGATAAAATTTAGGAAATTAATTTTTCTTCATAAATTTTGGCCACAATTTATACTGCCACATATCTTTGGTAAAAATAACCCAAATTAGTGGATATTATTTGGTCTTTATGAAAGTTACAGACTCTACAAACTGTGGTGCAAATTATAAAAAATTGATCACACCTGATGTACTGGTGGCCCATCTCATTTCTTGTGACCCGAACAAGCCAGGAAAGTACAAATACCCCCCAAATGACCCTTTTTTGAAAGTAGACATTCCAAGGTATTTAGTAAGAGGCATGTGAGCTTTTTGATGTTTTAATTTTTTCCCACAATTCTTTGCAAAATTATTTTATTTTTTTCCACAAAATTGTCATTGTAATAGGTTATTTCTCTCACATGGCATGTGTATACCACAAATGACACCCCAAAATAAATTCTGCTACTCCTCCTGAGTATTAGGATACCACATGTGTGGGACTTTTTCACAGCCTGGCCACTTAAAAAGGCCCAACATGCAGGGAGCGCCATCACGCGTTCTAGGAGCATAAATTACACATCTAATTTGTTGACTACCTATTACACTTTTAAAGGCCCTGGAGCACCAGGACAATGACACGTGGCACTGGTGACACGGATGTGGCACTGATGACAGAGGGCACTAATACGGGGCTGATGACACGTGACACTAATGACAGATGGCACTGATACGTTGCATTGATGGCAGGTGACACTGATAACAGATGGCATGTGGCACTGATGACAGATGGCACTAATACGGGGCACTGATGACACGTGACACTGATGACATATGGCACTGATACGTGACACTGATAACTGATGACAGGTGGCACTAGGGAAAGTGGGGACAGATGGCACATTAATTTTTTTTTTTTTTCCTGTACTTACGGCTGCTGCAGCCGTTCATCTCTCTCCTCACACGCTGTCTCTGGTGTGAGGAGGGAGAGCGGCGCTGAGAGATGATCTCATATGTTTATCTCCCATTGGACATGCCGATCGCGCTGTAAACGGCCGCTGTGATTGGCCGTTTACAGCGATCTGTGATTGGCTGTGTCTGAGGGACACGGCCAACACAGAATTTCCCTGCTGCGCACTCGTGAGTGCGCACAGGGAGCGAGGAAAGGGGAGGACGTCATATGACGTCCTCCCGGGAATTGACATCCACGCTGAAGCCGTCATTCGGCTATGGCCGGATATCAAGTGGTTAAGTAGTTGCAACGATATGTACCGTTTTACTAAAAGCCAAAGTTGCAAAATTGTGTTCAGGTATTAAGATTAGTTTTACCCTCCATCATGAAGGGGTTAATGATTAGAATGTGTTTACAGCATAAGATGGCAAAAGCCAAATAAATGTACCTATTTGTAGACATTTTCCAAATGTGATGATGTTCTTACTTAGTTATTTTTGGCTTTCTAGAGTTTGCCACTCAACCCAAAACCATTCCTTAACGGCCTTACTGGTAAGCCAGTAATGGTGAAACTGAAGTGGGGTATGGAGTACAAGGGATACCTGGTCTCTGTGGACGGCTACATGAACATGCAGGTAATACATTTTCTGTGAAATACATTTTATACTGTTGATTGCAGAGCTGTAGTGCTTCCATATCCCAGTGGGGGGGATAAATGATAGAAATTCTAACATTCTAGGCATTCCTCTGGTAAATATTTTCATAGTTGCCAGTTTGCTTTTATAAAATCTCAACTGATCTTTCAAGCGCTGAAATGGCTGGTGTAATAGTTGACCACATGTGCAACACAATGGAAACTGCAGACCTAAATAGGAGCTAAGATGGCTACAAGGGTTGGCTGTAGTTCCATGGGAAGTATATCTACAGTGGGTGACATAAGATGCACTTAGCCATTTGAGTTGTGCTCATTAGTGCCTGCACACTAACGGTACCTCCCTAATTATCTTTTTTTTTTCTTCCCCCCCATTGGAAATTTTAGATTATAATTGGCATAGAGCCCCATACAAGGGTTAAACGAGCACTGTATTTGTGTGCATGGTGTCTGAATGCTCTTCAGCCTTTAGAGCAGCATGTTGGGCTCTTTCCATGTTTTACCATGCTCTTCTCCTAGTTGGGGGCTTCCTTCCTTTCAGATCTGACTGTGAACCTTATTTCAGGGTGTTCAGACCTTTCAAAGTATGGGTTTACTTACATGTTGATAAATTAGTTCTTTTATCTCAGTTTACACAGCAATGCTACATGAGTACAGTAACATTTAGTTTGGCTTTACCTTGCAGCCTGTATATTACACAAACCTAATATTTATTATATACGGGTACACATTGAGGACAGGGCATAGAGCTGCGGCATAGATCATATAGCTTATCAGTGTTTCCCAGTTGTTGCTTTTATTCATCAAGTAAAATAAATGTGATTCCTCTGGTACCTGCTACCAGAAGCTGTCGCATGAGCATATTCTTTCACAAGGAACCTAAATTGTAAACATTGCCGGGTACCAAGCATAGCAAGTGCAAGTACCATCATCTTACACATGTTCATATGGTTGTTATTTTTTCAACAGTTAACACTTATTTCTGTTGCAGCTCGCCAATACAGAAGAGTATATTGATGGGGCATTGTCTGGACATCTTGGAGAAGTTCTAATAAGGCAAGTATCCTACTTTATCGCTGCTCTGATGAAATGTAAATACAGATGCCACATTATTTTGTATTAAAGCCCAACTCCAGTTAAAATATCTTTAGCATTTTGGATTTTTTAAATATAGCCTTCAGTATTTAAGGTACCTGCACACTGGGCAATTAGCCCTGGGACATGGGGATCTGGTGTTTAGCTGTGGATGGAGGGCACATGTGCACCATCCAACCCCACTGCAGACAGCCTGTCAAACTCTGAGAGGCTGACAACTGCTGTGGTTGGACTATGCACCCTGGGGTACTTCTGTTTTAGGCAGTATGTGCCCAGAGATGAACTCCCAGAACACAAGAAGTCTGCCATCAAGTGTTTGCCTTCATCCTAGTATATAAACCTAAGCCATTGTTTCTTATGAAATACCTGTGGGATGTGTTTTTTTTTATTTTTTTTTATTTTTATTTTTTTTAGTTAGTCAAGTCACCTCTGTTAACCCTTATACTGCTAGGGGCTATACCATCTCACTTCTGGGTCCCTGTCCCATATTCCCCAAACTATTTGTCTGTTGAAGCATTGAGTACAGTGTGATCTGCATTAGATGAATTGGAGGACAGGTGAAACATGGGGGGGTCTCATTAAAGAGAACCTGTCACCAAAAATCATCACTCGGGGTACCCTACATGATTTAAAAAAAAGAAAAAAGTAAAAAAAATGTGTTACATCCAAGCATGCAAAGTTTCACATACATGCACATAAGAATGTAAATGCATGCATTGGGGTACATATGCACAAACACCAGAGCGCCTGCGTAAACTTCTAAAGCATCACCCATGGAACTATAGGGTACTGGGTTTTGTTGCAATTTCACAAGTGCACGCAATTCAAGCCTTGACATGTTTGGTATCTATTCTGTGCAACCTCATCTTTTATATTTTACAAAACAAATGGTAATTTATTGTGTCTGTGTACCCCAAAATGTGTGTGGTTTTTACAGCCCTTTTAAATTTCTTAGACTTTTGTGTTAAAGCTGCTGACTTTTAATATTAGGACACTTACAGTGGATATAAAAAATCTACACACCCCTAAAATGTCAGGTTTCTGTGATGTAAAAAAACAAGACCGAGATATATAATTTCAGAACATTTTTCCATCTTTTAATGTGACCTATAAACTGTACAACTCAATTGAAAATCAAACTGAAATATTTTAGGGGATTGGGGAGGAAAAAAAAAAAAACTGAATTCAGAATTAAGCAATCTCATGTTAAAAGAGAAGTATGGGTTTGGGCATTTTTCCTCCATTATACTTGGGTGGATGCAGCATCAGTCCCCTGGTACCTCTACACTGAGAACCGAGCGATCAAACATCGCCAATGGCTCGGGTTCTCGCAGCTCCCCGAGCAGAGAGCTGGTGTCTGTCAATCAGCAGCTCTCCACTCTGCCTCTTCCTTGCTCCACTGGCTCTCTGAGAGGCTGAGACAGGTGTCAGTCCTGGACTGATATCCATGACGTCCGCAAAGAGCAGCCTCCAGTCTGCTTTCTGCTGAAAAGGGGTCATAGGAGTGTAAAACCAGTTTGGAATAGTGCCAGAGAATGTGTAGTAAATATCCCCTGCTATCCCTAACATCGATCCAGAAAAGAGGGTGTGAACTTTATGAATCTGGATGACGTTATGTACCACCTTGTGATCTTGTAATTACATTCTTGAATCCCTTAACAAATGGGCAATTTTTGGGTGAGGAGATACATTTTTCTGAAGTTGTCTGGCGTGAAGGTGGTATTTAGGTCGCTCCCATTTGGTCTAAACCTGTTCAACCTTTTTTTTTTTTTTTAATTTTTCTTTTTTTTTCAGTCAAGGCACCCTTTAGAATGGGGCACACCAGTCGGCGGGCTTGCTCACACTAGGAGGTGCGTCTGAGCGTGTTCACACACACGTTGCATTTTTTTAATGGCCGTGAACGTACATTTGCTAGATGCATGTGGTGTCAGAATTAATGGCACCCACGTGCGACTGCAAAAGGCAGTACATTTTTGTGTGGTATTAAAAATATGCAATTTCGCATGTATTACCGCACTGCGCCTGCTGTGAACAAGCCCTAAAATGTAGTCTGAGGCAGAGTTCAGTGATCTCTGGTTGTAACTCTCCCCTCAAATCCCTTCCCTCCTAGAACAAATTCCCCTACAGGAGTAGTGACCGGGGGGGGGGGGGGGGGAATGGCCTGTGTTCTCTCCCTGCTCTCTCCATCCCATAGCTCCTCCTACCCCCTGGAGTTAACAGATTGCGCTCAGATCTATTTCGTGCACCCACCCACATTTTCTGCTGCCTGTACAAGAGCAGTTTGGGGGGGATGGGGGGCAATCAAACACTGCACATTGGGTTATGAGCGCAACTCTGTGTTCAATCCCATGCACATGGAGAGAGAGCACAGGCGGCAAAACCAAAAGCTTTGGTGCCGCCTGACATGTCTTTAGCAACCGATGACATCATTGGTTGGTAGGACGCAAGCCTACAGGCGGCCCGCACAGATTCTCTTTTGCTGGCAATAGTTGATATGGCTGCAGGGAGGCGGAGAGAGCTGGTAGGAGGTGCAGGCTGTGCTCTCTCCTCTCAGTGCATGAAAGTTAACATAGCATAGCGCTCAGACCGGGTTGTTGCTGCATTACCCCTGAGGACTGTTTGCAGCACCGATTGAAAAATACTGGTCTAAATAACACAAGCCTGCTGTTGTCTTCTGATCTTTGAGCTCCATGTCCTGCATTTCCTTACCCCCCCCCCCCCCCCCCCCCCCCCCCCCCCCCCCCACGCTACCATTATGATACCCACTGTATACACACTGCTCCTCCTTTTTAATTCATCTTTGCCATCGGGTACTGTCATTCAGTCCCTGTCAACTTTTTTTTTTTTTTTTTTGAACTTTTCAACAGATTTTATGGTTTCCTCCTCTTGGTGAACAAGCACTTTCTGTAAACGTGGCATGGAACAGAACATTACAGATTTTCTGGGTTTACTTTAAGAATAGTATGAGGGATACAAATGTGCTTGTGGTACATACTGTTTGGTCTACAAGAACAACTTTTGTTGCAAACACAATTGTGCTTTATCTGCTTTAATTGGGAGTGATTCATTTTAACAATGTCTCTTCTTGTAGGTGTAATAATGTATTGTATATACGTGGAGTAGAAGAGGAGGAAGAAGATGGCGAGATGAGAGAATAAAGCAATTTCCAAATTTAGTTTTGTAAATTTTTTTTTTTTTAATTTCTTTTTTTCTTGAAATTTCTTTCGAGGTTATTGTTGGACTTTGTTTTTGTATGTTTTGTTAAAAAAAATAAAATAAACAGATTTCTTTTTCACACTTTCATTCGTATGTGCCTGCTCTCAGAAATCCTCTTTCCAGATATATTGTCTTTTTTTTTAATTTTTTTTTAATTTTTTTTTTTTCAGTTGTAATTTTATTTTTAGTGTATGATCAGGCAAAATGTTTCTCCTCTTAGTTTTAGATAGAGAGGGGGAAGGGTAATAACCCAAGCATAAGAGAGGAAAATAATCCTACCAAGGAGGTCACCACGGTTGAATAAAGATTTTTTTTTTTTTTTTTTTATATAATCTTTATTTATATTAACTTTTTCATACAAAAATACAAACCAGTGGCAAATACAGACGCCACGAAATAGCACATATAGTAAAACAAAATAACGTACACAGACCCAGGTGAACCCACATATCTGGCGATTAGTTTGCGTATCCACAAAGCTCCGCTGGGCTCGCGCCCATCACTTAGATTACCTTTTACAGGGTGGAGAACAAACATGTCAGTCACTTAATCAAAGGAACCTATGAGTCTATACTTCGCAGAGCTTCCTCAAACTTCAGGGAGCTTCTGGCAGTTGGGAAGGCATTAAGTGTCTTCCGGGACTTGATCCAAGGAAGGGAAGTCCAAATTTTCTCGGACAACCGGGTAGCAGTATCCTATTTGAACCGTCAAGGGGGAACAAGGTCAGTCAGTCTAAGGGCACTGACCCAAGATTTCCTGGGGGAGGCAGAGAAAAACATTCTCTCAATCTCGGCGGTCCACATAAAGGGATCCCTCAATATACAAGCAGACTTCCTCAGCAGACAGCCCATTCTTCAGGGAGAATGGGAGTTGAACGAAGAAGTTTTCGCTCTCTCGCTCAGAATTGGGACTTCAGCCTGGCATATGCCTTTCCTCCCCTGGTACTCATCCCACGAGTGCTTCAAAAGCTGTCACAGTCGGATGGAGACCTTATCCTGATTGCACCCTGGTGGCCGAAGCGGGTCTGGTTCCCACCATGTGGAGGTGGTCAGTCGTGCCTCCGCTGCATCTCCCGGTCAGGCGGGATCTTCTCTGCCAGGGCCCAGTGCTTCATCCCAACCCGGGGTTTCTGTCCCTGACAATAAAAGAGCCTTTTTTGTTGATCCTAGAGGACAGGGTAATCCTTAGACAGGATCCTCTTTATTTACCAAAAGTGACCTCTGGGTTCCACAGGTCACAAGAGATTATTCTTCCATCATTCTGCCAGAATCCGAAGAATGAGAAGGAAGAAAGATTGCACCTTTTGAGATGTTAGACGCTGTCTTTTAGTCTATCTAGAAGGGCAAGGGAGTTTAGGAGATCAAATCATCTTCTAGTTACTTTTGGGGGCCAAAGAAAGGGTCTTCAGGCCTCAAAACCTACGATAGCCAGGTGGATTAAGCAGGCAATAGCATTAGCCTATAAACACTCGGATAATACCTGCTCATTCAACCAGATCTCTGGCGACCTCCTGGGCAGAAAGGGCAGGTGCTTCCATAGATCACTTGATTACCTTTTACAGGGTGGAGAACAAACATGTCAGTCACTTAATCAAAGGAACCTATGAGTCTATACTTCGAGAGTTCGTGTCCAGACCTGCAATTGGGTACAGATTGGCGACCGGTATCAACACAGCCATATTTCATGGAGCTTGAGTATGGCCAGCTGGCCTGCATTTATGTGAGAGAGGGTGAGTCACTTGGGTAACAAAACATAAAGACAGAGAAACAAAAATCAAACAAACCAGAAAATAATTACACTGCACTCATCGATTCAGTAGTGATAGATTTACATATAGCTTCGCAAAATTTCCCCAGCTTAATTATTGTTGAGCTGGTATCTAAAGCGTTGGCTGTGAACCACTTGCCTGAGGGGCGTCCTCTGACTCCCTCGTCCCTTCCGCATAATTAATCCATGTGGCCCATGTCCCATACCATTTATCATATTTGTCTCTGCACTTCGCCATCCACTCCTCAGCTGCTTTGATGTCATTTACCAGACGAATCCAGTCCGATCGCACAGGGACCCGACTGCATTTCCAGTGGATTGGGATTAATCTCCTGGCCGCATTTAAAAGATGCGGTAGCACCGATTTTCGGTAGAGGCTGAGGGGGATGGTAGGGAAGTGCAGGAGAAAGTTCCTCGGGGAATCCGGGAGGTCAATGTCTAGTATGTGGCGTATTTGTTCTCTAATGTCCTGCCAGTAAGGCCTCAACTTGGGGCATTCCCACCAAATGTGTAGGAAGGATCCTTTTTGTCCACAGTCCCGCCAGCACCTGTCAGACGTGTTAGGGAAGATTTTTGCTAGTTTGGTGGGTACCCTGTACCACCTGGACAGTACTTTAAACCCATTTTCTTGCATTTTAGTATCTACCGAAGTGGTGTGTGTAAGACAATACAGATGATCCAACTGTGTTTCAGTAAATTCACACCCTAGGTCTTTTTCCCATTCTTTGATATATGCGGGCATCCCTATGGGGGTTCCATACGTCAGGAGTCCGTAGAGGACCGAAATAGCATGGGGGATAGGGTTGGCTGACATGCACATCTTCTCAAAGGGAGTAGATGAGGTGGGGGAGCGTATGGTCTGCTGGAGACCCTGCGCAAAGTGTTGAAGCTGCCCGTGCCTCCACCCATCCATAGGAAAACTGCCGTACTGGGCCCGAAGGTCCTCTAATGGGAGCAGGCCTTGATCATGAAAGAACCGGCCGCATCTGACTTCGCCATCCGCCGTCCAGGTGCGGAGGAAGGACATGTGTTCCCCGGGGACAAACCACGGGAATCCCCCTAAGGGTGTAAGGGGTGAGAATCTGGGGGCCAACTGACCATCCTTGTTCAGTGTGTCCCACAGCTTTAGAGTGTGATTAGTCAGTGGGGAGGCATGCCTTGATAGGCCTCTGTGCGGCGGGGGCAGCCAGGGGGCGTGTGAGAGGTTACGTCCTGCTAGGTATTTTTCCAGGGGGACCCACATCTTGGTGGACACCCCCTGGTGCCAGTCGAGTATTCGCTGCAGAGCGATTGCCTCGTAATATTTCCGCATATCTGGTACCCCCAAGCCCCCTTTCCGCTTAGGTCTTTGTAAGGTTCGGAGCGCCAATCGTGGGCTCCGCCCCTGCCAAACATATTTCAGAAATGCACTGTTGAGGCTCGAAAAGAAGGTCTTGGGCAGGAAAATAGGAACCATCTGTAAGTAGAACAATATGCGGGGTAACACATTCATCTTTAGCACACTGACTCGGCCCATCCAGGAAAAGGTCTCCCTATTCCACCTGGCTAGATCAGCCTTTATGGAGGATAGCAGTCTTGCATAGTTACTCTCATATAGCTGGGAGCAAAGGGGAGTAAGGTATATCCCCAAATATTTCAGGTGCGTGCTACACCAAGTAAAAGAGAAGGAGGATTGCAACCGTGTACGCAAGCCCTGGGGAATGTTCAAGGGCAGGATCTCAGATTTTGTGTAGTTGATCTTAAAATTGGCTATAGAGCTGAAGGTCTGTAGCTCTTCCATAATGTTGGGGAGGGAAATGAGTGGGTCAGTGACATAGAACAGGACGTCATCCGCATATGCGGACAGTTTGTGCTCCTGCGGTCCCACCGTGAAACCTCTAATATTGGGGTTGGCGCAGATCCTGTTAAGCAGGGGTTCCAGGGTAAGGGCAAAGATAAGGGGGGATAGCGGGCATCCCTGCCTGGTGCCATTTTTAATCTTAAAAGGATCTGAAAGTATCCCGTTCACTTTTACTCAGGCCTCCGGTGAGCTGTAAAGTCCCTGCGTCCAGGCCATCATATTAGGGCCCAGTCCCAGTCTTGCCAAGACTGCTCGGAGGTATTCCCATCCCACCCTGTCAAATGCCTTCTCCGCATCAGTGGAGAGCAGAAGACAGGGTGGGTGGTTGGTCTGTGTTTGTGCCCAGTGAATCAGTTGTATTGCTCGGTTGGAATTGTCCCTTGCTTCCCTGCCGGATATGAACCCAGTTTGATCCGGATGTATAATGGCGGGCATCAGGGGTTGCAGGCGGTTTGCTAGTATCTTCGCTAAAATCTTTATGTCAGTATTGAGAGGTGAGATTGGTCTGTAGCTACTTGGGGCTGTGTGATCCTTCCCTTCTTTTGGCAATACCGTGATATGGGCTAGCAGCCCCTCTCTAGGCATAGCCGTACCTGAGGCCAGAGCATTGAAGTAGGTGCACATGTGATTGGAGAGGAGAGGGAGGAAAGTGCTATAGTATGCATTAGTATAGCCATCCGGGCCAGGGCTTTTTCCTTTCGTGAGGTCCTTAACCACCTTCTCTATTTCTGTCTGAGTTATGGGAGTCTCCAGGTCCTTACTGGTCTGTGTAGGGAACTGGGGGGCTTGGGCTTCAGACTGGTAAGCCGCAATGTGGTCTCGCCTCTGGGAGTCCGACATATGGGGCATCGCAGTGGGGAGTTGGTACAGCTGGGCATAGTAGTCCCTGAAGGCTGCTGCTATTTTGGTAGAATGAACCACAGGGGGGCCAGAACCCGATTGTAGTTTATGTATATGGTCGACTGTTCGCTGTCGCTTTAGTGCTCTGGCTAGCAACCTACCACATTTATTACCGTATTCGTAAAATTTGTGCGATAAGTGTCGCAAGTGTGCTCGGATTCGGGTATCTAACATTATTGCGAGTTCCCCGCGAAGGGTCAGAAGTTCAGCCGACAGTTCGGGGGTCATGTTCCGTTTGTGTTTTATTTCTGCTACCTGGAGTTTCTTCAGGAGGTTTTGCAAGTCCCCTTCTCTAGCTTTCTTCAGTCTCGTGCCTTGGGATATAAGCTCCCCCCGGACCACTGCCTTGTGCCCCTCCCAAATGGCAGCTTTCCCCACCTCAGTTGACGAGTTTTTAATGAAGTATTGGGAAATGGTCTTTGCCACGCTTTGGGCAGCAACCGTATCGTCTAGTATGTTCTCGTTCAGCCGCCAGGTCCATGACCTGGTTTCTGAGGCTGGTGGGTGTATGGTAAGGAAGACCGGAGCGTGATCAGAGATGGTTATAGAGCCTATTGACGCGTTGGCCATAGTGTCCAGTGAGTATTGGTCCATGAGCAGCATGTCTATACGGGTGTATACTGCATGTGTTGCTGAATAGTAACTAAAATCTTTGTCGCTTGGGTGGAGCAGTCTCCAACAGTCGACAAGGTGGTGGGCTTGTAGGGATTTTCTAAAATGCTTAAGGAAGGCGAAGGAGTGTGCGGAACGTCCCGTTGAGGTGTCCAGTATTGGGTCTGGGCTTACATTAAAGTCCCCCCCTACGACTAGTTGGCCTTCCCTGAAGTTGGAAAGGGCATCTAGCATTGAGTCAATAAAAGAGAGTTGCATTGTATTTGGTGCGTACACGGTTGCAAATGTGAACTTACATCCCTGAATGGTGCCTTTGATAAACACATACCTCCCATTTGAGTCCGCCATCTGGTCTGTTAAGATAAATGGGCAGTGCTTGTGGATAGCAATTGCCACCCCACTAGATTTGGCTCTAGGGGAGTTACTCAAGTACCACTGACAGTACAGGTGGGTAGGCAACCGGGGGACCGAGTCAGTGCGAAAGTGTGTTTCCTGTAACAATAAAATATGTGCCCCCATGCGCTTAGTTTCGAGCCACAACTTACTGCGTTTGTGAGGAGATACTAGACCACGGACGTTATATGAAGCCACCTTTACTGAAGCCATAGGAGGGAGAAATTTGCGGGGGGATTCCGTCCCCTATCTGGCTGACGATCCCTGCTGGGGTGGGATGATACCTGAATCGGTGAGTGCCAACAGAAAAATAAAAGACAGACATCAAAACCAAAAACATAAAAAAATGTCAAGGCAACCTTCAAAACATAAAAACTACGCAACAGGAGGTTCGCCATATAGGCCCCCCAAAAAGGAGGAGGAGGAGGCACGTCACCGAGTGCGAGCCCAGCAAGGCGAGCCCCTCTCATGAGACAGAAGGAGCGTGGGCACACTAAAGGTGTGTCAGCTCCAAGCGATATTACCGCAGCAGCAATGTAAGAAAAAATTGTTCGTATTAATAATGCCCCCTAGAGAACATCAGGTGGACCTGAAAAATAAAACAAGCGTTACAGCCCTGAGAAAGGAGGAATTTTTCACTCTCCCCTCTGAGAGGGAGAGTGTGGGGAATGGGAGATGTCCCGTTGTGCGTCTTCATCGGTTCTCCTCCTGTTCCGGCCTCTGCGTCGGGAGTTGCGCCAGGGTTGTGGGCGATTAGGTAGTGGGATCCCCGGGGCGGCCCTCCAATCGGGGATGTCAACAGGTGGTAGTCCCAGGTGTCGCAGAAACTTCGGTAGTTCGTCTCTGGAGCGCAGGATAACTTGCCGGCCGTCTTTGGTCACTGAGAGCTGGAACGGGAATCCCCATCTGTAGGTCAGCTGTGGACAACAATCGTTGTCCATCATGAAAAAAGGTATTTTAGTACCACACACATCTCTTCCATGTTTTCATACATGTTTTTATACTTTCCATATACTATTTTTTATATACAGGTTTTACTTTACCATAATTTTTGTGAATAATTTTATGGGTTTTACTGTAATCATGTTTTATATTCCATTACAATTTGGCAATGTGATTCCAATTTGAAGCGATTCTATTTGTCATATCTATTTATCATTACCCCCGGCATCTATTTACATGTACAATGGCCTTTTTGTATTCCATGTATTTGCCTTGCTGACTTCCGGTTTTCGTCCGGAGTGTCAGCAGTGTATGATTCTGTAGTTCCTATATGATTGGATTGGGCCGCACACCCGCCGCCCTCTTCTACCAATGCATATGCAAATTCAAATTGAGGCTTGGCTAGGGCCAGCGCCAGCCTCGTATCTAGCGGCGCATGCGCCAGCCTCGTATCTAGCGGCGCATGCGCCACAACGTCAACACGGACGCGATCGCGCCATTGCACTCACAGCGAGGCTTGGTTTCCACCTCGCTGTGATTGGCTTAAACGACGCCGCGTGACGTCATTACGTCACTCCCCATACACAGCGGTGATGCAGACTTCCGGAATCGGAGGCTGCACGCCGCAGGAGAACCTTTACATTACACAAATTTCACTTTTAACAGTACAACAATTCTATCCCCATATTAAGGATCCATCTAGATCAATAATATACATTTATGGCCACGGTTTTCTTAAACCAGCCGGACCGGAAGTGAAGGTCACTTCCGGTTCACCACAATTCAGTTTGGGGTCACAATGTCAATTTAAGCGTGCTGCTGGAGCTGATGGTCCATACCCCAGATGACGTCTTAGCAGACGAAACGCGTCGGGTGGACCACAGTACCAGCACTACGCCATTACCTATGCAACAACCTTGCCTCATTCCATCTACTCAAATGTGAGCATTTATTTTGTCTATTAATAAATTGTTATTTTTTTTAAACGTTATCACGCTATGCAAGCTTTTGTTTTTACCATATTCCGGTATACTTGAGCACGCATGACCATACGGAGTGTTCTGATGCCCACCTTGTGTCCATTGCCATACTCCTTGAGGAAAATCCTTGAACTGATCGTGGAACAGCGACCTACAAGCACCTTTACCTAAGCCTATCACGACTCGCGAGGCATACGCCTTCCCGGGTCTGTGATCTCCGGTAAGCTGCATTCTTATGGGCCTTGATGCCACCGAACCACCATCATCGCACTTAAATCACTTTTAGTGCGGCTGGAGGATCGCACGAGATTGTCACTCCGTTATGAATTTCACCATTCACGTGGATTTTACCATACGACTCACTTATCACACAGTCACCTTGTACTAAATGGATTGTCTAGCTTTTTCATCTTTCCGTAATTGGATTATTTTATATTCACATGTGGACCACTCACATGCACTTATAGACTGAGAACCAGTTCTACGTTCATCACTATTTTTTCTCTCATTATAGACAGTCACGTTTTTATGACCATATGGTTTAGAAATTATTTATGTGTTTTATAATATGATTTTAATTATCTACTTTTATCACATTTAATTATCTACACACCATCTGTCACTATATGGTAGATCAAACCTGAACACTTTAAGCGCAACATTATTTACTTTTTTCAATCTTCTTACCGTTAGTCTTTCGGCAAATGTTCGCCGCTACTCCAACACATCAATCATCAATCACAGCGCAATATTCTTCCCCTATTTCCATGCTAATATGAATGGCTGTCATTGGAAATCATGGGGAACGACTTGCTACTTTGCTGTCCCAAATAGTGGGACAAGTCGTATAAGTGTGAAAGGGGTGTAACACAAACTGCTTGTAGTGATAACTTTACCTATGTGCGATATAAGCTAAGGTGCTAGCTAACTAGTGAAGAAGGAAAATAGAGTAATGCATAGGTGTATCTCAAGGCTGGAAGTATGATAAACAATGTTGTATTATCTGACATTGTTTTTATACTGTTGCCAGGGTGACCATCTATTGTGGAAAGTAACAGACTTATTGTTTCTATGCTATCACCTGCACATAACTTAGTATCATGTCCATATATTGTTTAAGTTCAGAGATGTTTGGTACGGATGCTGACTTCCACTTCCTTGCAATTAGGATGCGTGCTGTGGAAAGCATGTTTAAGACAATAGGTCTAAGCATAGGTGGGAATTTTTGTGGCTTGCACACTTAGGCCCCTTTCACACTGGGGCGGGAGCGGCGTCGGTGGTAAAGCAGCGCTATATTTAGCGCTGCTTTACCGTCGTTTTAGCCACGGTATTCGGCCGCTATCGCTGCGGTTTTAACCCTCGCTAGCGGCCTAAAAAAGGGTTAAAACCCCCCCGCAAAGCGCCGATGCGGCGGTATTGCCCCATTGATTTCAATGGGTAGGAGCGGTATAGGAGCGGTGAATACACTGCTCCTTCACCGCTCCAAAGATGCTGCTCACACTGGAGTGAATGGGGCCGGATTTTTTTCAGGCGCTGTACAGGCGCTATTTTTAGCCCCAGTGTGAAAGGGGCCTTAAAAAAGCCAATGCAATGTTTGTTCTGCTAATTATACCCGTTACAGCAGATACAAGGGGAAAAACGGCATTCCAGAAACTTCTAATGCCAAGACCACTTTCACACTGAGGCGCTTTTCAGGCGCTTTCACGCTAAAAACAGCGCCTAAAAAGCTCACAAAAACTTATTTCAATTGAAATCAATGAACGCTTTCACACTGGGGCAGTGTGCTGGCAGGGCTGTGGAAAAACTCCCCTCCCCATTGAAATGAATGGAAAGCTCTTCAAAAGCGCCTAAAAAGCTCTTCAAAAGCGCTCAGTGTTTTTACTGGCAGTTTAGAAGCGCTTCAGTGTGAAAGTGGTCTAAGGCATGTCCAAGACACGTTTTAATGTTCCCACTTGACCGCATCCCCTCCAGCATTCGCCATTACCAGATTTGGAGAATTTAGCTATAGAATAGGGGGTCAGATACCATCTTAGATGGATTTTTTGGGCAGTTTCCCAGTGCGTTATACATTTGGACCCTGAGTAATTGAGTTGGATTGCTGACAGCCACTGTTTGTCAGTAAAGCCTCATACACACGATCGGACCGTGGACCAACTTTCCCGTGGATTTTTGTCCAAAGGGCGTTGGCCCCAAGTTGGTATTACATACACACGATCTGACTTTTTAGGCAACAAACATGAACGTAGTGACGTTTCCCACGTACTGACGACACTTCAAAAGAGGACGTTCGAATACTCCAGCGCCACCTTTGGTCAACTTCTATATTGTTGTCTGATCTTTTGCATTGGTTCTGAGCATGCGTGTTTGTACTTTGTACAAAAGTCCGTTGGTTTTGTGTACACACGGTCGGACTTTGGTCCATTGGACTTTTGTTGGCAGAAAGTTGGTCCGTTCGCACAGCCAACAAAAGTCCTATGAAACCTGGAAAAAGTTGGTCCGATGGAGCGTACACACGGTCGGATGTTGGTCCAAACCAGCTAATTTGCATGTTGGTTGTCAAAAAGTCAGATGGTGTGTACGGGCCTTTAGGGAGGTTTTGAGATCTTCCTCCCATTTGAGTAAAGGAGGGGATTTGATGAAGGTCAGTATTTCTAGACTTTTAGCAGGTACTCCGCATTCACTGTGGGGTAAATCATAGCCAGAGATCGTAGCATATCAGACTGTGAAGCAGTAACTTGGAAATCGGGGAACTTAAATCTAACCCTTTAGCAAACAAAAAAATAAGGAACATGCAGAGGCACAACATGCAAAGCTTAAAGTGCAGCAGCCCCCCTAATACTTACCTGAGCCCCATCTCGGTCCAGCGATGTGCACGAGTGCCTCGGCTGCCCGGGACTCTCCCTCCTGATTGGCTTTAACACAGCAGTGCCATTGGCTCTCGCTGCTGTGGGTCAGTTAGCCAATTTGGAGAGAAAGGAGAAGGGACCGAACCGCGGCTCTGTGTCTGAATGGATACACAGAGCTGTGACTCAGCTCGGGTGCCCCCATAGCAAGCTGCTTTTTGTGCTATAAACAAAAAAAGAGCGACAATTTTGAAAAAACACATTATTATTTACTTTTTGCTATAATAAATATCCCCCAAAAATATATAAAAAAAAGTTTTTCCTCAGTTTAGGCCGATACGTATTCTTCTACATATTTTTGGTAAAAAACAATCGCAATAAGCGATTATTGATTGATTTGCGCAGAAGTTATAGCGTTTACAAAATAAGGGATCGTTTTATAGCATTTTTATTAATAATTATTTTTTTTACTAGTAATGGCGGCGATCAGCGATTTTTATTGTGACTGCGACATTATGGCGGACACATCGGATATTTTTGACACGTTTTTGGGACCATTGTCATTTATACAGCAATCAGTGCTATTGAAATGCATTGATTCCTGTGTAAATGACACTGGCAGTGAAGGGGTTAACCACTAGGTGGCAGTGTAGGGGGTACATGTTCCTAGAGGCGTGTTTCTAACTGCGGGGGGGCGTGGCTGTCAGCTAGTGAATGCTGATCTCTGGCTCCAATCACAGGGAGCAGAGATCGGCGTCACTAGTTGCTAGGCAGAACGGGGAGATGCTGTTTATTTTCGCATCTCCCCGTTTAGCCTTCCCGTGAGACGATCGCGGGTATCCAAAAATTGGTTGCTTTATTAATCGTGACCAATTATGTCATATGCCTTTGCTGCAGGAGCCCCAGGAGAATAATCCAGATGATTTTCGAAATTATCTCCAGCTGACGGACCCCTGCTTTCACCAACTTTTAGCATTGTGTACCCCCTATATGAAGAAGCAGGATACATGGATGAGGCTTTTATTTTATTTTTGGTTGCATAATGATTTGATTTGTTATATTTTTGGATGCATAGAATGCACTTTTTGGTTAGGTTCTATTGGCAGATAGTCTAAATTTATTTGTTTTCTTTTTTTAATGCACAATTGTGTAGAATAATACTTGGTTATGTGTTTTACTTCAAATGACAGTTTGGGAGTAGGCAGTTACATTTAAAAAAATACAATGTAAAATTGACAAGAGACACCAACATAGTTGTATCTTTGATCTTAAAAACTATGGGATAATGGTGTTGTGGTAACTTGCACCAAAAAAATAGAAATAAAAATAACAAGCATAATATTATTCTTGATATCACTAGAAAAAAAAAAGCCTTTGAAAATGAGTTTGCTATAACTCCATCAGTATCACCAGCAAAGCAGCTTGATTATTATCCCATTAAAGAAGAAGAGAATCGTGCGCTGCATTTCGAGATTTCATAATTTGCCACGTCACAAATGTCAATTCTCCATTACGAACGATAGTTTCCAAGACCGACCGTTTCCAGCTCATCCTTGCTTCCGAGGATGCGTGTTTGTACTTTGGACTTTTGTCCGACGGACTAGTGTAGACACGCTCGGAAAATCCGACAATTGTCCGATGGAGCGTACAAATGGTCGGATTTTCCGCCAACAGCCTGTCATCACACAATTCTCGTCAGAAAATCTGATCGTGTGTACGAGGCTTAACAGTTTGCAAAGTTCAAGATTTATTACTGATACTATAGCTAAGATAGATTGTCCAATCCAAATAGATGCATAATTAAGAAGTGGTCAATGTCAGGTTTAAAGCAGTTACAAATGAGCAACCAAAAGAGGAATTTCTGACAGTAACCTTGTAACAAAATTGTCTCACAAAGCATCTTACTGCTCCTGTTTATCATTCATTTGCCTTGTGACAAAAAGGATACAGATCCCCCAAAGATCTTTATTTTAGTCATATGAATGTTATATTCTGTTGCCAAACCTCTTTATTGAAATTGAAACTTACTGTACGTTCGACTTGAACATCAGGCTCATCCCTACTTATAAGCAGGCCACCTCCTTCTGGAACACTAAGGCCCCTTTCACACTGGGGCGGGGAGCCGCGGTGACGGTAAAGCAGCGCTATATTTAGCGCTGCTTTACCGTCGTTTTAACCGCGGTATTCGGCCGCGCGCGGTGCGGTTTTACCCCCCTCAAGCGGCCGGAAAAGGGTTAAAGACCCCCGAAGAGCGCCTTTGCGGCGGTATTGCCGCGGTTTTTACCGCGGTTTCCCATTCAAATCAATGGGAAGGAGCGGTATAGGAGCGGTGAACACACCGCTCCTATACCGCTCCAAAGATGCTGCTAGCAGGACTTTTTTTGCCGTCCTGCTAGCGCACCGTTCCAGTGTAAAAGCCCGCCGGCTTTCACACTGGAGTGAATGGGGCAGGATTTTTTTAAGGGGTTGTACAGGCGCTATTTTTAGCGCTGTACCGCCTGAAAAACGCCCCAGTGTGAAAGGGGCCTAACAAACATTCCTATGTTGAACCCATACTCAATAATAATCTTGCCTAGACAGTTGTCCCAGTTAGTTGGTAAGGAAATAAGCAGTTCAGGTCTCTGATGTAAGGTGATAGCACGTAGGGGCCTGTGAATGATGGTGACTAGTCACAGATCTGCAGTATCCAGTAAGTAGACAGCTGAGATATTTATATTAGCGTTTTCTTTTAAGGAGCAGTGGTGTGGGGGTCTGCATGCAGTGTCTCTAGATAGGGAAGTGACAGAATGGCAGAATGGAAGTGTATGGGCATCCGACCGCTTACCAATCCTGGCCTGATTGCAGCCTCTACAGAAACAGGACAGGCAGACAGGGCTTTACAGGCACACTCAGATGACAGTAGAACACGTGGTCAGCTGTCCTGGTTGAGGGATCAGCGAACAGTGTAGAACTTAAGGAGTGTCTCTCTGACTGAGGAAAGGCCTTAAATACCTGACTTTCACAGGCTGCACTCAGCAGTGGGAAATGTTAGGTTAGCTGTCCCCAAGTAATGGTATACTCCATGATGGCATAGCCACCACCGGGCTACAGTACCATGGGGGGGGGGGGGGGTTCCTTCATTCACCTCATTTGTGTGGATGGAGGAATCTGTTCTGAGCTAAAAAAAAATTAACCACCTGTAGCCACTGAGAGGAAGTGTAAATCTGGTGGCTGTCAGATGGGAGCGATCTGGTGGCTGTACAACCGCCTGATTGTTTCCACACATCCCTGTTATTGTGCCCTACGCATGCCCCGTGCCCTCACTATCTTTCCTGGGCACTGCACCTTCATCATGGGTGAGTGCCCTTCGGGTAGAGGGATCACTCATTTACTGGTCTCCCATTCCTGTTACTGACCTGGAAGCTTACTTCTGAGTCCATGTGTCATTTTTCCCAGCCAGTATGGGAAGAAACTAATGCTGTGTAGAGTTTCAATGGAGGACAGGTGAGACATAAGGGGTCTTTTAGACCCCTAATGTTTTATTAAAGAGAACCTGTCACCATAAGAAATCATCACATAGATGACTTTTTGTCCTCTGTGATGAAAAAAAAAGAAATAGAAAGTTTTGTAACAAAATTTTACAATTCCCCCAAAAATACGAAGCTCCCCTACACGCAAATATGCATACATATGAACAAAAAGCATTGCCTATGCAAAACACAGGGTACTAAAGTTTGTCGTTGTTTCATGGGCACAGTTGTGTCACTATGAGGGTTCGGGGTAAAATGAATATAGGTCAGGTCAGTAAATGGTTAGGCCAACATCCTATGATATACAGGAAAAAAAGGAAGGCAAATACCCCACTCCGGGACTTTTTAGTCCCTACAAAGGCCTACAAAACTCAAAAATAGATATCATTTAAAATCTTAATAGAAATTTTATTGAGCACAATATTTAAAATCATTAAAGGCGGATATCATAATGGAGCAACAAACAATTGTATACGTGAACAATGCTGTATAATGTCCATTATCTAAACATGACCCAACAGCGGCCAATCAAGTAGAAGCCCCCCTACAGGCAACTGACGCATTTCAGGATTATATCCTTTCATCAGGGGTGTGGAGCAGGTGGAGCGGAGACACTAAAAAAACAAACGTATATATGTAATCAAAAGTATCACATACATAGCCAGCACATATCACAGCATTAATATTCTTCATTCTGTTACTTATATGATGTTCAGTATACAATCAATAACAGCCAAGAGGTTAAAAACTTGTGGTAGTATCCATCTGGTTACCAGGGGGACAGCACAACCTTGTGCCCATACCCAGGGGGAGCATAGCAGGGATAGCACAGGAAAGGGCCAGCATCCAGTAAAGGTTCCAATAAAGGTGATATCCATAGGTGTGCACAGCCTATTGCATTTGGGTGTGCACCCCAAAGCTCAAATGCACGTGTGTGCATATATATATATATATATATATATATATATATATATATATATATATATATATACACACACACACACACACATTATAATAAGAAAACAGTATTAAAACCTGGACAGTGTTAGTGGGGCAGTGGATGGTGTCAGTCAGTAGGGCAGTGGACGGTGCCAGTAGTTTTCTATTATTTTTTTTTTTTTTTTTATTAGCCCCATTGGGAGGCTTTGATGAACTATTAGGGGTCTAAACAGACCCCTGATGTCTCACTTTTGAGACAGAGAAAGGGATTGAGGGCTGAGATTTCCCAGTCCCTTTCTCTCCAGCCTCAGCTGCACTGAACAGTGAATGAATGGGAAGTGCTCTGCGCTGATCCCCTTCCTGTTCATTCACAAACTGAAGCATAGTAAACACAGTTTAATATTATTCAGTTATGAATGAACATTGTGAGTGATTGGTATTGAAAAAATGAAGAGGAACAGGGACAGTAGGGGCTACAGGGGTGACATATACTAGTACTGATCCACTGTATTTTTCTCCTCCAGCTGCTAAATGCCAGCGGGAGGTAGAGGAGGAAAAGCAAACTTTCAATGACTGCAAGAGGAAAATACAGATCGGATCCAGTTAACGCCTCCCCTCCTGTCCAGCTTCCAGGAGTCGGCAAGGAAGGATTATGGTCTATCACCTGTCCATGATCAACAGGTAGGTTGTGAAGGGATTCCCTTAATTTGCAGGGATTTCCTCTCACATCCTGCTTGGGTATGGTGCAGAAAGTGAAGGGAAATCTCTGCAATAGGACATAGATGGTAAAAAAAAAAAAATCTGACAGGGGTTATAACCCTCCTTTACGCTACTAAAAGCCTTGACATTTTGAGTACCATATTAATCGGCGTATAACACGCACTTTTTTCCCCTTAAAATCAGGGGAAAATCGTGGGTGCGTGTTATACGCCGATCCCCTGACGATTGTGAGCCTGTGGGCGGCTTTCGGCCGCTCTCGGCGGCCGGGAGCCGCCGAGAACGGCTGAAAGCCACCGAGAAATGGCAAAGCTGAAAATGACACTGACAAGGCTGCATATGACCCTGACAAGGCTGCATGACAAGGCTGAAAATGACACTGACAAGGCTGCAGTTGGACACTGATAAGGCTGCATTGATGGGCATTTAAATGTAAGTTCTTTTCCTTAAACTTCCCTCCCAAAAGTTTTTTTCATTAAAATTCCCTCCTAAACTTGGGGTGCGTGTTATACACCGATAAATACGGTATCTATTTAGTAGTTTTTGCTTACATTTTGCATTTCATAAACCGTTGAACCAATGTTGTGTGACATAAAAAATTGGAACTACCACTATTTTATTGTCTAGGGTGTCTACTTTCAGAAAATATATAATGTTTGGGGATTTCACATAATCTTAAAGCCTAAAATTTTTTTTTAAACACGTACATAAAAAATAAAAAACTACTCTTTTTTTTTTTTAAGTAATCAAGAATAAGCACAAGGGACATTACTTTCAGTGAAATGTGCCCCTTTGTTCTGTGTCCTCATTTAGCATAAGGCCCCTTTCACACTGGGGCAGTTTGCAGGCGCTATTGCGCTAAAAGTAGCGCTAAAAAGACCTGAAACAGCCGTTGCTGTGTCTCCAGTGTGAAAGCCCCTCGGGCGGTATTAACCCTTTTTCGACCGCTCGCGCGGGGTAAAACCACCCCGCTAGCGGCCGAAATGCGCCGCTAAAACGACGGTAAAGCGGCGCTAAATATAGCACCGCTTTACCGCCAGCGCACCCAGCGCCTGGGTGTGAAAATAGCCTAAATCTTCCTCCTCCAAAACGCGGCACAGGTGTCATTGAGAGAAGACTTTGCATTTTAGATTGATAAAGGAATCAAATCTAATGTATCAATATCCACATGAAATGAAAAATTTTGTTCAAATATACTTAAAAAAGTTTGCTTTTACAATTGGTTTTGAAATAAATAAACTTTCCTGAACAAAAACACTGTTAATAATTTGTTTGTTAGACAAAAATCTTCCACCCTGCAAATTCTGTTGTCACTATGATTAAAAACGGACGTCAATTTGACCCCGCTAATAATTAGAAAACCGAGCGAGTGTGAGTGAAAGCAAAAAATTTCAATTAAATTACTACTATTGTATCGCCAGCTCAAATCTTGGAGAAATCTAACTTTTGACAAGTATCTCCACAACAGGCTTCCCCATTGCAAGATATAACTTTGACTCGTGCGCTGGAGACAGTCATACCACTTTGAATTTAGAAACTATTTATTTTGCAGCAGAGGGCGCACCATGCTAACCATTTCAAAGTACTGTCAAAAATAAGGCAAATATTTACATAGGGTTACACATCACCTACTCAGATACCTGCAATATAAACCATAGGCCTTTGCCAAAAACAACGTAAGCACTAAAAGTAGAGAGCAGTGAGCCTTGAACAGGTACTTTTGACAGGTTTTAGTTCTAAGAATATTAACAAGAGGGAGGTTACAAAACCCACCTGGCCCTTGTGGTCTCTGTGATTGCTGTAGCCTTTGTGCAATACACATTCTCTGCTGTGGTCAGTGTGAGTCTAACATAGATTGGTGTTCTAGAAGGAAGCACGTTGGAAGCGGTTAATAAAATGTCCTGCAAATTTAGGCTTTTGTTGGAAAATGCAGAGCAAATGGTCCTTGTCTGCAGGAATGAAGAACAATTCCTGCTCCAGGAGGGAATGCAGCATTTGGCAGTACTGGAGAAAGCCAGCCTGGTGATTGGCAAGTAAGTCGGCTTGTTTTTTTTAACTTTCAGAAAGCATACGTTTCCGGACATAAAGGACTATATAGGATATTCTAACGCATGTTAAATATAAGGTTTCTGTTGTGCATGGATGTTTGTGTGCATTTAGAGACATTTGGTTGTAGTAAAGTATTTTGTGTATGTATCTGGCTATAGTGTAGTAGTAATAATAGATTTATACAGTCATTATTTTGTATACAGGATTTATATACAGGCAGTCCTTGGGTTACAAACATATAGGGTAGGTCTGTAGGTTTGTTCTTAAGTTGAATTTGTATGCAAGTCAGAGCAGGTGAAATTTTTAAGTGTAGCTCCAGCCAAAACAATTTTTTATTTTTTTGGATATCATAGGGACGGGTTAACGCCCCTGTAACATTTGTTTTGCAGTCTGTGTCCCTGTTCATAAGATTTTTGCCTCGCTTTCTGTCCCTATGATAATTGGATTTTGAAAATTTTGGGTTGTTGTGAAAACCAAGGATTGGTGATAAAGCTTCAATGGAGACACCTTTTCCCCATAATGACTCTTACAGGGGTGAATTTCCCTTTTTTTTTTTTTTTTTTTTTTTTTTTTTTTATTTTTTTTTTTTAGGGGTAGATTTCCTGTCACTTCCTGTTTTCTCCCTCTGTTTTGTAAGTCAGATGCCTGTAATCCGGGGACCCCCTGTAGTGCCAACAGTTTACACGATGCTTTAAAGTGGTTGTAAACCCTTACAAATCACTTTGACCTACAGGTAAGGCTTACCTGTAGGTCCAATAAATATCTCCTAAACCTACACGGTTTAGGAGATATTTACAAAAAGACAGGCACCGCTGTCTAAAAAAAATTAAAATAAAATAAAATGTGAGGCTTTACTTCCTCTTTAAAGTGGAAGCAGGGGCCGACTGACAACACTCAGGGCGCCCGTACCAAAAAAAGCAAGGGTCCCCTGTCAGGCCCCCACCCATGATGTGCCCTGGCCCCGCCCCTACATTTTGCACAAAGTAAAATATATCCTTTTTTTTTTTTTTTTTTTTCTTTAATGGGACCTGGATCCCCCCCTCCTCCTCCTTCTCCTTCTCTGAGTCTATTGGGACCTGGGAGGGGGGTCTTTCTAACAGAGGCCCTTTCAGTGTCTATTAGAGTCCCCTCCAGGTCCCATTAGCGACTACAAAGGAGTATAATGGGACCTGGAGGGGGCCTCTTTCTAACAGAGTGTACAGTGAACACCTTCATTCACCCTGGTCCACACGGGACCCCCTCCTTGTGCCATGACTCTCACCCCTGCCCCAACCTCTAACAAACTAGAAATAAAATTGGAGTGACAATTTATGTAATATACTTCTGTGAATAAATGTGTATATGCATTGCTTGTACTGTAAAGATCGAATAAACATTTTTTTCTTGTTAAAAAAAAAAAGAAATAAAATTGGAAGTTATCGGCAATAACCCCAATACCTTTTTTTTTTTTTTTTTTTTTTATTATTTATTTTTTGCGCATATGGAGGAATGGGACGGCCAGCTTTCTAATGAAAATGTTTCCAAAGTGGTGGGAGGGGACAAAAGCTGACATTCTGCAGGAGATGGTCAGATATAGCTGAAATGCACAGCTTTGCAGTTGAACAACAGCTCAGGATTTAGAATAGGAGTCAGGCAGTCTATGGGGGGAGAACATACTTGGTCAGCCGGGCTCATCATGTACTTTTAGAGGTCCGGGGGCAGGGCTCCCACTTTAAATCTCCTTCTACAGCTGCTCCTTCCCGAGTACACAGGCTGCATGGGGCAGTGTCAGAGCATCAGTGGAGCTCCGGGCTACCAGTAAACTCTCAGCTCCTACTACAACTGCTCCTTTCCAGAGTACACAGGCTGCATGGGGTGGGGGTCAGAGCTTCACTGGATAATACAGCGCTGCTTCCTGTGTTCCTGGTGCGCTTGGTGGTTCAGCATCGGGGCCTGCACAGCGTGGTTGCAAACAGGGCAGCTGCTTTGGGCCCTCCCAACAAAGACTAGGCCCAGGGTAGTTGTCCCATTTGCCCAGCATACAGCCCTGGGCGCTGTGCCGCACAAGCAACGTCCTGTGTTCAGTAAGCAGCAGAACTGATGTTAAGCACAGGACCTGGAAACCAGCGGCAATTACTGTGGTGCCTACTACAGGGATTTTGAGAGTCCACTGGAATCGGTCGGGTATGGCACATTCATAGTTACATTGGTCTATCTTGAACTGATGTAACTATGCAAAAATAGCCACACCATACTATTGGGCTGTAAATGTGTATTCAAGACTGGCTAAGATCTCATTCACACTAGTGACTGGGGGGTGTTAAAATGCTGCGGTGGTGCTGCAATTTTACCGCCCCCCCCCCCAAATGCTACCCTTTTTAGCTGCAGAAGCAGTGGTGGGTGTGTACACATGTTGAGGTCATGATGCTTTACTATGTGAAGAAATTATACCCCCTGTCACTTTTGGCAGGCGTAGCGCCGACAAATGTGACCCATTCAAGTGAATGGGGGCGCTCTGCAAGCATGTGCAACCAGGTGCAATGCATGTGGTTGTGGTGCGCCAGTGCGGGATTCAAGGGGTTAAAGCAGGCACTGAGGAGGCGCTACAATGCCTCTTCACCACCTGTCAAATGCTTTCTGAAGAACAATCTAATCGCGGATTGCTTTTTAGATACCAACACTATTATGGGAACGAGTCCTAAGGGTATTTTATATTACTGCAGTACTACTGTTAACCAGGGGAGGGCAGAATTTTATGAAGGAAACTAAGATCTCCTAGGAAATTTGTCTGAAATTAGATATTAGTCCTCTTCTGCACAACACTGTCCATACGTTATTATATTATTCATGGTTAAAAAAAAAAATCCTCTATATGCGCATATATTTACATTAAATACCAGTACAAAACTCACTGTGTAACACTTTGTCAATGTGATTTGCAGTGATGGATTCATAAAGGCTGTAGGAACCACACAGACGATACGTAATCAATTTTCTCAAGCAGAGTTTGAAACAGTCATTGACTGTTCTGGAAAATGTGTTCTGCCAGGTAAGTGGTTATATGCTCCATAATGGGCAAAAGTAAATCAGAAAAAAAGTAGAAACTGCACTACTCGGTCCTTAAAGTGGTATTAAAAGCTAAGTTCACTTTTTTTTTTCCTCTAAAATCCAGCTCCTCTATGTACCAATGTAATGTACCTAGGTTGCAAAAAAAAATGCAAGCTTTATTTGATTTTCAGAACAAGGCCTTACCCTTGCTATATTTCTTAGAAAGCTTCGGAGAATCCCTGCGATAGATTTGAGACAGAAACCAGTAAGACACAGGAAGGAGTTTACCAGCTGACCTCATTAGCACACACCCTTCAACCTATAACTAAGTTTTCACAGCATCTCTCCCCAGCGTCCCTTCAGATGGACTCAGGCTGCATGCTAAACTCTCTTGGGCCATATGCAGCTCATGGGACACTCCTGATGTAGCACCAGGGCCTGCCTGATTGAATACAGACTGATTGGATAGATGGTGTGTCCTCCTATTATATAGTTTTGGTAAATCTAAAGGCGATTGTACAGTTTGTATAGTGTATGGCCACATTTATACACCTAAAATTACTTAGTTGCACTTTTAGTGTCATTAATTAACGGCACAATAAACACAGAAGCAAACACATATTTTGCCACATGAAAAAACAAGTGACAAATGCAGTAAAAAACAGCACGCCAAAATGTCCCATGAGCTATTTTGCCATGTGTAGCGCAGCCCATTGAAATTAATGGGCTGCCCTATGTGTGTTACTGTAAAAACGAGCCAAAACATATGCGCTCCACTACGCTAGGTGTAAATGGGGCCTGAAAGTGAAATTGTTGCGTTTACACAAGAACAATGAGGCTCCATTCACATCTGTGTTTCCAAACGCTTGGCAAACTGCATAGAAAATGTGCGCTTTGCGTTTCAGAAACACTGCAAATGTGCATCGTGCTTTTGTGTTTATTAAATGTTAAAGGCACCCCAATTGTGGCAAACGCACCAAAAACTGCAGTAACGCACCATGCTCCGCTTCAAAAAAAGTTCTCTGGGAGCGATTGCGGCACGCAAGGCAGCACGTTCAAGTGACGAGTGAAAACACTCCAAAACAACGCATGTGGGTATGTAAGTTTCTGCTACGTGGAGATGTGAACGAGTGTCTCTGTCCACCCCTTCCTATGAACTTTTATAAAGATGGCCATACATTATGCAATCTGTACAATTCCTTTAAATTTGCCAGAACTATGGAGTAGGAGGACCACCCTAACCAATCTATTCAATTTTTATCCAATCAGACAGGCCCTTGTACTACATAGCTGATGGGAGATATAAAATAGACTGTACAATCAGATTGTATAGAAAGTGGGTGGAAGGTAGTATTGTAATGAGAAAGGGGTGGTCCAGAGCGGGGAACACGGCCTATCACACCCTCTTCTGTGATGCAACAAGGAAGTGAAGGTTTTTGGGAGATGGACTGCAAGAAGTGAATGCTGAGAATCTACAGGAAATGATGGAATCTGAAAATCGTTAAAAAAATTCAAGTAAATGGACAAAAATATTAACCTTCTGTGGATAATTGAGAGAAAAGTACATTGGGGTAGCTCGGCCAGAAATGGCATTGGAAAACGCTTCCATTTATTATGAAAAGTGAAATTCTGCCCAAAAAGGTGAACTTGTCCTTTAAACCCAAAACTAAAAATGTAATATATTGTAGGTTACCAATCCTTCGATGTGGTGGCTGCATTAGTTATTTTTTTATTTTTTAGTCTTTCTTACCTGTTTTCACCTTTGAATTTGGCCAGTAGTAACACAACTCATGTATTAAAGTACCCCTACTCTGGATGAATGGGCACAGGGGGGCAACTTTTGGACAGCAACCTTGTCAGTCTGGGGGGAGGAGAGTGTTAGATGTACCAGCAGAATTAGATACACTAACAAATTGAAGCCAAACTCCAGCTAATACATAGTGTTAGTAAACCCACAACTGTAAAATCAGTCTGTATAGGCAGTAAAGCATTCTTGTTATACTCACTGTGAAACCTAAGGGGTTAATCCGCTGCATTGTGTAAAAAGGCTGTTTGATCCTGTCTCTGATTCTCCCCTTCTTCCCCTGTCCCCAACCCATCTCGTGATAGAACAGAGGCTAAGGGACAAGCTGCACATGCTCATGGTGTTTGGTGTGTATTGGTAGAGAGTTTTATAAAAATATTTTTTTTTGGGAGAGTGGCACTGTCCAGACAGAGGGTAAGGGTTCCTGCATCCTGAAAGGACAATCGGAGGAGGATGAAAACTACTCCTACAAACTTTATACAGACACTAATAGAAGTCGCAAGGCTGCTCTAACTGCTGATGAGAAAAGCTATTTGGCAGTTTATATTTAGGCCCTTTCACACTTGTGTGACTTGTCCTGCGATTTGGGACTGCAAAGACGCATGACATGTTCTACCTCATGATTTCCAATGAGTACCATTCATATCTCTGCGACTTCAAGTCCCAGTGACTTCAAAGTAGTCCCTTCACTACTTTGGTCCATAGACCTCAAGATTACACAGGCATTGCTTAAAGTCGCATCAAAATCCCAGCAAAATCACAAAACTTTCAGGTCACACAAGTGTGAAAGGGGCCTTACTAAAACGATTGCATTTCCATATTCTGTGTTCTGTGGGAGACCAGATAGAGTGATTGCAGGGTCTCGGTTTAATAACACTTTAAGCATATAATACTTAACTTATAATATATAAGCAGTTACAGCAAACAGTTTTTTTCCCTTTTTGGGGAAAAGGTTTTACATACATATAAAACGGATGATAAATGTAAGCACCCTGCAAGTATTAAATGGTTTGTCTGATCTCAGTAACTAATACATTTCTGCTGGAGAGCTTGTTCTTTGAATCAAAGCAATGCTGTCCATGGGGCTAATTGAGGAGTCCGCAGTGTATATGTTCAGCCCCCCAGGCCTCACTACATCATTGGTAGTTCTATTGCATGCAGCCACCTGCATTATAACATCCAATAATGTTGTGTGCCTGGCTGCCAGCACCCTAGTAACCAATAATGCTGTGTGTCCGCCAACGTCCTATCCTCCTCCCCCAGCACGGCCCTGAATGGACACTTTTATGGTCCCCATAGGACTAAGGCTGCATTCACACCTGAGCGTTTTGTAGCTTGAAGCCTGAAGCTACAAAAGCTAGAGGGGGGAAAAAATACATTATTCTCTATGGAGATGGTTCACATCTCCACTCCAAAACGCCTGAAGCCCTACGCATGAAGCTCAAACAAGTTACGGACCCTTTTTTGTCACGCGAATCGGGCAGATTTGGGCGTTTTTATTCTTTTTACATTGGTGACCTTTTGCTCTGCACAAAATTCGCGGCAAATCGCGGTAAAAAACGCCGCGAAAAAACGCCGCAATTCGCACGGTTTTCTGCCTGAAAAGCTACGCTCAGGTGTGAATGCAGCCTAACTACATTTGTGACATACAAATTAAAGTCATGTTCTTATTTCACCTTGCTTTTCAGGATTTGTGGACGCACATACTCATCCTGTGTGGGCTGGTGACAGAGTACATGAGTTTGCAATGAAAGTAAGTTATATATTTAATTTTTTTTATTATTAAACAGGATCACAAAAGTGAGTACAACCCTCACATTTTTGTAAATATTTTATTATATCTTTTCATGTGACAAACACTGAAGAAATTACACTTTGCTACAATGTAAAGTAGTGAGTGTACAGATTGTATAGCAGTGTCAATTTGCTGTCCCCTCAAAATAACTCAACACACAGTCATTTAATGTCTAAACTGCTGGCAATAAAAGTGAGTACACCCCTAAGTGAAAATGTCCAAATTGGGCCCAATTGGCCTTTTTCCCTCCCAGGTGTCATGTGACTCGTTAGTGTTAGAAGGTCTCGGGTGTGAATGGAGAGCAGGTGTGTTAAATTTGGTGTGTTCACTCTCAATCTCTCATACTGGTCACTGGAAGTTCAACATGGCACCTCATGGCAAAGAACTCTCTGAGGAACTGGAAAAAAAAAAAATGCTCTTCATAAAGATGGCCTAGGCTATAAGAAGATTGCCAAGACCCTGAAACTGAGCTGCAGCACGATGGCCATACAGCAGTTTAACAGAACAGGTTGGACTCCGAACAGGCCTTGCCATAGTCGACCAAAGAAGTTAAGTGCACTTGCTCAGCGTCATATCCAGAGGTTGTCTTTGGGAAATAGACGTGTGAGTGCTGCCAGCATTGCTGCAGAGGTTGAAGGGGTGGGGGGTCAGCCTGTCAGTGCTCACCATACGCCGAACACTGCATCAAATTGGTCTGTATGGCTGTCCCAGAAGGAAGCCTCTTCTAAAGATGATGCACAAGAAAGCTCACAAACAATTTTTACTGAAGGCAAGCAGACTAAGGACATGGATTACTGGAACCATGTCCTGTGGTCTGATGAGACCAAGATAAACCCTATTGAGCATCTGTGGGGCATCCTCAAACAGAAGGTGGAGGAGCGCAAGGTCTCTAACATCCACCATCTCCGTGATGTTGTCATGGAGGAGTGGAAGATGACTCCAGTGGCAACCTGTGAAGCTCTGGTGAACTCCATGCCCCAAGAGGGTTAAGGCAGTGCTGGAAAATAATGGTGGCCACACAAAATATTGACACTTTGGGCCCAATTTGGACATTTTCGTTTAGGGGTGTACTCACTTTTGTTGCCAGCGGTTTAGACATTAATAGCTGTGTGAGTTATTTTGAAGGGACAGCAAATTTACACCGTTATACAAGCTGTACATTCGCTACATTACATTGCAGCAAAGTGTAATTTCTTCAGTGTTGTCACATGAAAAGATATAGTAAAATATTTACAAAAATGTGAGGGGTGTACTCACTTTTGTGAGATGATGTATATATTCAATCACACACATCTTGTATGTTGACTCTTTTTTTATATTCAGTGGATATGTATGTATCATTTTCTCTCCCCCCGAGATGCATTACATATTCAAAATAAGTAACCCCCCTGCCCTTTGTGACATCATTGCCAAAATGTGAGCATGCCCATATTTGGTCAATTGCATCACCAGGTTACAAAATGAAAAAGTAGCCAGTTATAATTTTCTATAGAGTTGCTCTTCAATAAAATATATGATCGGTGATGACATTGTTACCATTCATCTTTATTTGCTTTTAGCTTGCAGGTGCTACGTATATGGATATTCACCAGGCTGGAGGAGGAATCCATTTTACAGTGGATCATACAGAAGCTGCTTCAGAGGAAGATCTGTACTGCAGCTTTAAACAGCGCCTACAGCGAATGCTCAGGGCAGGAACTACATTAGTAGAGTGTAAAAGTGGATATGGCTTGAAGCTGGAGACAGAAATGAAGATGCTAAGAGTGATCGAGCGTGCTTACAGGGAATTGGACATTGGTATTTCCTCTACATACTGTGGTGCCCATTCAGTGCCAAAGTGAGATATATTTTATTTGTGTTGGAAGAATTTTAAGACTAGCATTCCCATTACACACATTTTACTTTAAAATAGAAACTCATTTAATCTTGGAGCAAACCCAAAGCCAAAAAAAACTTGCCTAAACTTATGTTGACACAACATACTCTAAGTGCCTGCATGTCAAGTCAGTAGTCTTGTTCAGTGCCCTTAATTTGTGGGCATTTTCAAAAATAAACAACTTATTATTCTAGAGCCACATCTTCACCCTTTTACCTCTAAGGCCTTACCATCGGCTTATCACTGTTGGCTTATCGCTGGCTGGAACATCCCAATAAGTAAGCCTGTTGAGTGACATTGGTGAAACCAGTCAGGGACCAGCACTGCTGGAGCTGAGGGACTCCCCTAGCTGCCAGTGGAAGAACTCCTCAAGTGACAGATTACTTGGAGGGGCTGGGGAAGACCCGGCTGTCATGGTGCACGTTGGCACCAATGACAAAGTCAGAGGCAGATGGAGTGTCCTAAAGAACGATTTTAGGGACTTGGGAGCTAAAATTGAGGAAAAGGACCTCTAAGGTAGTAGTCTCAGAAATACTAACGGTACCTCAAGCCACACCAGAAAGGGAGATTAGGGAAGTAAACAAGTGGCTGAGGAGCTGGTGTAGTAAGGAGAGGTTTGGGTTCCTGGAGAACTGGGCCGAGTATAAGTATAGTAAGTATAATAACAAGTCCTATTTGCAACCTCGGAAAACACCCAATAAGAAGACAGTATGCGACCAGTCTAAACTACATGACATGTTTACCAATGCAAGGAGTCTGGTGGACAAGATGGGAGAACTAGAGATACTGTTGTACGAGAAGGATTTAGATTTTGTGGGAATTTCAGAGACTTGGTTCAACAGCTCTCATGAGTGGCTGGCAACCATTCAAGGGTATTCCCTTTACCGCAGGGATAGGGAGGGTAAAAAGGGGGGGGGGTATGCCTGTATATCAAGAATAAGGATGAGCTCAGGCGTGTTCGCATGCTCCACGTGCAGAGCCCGCCAGGAAGTCGGCGCAGTGCTGCGCTAATCACAGGCAGTGAGACATTGCCCCAATGCGCGGCTGCAGAGATCGGGCAATGTCTTACTGCCTGTGATTAGCGCAGCGCTGCGCCGACTTCCTGGCAGGCTCTGCACGTGGACCATGTGAACACACCTGAGCTCATCCTTAATCAAGAATAATTTACAAGTGAGTGTGAGAAATTACATCCCTAGGGGAGCTAGGTAGGAGGTGGAATCCTTATGGGTAGAGCTCCATAGGGATGAATCTAAGGTGAAAATAATACTGGGAGTATACTATAGGCCCCCTAACCTGAGGGAGGAGGGGGAAGACGGACCTCCTATCACAAATAGGATTAGAGGCAAGGATGGGAGGTGTCATCGTAATGGGGGATTTTAATTATCCAGACATAGACTGGGCGGAAGGAACTGCGCATTTGTCTAAGGCTCGCCAGTCCCTAAATGTCTTACAGGAAAATTTCATGGGTCAGATGGTAGACGCACCAACTAGAAACAAAACATTACTAGACCTACTGATTACCAACAATACAGACCTGATCACGAATGCGGAAATAAGGTGCAATTCAGTATAAATTGCAAATAGGAAACATAAGGGGAATACAAAGACGCTGAATTTCAAAAGAGCGAATGTCCCTGAACTACGAACCTTGCTAGAAGATATAAATTGGGATAAAATCTTAAGAACAAAGAACATGGATTGAAAACTGCCTACAAAGGCGAGTTCAGAGGGTAGTGATAAATGGGGAGTACTCGGAATGGTCAGGGGTGGAAAGTGGGGGGGCCCCCCGGTGTTCTGTCCTGGGACCAATCCTATGACAGGCTCATAAATGGCATGCAATGCCAAGCTGCTGCTAACAAAGCAAACAGAATATTGGCATGCATTAAAAAGGGGATTAGCTCAAGAGATAAAGCGGTAATTCTCCCACAAGACTCTGGTCCGGCCGCACCTGGAGTATGCTGTCCAGTTCTGGGCACCAGTCCTCAGGAAGGATGTGCTGTAAATGGAGCAAGTACAGAGAAGGGCAACAAAACGAATAAAGGGACTGGAGGATATTGGTTATGAAGAAAGGCTACAAGCACTGAACGTATTCTCTCTGGAGAAGAGACGCTTGAGAGGGGATATGATTTCAATTTACATATACCGTACTGGTGACCCCCACAATAGGGATGAAACTTTTCTGCGGAAGGGAGTTTATTAAGACACGTGGCCACTCATTAAAATTTGAAGAAAAGAGGTTTAACCTTAAACTGCATCGAGGGTTCTTTACTGTAAGATCAGTAAGGATGTGGAATTCCGTTCCACAGGCGGTGGTTTCAGCAGGGAGTATTAGTAGTTTCAAGAAACTATTAGACAAGCACCTGAACGACCACAACATACAAGGGATATACAATGTAATACTGACATAAAATCACACACATAGGTTGGACTTGTGTCTTTTCTTTTTTAACCTCACCTACTATGTAACTGTAGTGAGCACTCTCTCCAGTGTTGCCAACCTACCAGATTAAAATTCTTGACACTACATCCAAAATTTACAGGCACAGCCAAGTTTTTACTCAAGGTTACAAAATTACGGTTTTAAGTGAAAACTAATTGGGCTACAATCGCGTACAGTATGCAATTGGCAATGTGATTGAGGCAGCTATTAAGGCAAAAAGCATATTTCTTATTTTATTTTAAATCTAGTAAGTAGCTCAGGAACATGACTCAGAGCAAGAAATTAGAATGACACCTCACCAACACTACACGTCCCTGTCCTGAGTCAGAGACGATCTCTCTCCACGACAGGTGGTCCCTTCCATCCACTCCAGTCCAAACAGAACTGACCGTCCCGCTCCTGGCTTGTCTTGCTCCTGTCCCACAGACCCACACATGAGGCTCCCTTGCACCATGACATCACACAACGCGTTTAGGCAACGCCTCCACCAGACCTGCCAGCGCCACCCTAACGCACTGTAGCAGGCTCTTGGATGGTCTCAGCCAGCTCTGGACTGGAACTGCGTGAGCTGAGCGTCGCAGCTATACATTTTACTGGCAACCTTTTCCTGGCAACCTTTTCCTGTTACTGGCAGTAGAAATGTGCCCATTTTTTACTTGCTGTCAGTAAATATACTGATGCTTGGCAACACCTGATTCTCACTGGTTTACGAGGTAAGCGCAAGCATCCAACCAGCAAAACTGGTTAATAATGTGCATGTTAAACAATCCAGAGTGCCGTGAACCCTGGGTCCTGAATAGGAGATTTTCCTGGATGTGCAGACTACTAGCAGTGGCTTTTGTACTATAAAGAATAAATTGATTATTACATTTGCATTTTTTTAGAGGTAAAACTGCAGAAACAGCAGCCAAGGACATAATTGAAAATCATCTCCCTGCCCTCAAGCAATTGGCTCTAAATGCAGAAATTCACGTGGACAACATTGATGTCTTTTGTGAAAAAGGAGTGTTTGACCTTGAATCAACGAGGAGAATCCTCCAGGCTGGGAAAGCTGTAGGACTACATTTGAATTTTCATGGAGATGAACTCAACCCTATGAATTCTGCAGAGGTATACATCTATTAATATTTCTCTGATCCCTTAAGTGTGTTTTATTTTTTTCTATTTTTATTTTTTAGACCTCTTCTGCTATTTTAATCTTCGCATTCACACTTTTATTAATTATAGTTTCCAATATGTCACTGATGAGGTCAATTATGTACAATTTTTACTTTAGTTCGCTTGCTAGTCAAATTTAGTTGTTCAGCCTGCATTACTAAGCAGGCCACAGACTGTTAAAACCTTGGCCGATTCAGCAGGAACCGGCTGAGATTCAAACCATTTATGGGCAGGCTGAATGGACTCTAGTTGATAGATCAGCCTGTCCAGATTTTACATGCAATATTTATTTAGTTCTCCTGGGGGGGAGCCACGAACACATGTGGTTGCAGGAAAGAAAATTGCTTTGTATATGGTCAGCTTTAGTTTCACTGTGGGCTTGAGCACTGAAAACAAGCTAGCATTAAAGACAACTGTACCTTTGGTTGTCCCCTATGGCATGGCTCCATCTCTCTCTAAATGCAACCTACCTGAAGAAATATACTTGTACTAGATCCAGCCATCTTCACTGTGTGGCCCTGCCTGGAACTGCACAGGCTTGCTTCATCATATGTTCTTACCAGGCTATCATGATCCTGCACATGCACGCTGCCATCCCATTCATTCCTATGAGGAGGGACTTGCTCTGCAGGAAAGATAGAGGCCACCATAATTACAGCTCCCTGTATGAATAACTGGGGCCTCAAACCTTAAAGCTGACCTTTTGCCCCAAAGGGCATGTTGTGCTGCCCTGCCTCCCCCCCCCCCCCCCCCCCTGTATCCAATTCGCAATAGTGTGAACCTAGCCTCAATGGAATTCTCTCTCTTTCTGACTTTTTCACCTAGGTGAGAATTTTTTCCCTGCTCTCTGTGGGGTGTTCAGATGTGCCGCAGGGCTTGATTACTGAAACAGCCCCATGGCATACCTGCACACGTGCTCGCTTCCCCAGCCATCTGCGCACACACAGGTTTTCGTGTATTTAGCTCTAACCCTGCAGGAGCCGCTGGTGAATATGGTCATCTCCCACCCTGCATAGCCAGGCACATGAATTTTCCATTCACTCTGGAGTCAATAAGCTTGCAGCTTTGTTTTTTGTTTTTTAATTTAGGGGAATTAAACTTGGATGGGGGAGGGTTGTTATGGGACGCCCATGTGATCAGTAGAAACTTTTGAGGGACACAAATTATATATACATCCGGTATATACACAGTCTTACCTCCAGCACAGACTTGCTTGTAGAACTACAACTCCCAGGACCAGCTAGCACTGACAGGATGGTCTGACACTGACTCAGTCAGATCCAAAGTGAATGCCCTTTGCAGGCAGGGACCGCAGGCCCCTTTAGTATTGTAGCATAAATTGAGGTCTTTGATGCTAGCTGTCCTTTCCTGTGGCTACTGCCACTTCTTCAGGCACTGCCAGACCATATGGCTGCAGCTGCCCTTTCACTAGTCCTTCTGGCTACTTCTCTGCATCCATCCCAGACTGCTTGCACCCAGTCACTTCAAGCATGCCTCTCAGTCCTCTGACTGCAACACTCACCAGCCCACATGGCTGTCTTTCTCCCTGGAGATTTACCTGGCAGTATCCTTCTGCTGTCCTCTTTTTCTCACGTGCCTCCTGGTCAGTATTACCCCGTGTGTCATGAGAAGGGGTCCCTTCCGCACCTGAGCCCAGGCCTGAGTTCACCGCCTCCAGACTGGGGAGCTATTCTCAAAGGCCTTCGATAGCCTAAAGCGCCATCTCCATCTTCCACACTGCCCCTGCTGGGCTGACCCTGAGTATTTGGGGATTGGTCAGGGCCCTCAGAAAACTCCAGATAGCTCTTCCTAGACTCCTAACTGTTTCTGGAACCTCTGAAAAACATGCAGAATCACCCACTGATCGGTGCTTCTCTACCTCTACATATAGCTAGATCATTTTCTCATACAACTGTCTTTTCCCCGTTGCCCTCTCCCATGACATAGATCCTTGGTAACCCCAACTTTACACCTGACTTCACAAACCGATCCCTTAGGAGATTGGGGCATGAGGGCAGACTAGGACAGAATTCTGGCATGGAGGATTCCCCTCCCAGGCTGACATCGCCAAGCTCTCTGAACCTCCCTTGGACTGTTGGAGTACCATCTCAGAAACTTAACTCAGACACTACTTGTAGACTTTTCAGACCTCTCCATTACTTACTCTGTATTGGTCACTCTGTAGGAAATGGGAACCGACCAGACACACACTCTTTACTCTATGGTTATCTGGCTGTGACATACGTCAATGGGAACAGGATGTGGGGACTCTGTTTATGCCTGAAAAAATTATTATTATTATTATTTTATTATTATTATTATTATTTTCTTAGCACACAAATCATCCTTAGCTAACCAGTACCAAGATGTGGGGTATAAAATTCTCTCGATGGTATTGCATACCTCACTTGAAGGATAGCAGTGATCTGGACACCTGCTGGCAGTGCAACCAAGTGGAGGGTACTATGACCCATATCTTCTGGCAGTGGCCCTTTTGGGAGGATGTGACGGATACCATTAAGCACCTGACATTAGTTGACCTAAGTGGGAATCCAGTGGCATGCTTCCTTTACCTGATGGAGAGACCCATCCAGACATGCAAAGAATCACTCACTATATACAGTACATCTAGTGAACGCAGCTAGAGCTTGCATCTCTTCTCTCTGGAGGCAGACACAGCGACCAACTAAGGTCCTACGGGATGCTAAAGTCAATGACATCCTCCATATAGAGGAACTAACTGCTACACTAAACAATACAGAGGAAGCTTTCGGGGAGTGTTGGAGGCCCTGGAGATACTTTACCTTCACAAAGCCATCAATAAAGCCGGATGTAGCAAGGTCCAAGGCCTCCTTCGTCTAATGAGGACCTCCAGGGCCAGAGATAACTGACCTCCTTCTGTGTGTAGTAGGTTGTGAGGCATGGTGGATGCAAGATGATTAAGGTCATTGGGCGCCAGACACTTCTTGAATGCAAAAGTTTTTCTCTTAAACAGTTTGGGGGAAAGAGGGCAAGGTCCAGGACACCCTTGGGTAGTTGCTAGTTCAATTGGCAGACTCCCAGACTTTGATGGAGGACAGCCATGCAGAGAAAGGCATCCAGCAAGACGCCACATCTGCATGTGCTGGAATCCTGTCTCCTATGGCAACAAGCTTTGTGTTGGGAACTATTAAAGACTAACAGTTCCTTTCTATTCCACTGCAATCACTCCTTGTAGTTCTTCAGGCCACTGAGCTCCCAGTCTCCTCCAATCTTCACGTGGTATCTTCCTCAAGCGTCAACCCCGCTTCTCTGCTGGGTCCCTAGCTTGGCACTCTAGATACCCCTCAAGCTTCACCCTCGCTGGCCTGCTCGGTCCCTAGCTTGACACACAAGGCTGCTCTGTAAGCATCGCCTTCGCTGGCTGGGTCCCTGGCTTGATTCCCACTGAAGTTTCCTGATTATTCACGGTTGATAAGAATGCTGCTCCAGTACTTGCTTCAGTTACTCACTGTGGTCCCTGGTAATTAGGCAGATAGTCCCTTACTGACGACAGCTTCCCCTCTACGCGTGACCACGACAGGTTCTCTGGCAAGCAGAGCCGTTGCTTTTGGTTGGACTGCAAGCTGCAGTCCCAACACTGCGCTGCTCTCTTGCTTCTGGATAGGCCCTCAGACAGCCTAGCAGCCAGATGTGCCCGGGATAGGCCCCATCTACGGCCTAGCAGCCCGGGCAGTACAACGCACATCCACCCAGATAGCCATCCAGGTGACACAGAACATGGATCACCTGACTCCACCCAAATATTTTGTCTCTCCCAGCAGGCCAAGAGATTCAAGAAAACCTCTGCCCATTGGCTGAGATGCCTCATATACCCATAACCTGACCTTGCGTTGCCCTTCTCATATCTAGTACTACCAAGTACCCGGCCACCTAGTGTTAGAAGAGAAAAGTGCAACAAGGCCAAACTTAGGGAGAAATTTAATAGATCTCTAACAACCAGGATAATTATTCCTGGCAAGTAAATTTGTAAGGAGCAACCCTGCATAAAATCCAGGGTGCTACACGGAATAAAAAAAAAACACCACATCGCTACACTTCCATTTCCCTTGATATAAGTCAGAGAAAGGAGATTCAAATTTTTACAGACGCATCCACTGAGGCCATAGCACCTAACTCCGGGTGACAGACTCTTGTAATCAAACCCATGTTGAGTTTCTGTTTGGCAAAGCAAAGTTAGGTTTGAACTTTGTTGGACTGTGCTATCTGTGGAAATAGCAGGTAGATGTCAAATTCTATAAAGAAAATAAAAATGTTCTGGGCTACATGGACAGAAAAGGGTTTGTCTGGTTGTATATGTCAGCAATTGAGTAGACAGGATTAGGAAATCATCCAAGCCTGAACAATGGCATTCTGTTCCAATGGACATTAATTCTGCAGATCTTGCCACCAGCCAGTGTACATGAGGGCCTTTGTTTCTTCACGGTCAACAGGTCCATCGTTTCTTTTGGATCATGCACAAGGAATAACAAGGATTTTTTTTTCTACACTTAGAGGAGTGCCCACTAAAATATTTTTTTTTTTTTTTTTAAGTCAGCAGCTACAAATACTGCAGCTGCTGACTTTTAATAATCGGACACTTACCTGTCCCAGGGTCCAGCGATGCGGGGAACGAAGCCCCCCCTCGTTCTCCGCTCGCAGCGCCGGCATCCTTACTGTGGGCACCCGGCTGTAGCTTCACAGCCGGGCACCCACTGCGCATGCGTGAGCGGCACCGCGCGCCGTGATACGACACTCAGTCACCTGGGACACGTGACAGGTCCCAGATGACTGTGTGGCGCCAAGGGGAAGTAATGTCAGTGCCCGGGCACTGAAGGTGGCAGACTACGAGGGACCCCCTAGCAACAGGCATTTAGAGGTGAGTAAAAAACTTTTATTTTTATTTTTTTATGATTTTTAAGCACTTTTTTTTTTTGGTGGCAGCACCACTTTAAGTAACGCCTACAGGTCTCCTCTCCACCCTTACCCTGTGACTGAATAGTGAAGGGAAAAGCATTACCGATAAGCTTATCTCTCCTCCTATCAGCATGCTTTTTGCACAGCAGCACAAGTGATTGGCTCCAGCCATCTCGGACATATGTGAGCCGGCTCCAATAAAAGCTGTTAGGTTCACGTGTTATGAGAATCGGATGCGGTTCAAAACGCATTACATTTGCATATTTGTGAACCAAGCCTAAGTGTAGTAGCTTCAAAAAAACTGTATTTACTTCCAAGTCAAAGCTTTTTAAAAATGGTGATAATCTCCTGACTATATCAATTGCGACAAACTTTTATTACATTCTGGCTTTACCATTTTTTTTTTTTTTTTTGTTCTGTGCAGATTGTAAATTAAATTAAACCACCCATACACTAGGGTTTAAACTAATTTGCAAATGATTCAAAACTCCAAGCCTAGTAAGATGGGGCATGGGAGCCAAGCACCCCAGAGTTTTTCAGATGTAGTCAGCTACTACCAAGGGCCCTGGGGCTACATCTCCAGGTGAGGTAGTTCAACACACAGAAGCACAGCTCCATTAGTTCCACGGGGGGATGGGGGGGGGGGCAGCTGACAAGCAGAAGGAAGGAAAACTTGGTGCTGGGGGTGGCATTTATTGTAACCAATCTTTTGTAGTACTGCATCTGAAATCTGACTTCTGCTTTCTCTCCCATCTGCTTTCAGCTGCTGCAGGAGGGAATTGCAGAAGGTTGATTTCAGTATATGGGCCCATGCCACCATCCTCTCCAGGTTCCCCATCCTTCTTTTACCCAGGCTCCCTGTGTGCTTGGTATTGATCTCTCACTGTGTTCATTCAGAGCTGAAGCATAGTAAATTGTTTCCTTCCCCACTCTCAGCAAATAAAAAGTATACTTTGCCATTTCTCGATGTTACTTATAACACAGCAGATTTTCTTCACTTTTTGAGTCGAAGTTCACTTCAATAAAAAAATCTGAAAATAAAATGTAACAGTCACAATTGGCATATTCAATCTGCATTCTATTTAAAGATAGAACATTAGATGAATATTAGTAAATCATCATGGATCTTTATTAGTTTGACTTTTTTTTTTTTTTTTCTTTTTCTCCATTTAAGCTGGGTGCAGAATTGGGAGCACATGCTGTGAGTCACCTAGAAGAAATAAGTGATAATGGAATCACTGCAATGGCTGCAGCCAAGTGTTCTGCCATTTTGTTGCCAACAACTGCCTACATTCTAAGGTAATATATTGTTTTTTTAGTTCTCTCTACCAGATTTGACATAAAAATGTCAATGTGTGACACTTATTGGCAAATTGATTGCATAAAGCGGATTTATAAAGAATTATTTTAAGTTGACAAGTCAATCGGCTATACCTCGTCAAGCTAAACCATTGTTCCTATACATGACCTGATGCATGGTTAGTATTGGGTAGGTCAACAGTTTGGATGCATATATATCTAATAATACTAGTATTCTGTTAGTAGATTTCTTATAGCCCTCTAAGCTAAGAACATTTGGGCCCATCTAAATCTCTCGGCAATTTCAGAAATAAAGTGCATAAGGGCAAGTGTCAATGGGTTTTGGGCCTGTGTCAATTAGATCAGTATAGGCTGCTTCTAAGATTATCCAGAATTGAACTCCTATATTTGGCCTGCTAGTGACGTGCCATAAAAAATGGCTGCAAATGCATCGCAACCAACATATACCTGTGTGTTAACGTGCTGTGGTGGAAATATCCAGTGCCGATCCTGACCTCCCTGGGGCCCTAAGCAAAATTCTGCTAAGGGGCCCTCTACTTGACCCGTGATGCCGTGAGCTATGTAAACCATTTGCCATTGCCACACAGTCACACCTGACACGTCAGTGCTCCCAAAACAATCCTCCCTCCTTTAAACAAAACAGTCAAAGAATAAGTACAACAATATAGAACAGAATGAGATCCCCAGAGAGCCCCCCTTACATCAGGGTCCTCAGAGCCCCCCTTACATCAGGGTCCTCAGAGCCCCCCTTACATCAGGGTCCTCAGAGCCCCCCTTACATCAGGGTCCTCAGAGCCCCCCTTACATCAGGGTCCTCAGAGCCCCCCTTACATCAGGGTCCTCAGAGCCCCCCTTACATCAGGGTCCTCAGAGCCCCCCTTACATCAGGGTCCTCAGAGCCCCCCTTACATCAGGGTCCTCAGAGCCCCCCTTACATCAGGGTCCTCAGAGCCCCCCTTACATCAGGGTCCTCAGAGCCCCCCTTACATCAGGGTCCTCAGAGCCCCCCTTACATCAGGGTACTCAGAGAGCCCCTCTACACCAAGGTCCCCAGACAGCCCCCCTTATACAAGGGTCCCCAGACAGCCCCCTTTAAATCAGTGTTCTCAGAGTCTCACCTTACATCAGGGTCCCTAGAGAGCCTCCCCTTACATCAGGATTCCCAGAGAGCCTCCCCTTACATCAGGATTCCCAGAGAGCCTCCCCTTACATCAGGATCCCCAGAGAGCCTCCCCTTACATCAGGATCCCCAGAGAGCCTCCCCTTACATCAGGATCCCCAGAGAGCCTCCCCTTACATCAGGATCCCCAGAGAGCCTCCCCTTACATCAGGATCCCCAGAGAGCCTCCCCTTACATCAGGATCCCCAGAGAGCCTCCCCTTACATCAGGATCCCCAGAGAGCCTCCCCTTACATCAGGATCCCCAGAGAGCCTCCCCTTACATCAGGATCCCCAGAGAGCCTCCCCTTACATCAGGATCCCCAGAGAGCCTCCCCTTACATCAGGGTCCCCAGAGAGCCTCCCCTTACATCTGGGTCCCCAGAGAGCCCCCCTTAAATCAGTGCCCTCAGAGAGTCTCCCCCTACATCAGGGTCCCCAGAGAGCCTCCCCCTACATTAGGTTTCCCAGAGAGCCTTCTCCTTACATCAGAGTCCCCAGAGAGCCTCCCCTTACATCAGGGTCCCCAGAAAGCCCCTCCTTACATCAGAGTCCCCAGAGAGCCCCCTTACATCCGTGTCCTCAGAGAGCCCCTCTTTACATCAGGGTCCCCAGTGAGCCTCCCTACTTACATCAGGGTCCCCAGAGGGTATCCCCCTACTTACATCAGGGTCCCCAGAGGGTATCCCCCTACATCAGGGTCCTCAGAGAGCCTCCACTTACACCAGGGTCCCCAGAGAGCCTCCCCTTATACCAGGCTCCCCAGAGAGCCCTCCTTACATCAGGGTCCTCAGAGAGCACCTCCTTACATCAGGGTCCTCAGAGAGCCCCTTCTTACATCAGAGTCCTCAGAGAGCCCCTTCTTACATCAGGGTCCCCAGAGAGCCCCCCCCTACATCAGGGTCCCCAAAGAGCCCCCCCCTACACCAGGGTCCCCAGAGAGCCCCCCCTTACACCAGGGTCCCCAGAGAGCCCCCCCCCTTACACCAGGGTCCCAAGAGAGCCTCCCCTTACATTAGTGTCCCAAGAGAGCCTTCCCTCTTACATTAGTGTCCCCAGAGAACCCCTCCTTACACAGAGTCCCCAGAGAGCCCCCCTCTGACATTAGTGTCCCCAGGGGGCCCCCTCTTACATCAGTGTCCCCAGAGGGCCCTGTCTTTACATCAGTGTCCCCAGAGTGCCCCCTCCTTACATCAGTGTCCCCAGAGGACCCCGTCCTTACATTAGTGTCCCCAGAGAGTCCACTCTTACATTAGTGTCCCCAGAGGCCCCCTTCCTTACATTAGTGTCCCCAGAAAGCCCCCCCTCTTACATTTGGGCCCGCAAACAGCTGACTCCCCCCCTGGCAGAGGTTCCCCTGTACCTGGCTGGTGGAGGTGGGAGGCGACGATCGGCAGCTATATGGTGTCCACAGGCAGGGGGATCGCCCTGGGGCTAGTAGTTCTATCTCCGAATGTATACAGCGAAGAGGGGAGGGGCCTCTGACCCGGGCATCAGCAACAGTGTTCAAGCAGAGTGAAAGTGAAACTGATACCTGCCTAGGTCAGAGGCCCCTCCCTTCTCCTCTCCACTGTATACACTGAGAGTACTACAAACCCCAGGGAGATCCCGCCGCCCACTCAGGCACCATAGAGCTGCCGATCGCTGCCTTCCACCTCCTCCCACCTCTCCTCACTGCACTCTAAAAGTGCAGGGGGGGGATTCTGGGTCTTGGGGGCCCCCCCACAGCGGCGGGGCCCTAAGCAGCTTGCATAGTGTGCCTATAGGGCCGATCGGCTCTGGTAATATCAGAGCAGTCCGATCCCTGCACACTTCTGGTAGAACAGATCTTCTGGCAGCAGCACATGGTCAGCAACTCCCAATAACAAACAGTTTAGCCCCTCACTCTGCCTGGGCTCTAGGTGGCAAATCCACTTGCAGCTTTCCTCCTTTAGCATTCAGTAACAGTCTACTGTACATGTGTATCTCTGAGCTCACTAGCACATAGCCCAGGCAACAGCCCACTCCAGCTCTTTGCTCTCATAAACCAAAAGTAAACTCTAACCAGGATCTGTATAGCAGTAGTCTGTGAGCCCTCAGTCCTGTTCTCCACCTGCAACGCACTCACATGGCACTATGTTCTCTCGCCCTGGGTCCCAGGCAGTGTTCATTTTGTCAATGAAAATATATTCACCACAGTTATCGTCAGCTGCATGTTTTCAGTGACAAAAATTCAACAAAAATAAAATTAGAATTAAGTCAAATGACAAACTATGATGAAAATCAATTAAAATGTTAATTTAGTCTGTACTGGAGATTTAAATCTCCAGTATATTTTAGGAAACTAAAATCTAATGGGTTTAGTTAAATTGTAATGCATTATTTAAAGATGAACTGCAGTCTGCTCACACATAATGTGTAATAAAAACATCTTTTCCATTCTGCAACCACTTTGTGTATTTGTGTGTGTGTGTGTGTGTGTGTATATATGTGTGTGTGTGTATATATATATATATATATAACACACAGTATGTCACAAAAATGAGTGCACCCCCTCCCCATTTTTGTAAATATTTTATTATATTTTTTCATGTGACAACACTGAAGAAATTACACTTTGCTACAATGTTGTAAAGTAGTGAGTGTACAGCTTGTATAACAGTGTAAATGTGCCGTCCTCTCAAAATAACTCCACACGCAGCCATTTGTATAGAAACCGCTGGCAACAAAAGTGAGTACACCCCTAAGTGAAAATGTTCAAATTTGGCCCAATTAGCCAGTTTCCCTCCCCGGAGTCATGTGACTGATTTGTGTTATAAGGTCTCAGGTATGAATGGAGAGCAGGTGTGTTAAATTTGGTGTTATCGCTCTCATTCTCTCATACTGGTCACTGGAAGTTCAATATGGCACCTCATGGCAAAGAACTCTGAGGATCTGAACAAAAAAAAAAACTGTTGCTCTACATAAAGATGGTCTAGGCTATAAGAAGATTGCCAAGACCCTGAAACTGAGCTGCAGTATGGTGGCAAGACCATACAGCGGTTTAACAGGACAGGTTTCACTCAGAACAGGCTTCTCCATGGTTGACAAAAGAAGTTGAGCGCAGGTGCTCAGCGTCATATCCAAAGGTTGTCTTTGGGAAATAGACTTATCAGTGCTGCCAGAATTGCTGCAGAGGTCAGCCTGTCAGTGCTCAGACTATATGCCGCACACTGCATCAAATTGGTCTGCATGGCTGTCATCCCAGAAGGAAGCCTGATGATGCACAACAATGCGGCAAACAGTTTGCTGAAGACAAGCAGACTAAGAACATGGGATTACTGGAACCATGACCCCTGGTCTGATGAGACCAAGATAAACTTATTTGCTTCAGATGGTGTCAAGCGTGTGTGGCGACAACCAGGTGAGGAGTACAAGGAAAAGTGTGTCTTGCCTACAGTCAAGCATGGTGGTGGGTGTGCCATGGTCTGGGGCCGCATGAGTGCTGCCGGAACTGGAGAGCTACAGTTCATTGAGGGAACCATGAATGGCAACATGTACTGTGACTTACTGAAGCAGAGCATGACCCCCCCCCCCCCCTTCGGAGACTGGGCCACAGGGCAGTATTCCAAACTAAGGACCCCAAACACACCTCCAGGACGACTGCTTTTCTAAAGAAGCTGAGGGTAAAGGTGATGGACTGGCCAAGCATGTCTCCAGACCTAAACCCTATTGAGCATCCTCAAACGGAAGGTGGAGGAGCGCAAGGTCTCTAACATCCACCAGCTCTGTGATGTCGTAATGGAGGAGTGGAAGAGGACTCCAGTGGCAACCTGTAAAGCTCTGGTGAACTCCATGCGCAAGAGGGTTAAGGCAGTGCTGGAAAATAATGGTGGCCACATAAAATATTGATGTTTTGGGCCCAATTTCGAAATTTTCACTTAGGGGTGTACTCACTTTTGTTGCTAGTGGTTTAGACATTAATGGCTGTGTGTTTTGAATTATTTTGAGGGGACGGCAAATTTGCACTGTTATACAAGCTGTACACTCACTACTTACAGTATATTAAAAAAAGTTTTTTGCATTTTTATACATAAATGCATACAAAGAACAAAAACAAAGTACTTTAACAAAAGATTAGCAGAACTGCTTGAGGGTTCAACCCATAGTCGGGCAAAAGGAATTGCATCAGGATGTAGGTATGAAGACAGTGGATGTACCATATATTAAAGTGGTGCCACTGACTTCTATAGCACATAATGTCCTCTAATAATCATATATTAGTAATAGTAAAGATTTGACCACATATTAATTTCGGTGTGTGTATATATATAAGCCATAGAGAAACTTCAGTAGTTAGGCTGTTGAGGGTTTAGCAAACCATGTATGTCATACTTTGTCATATTTCGTGGGACAGCCCCTGTTCATGTATGTATCTTTGTATAAGGGAAGACTATTATTTACTAGTTGTTTCCACTGTGAAAAAGATGGGGCGGAAGGTTTCCTCCATTGCATGGCTGTATTTTTCCTGGCATAAAAGAGAAGCAGCCCCATTGGTGTTCTCTTAGCAACAGTCGGTACTATAGTTTCTACCAGCAGCAATAGACATACTTCCATTGAGGTATGATCGAAGTACAGGCAACCAGATCTATCAGAGCCAGAACCTCTTCCCAATATTTCCTGACACTGGGACAGTGCCAAAAAATGTGTGAAATCTGGTGAGCTACCACAGCACCAGCATTCCAGTGAAATATCTGTGTTTTATCATGTGAATTGTGAAGCCTATGAGGTGTGAAATATGCTCTATGTACAATTTTTGAAATTGCACAATACGGTCACGTATTGAGACCAAAGATCTGAAAGGAAAATCCCAAACATCCCAGTCATCGTTATCTAGTGCAAGAATGTCACGTTGCCAGCGAGCTCAGAGCCCCGCTAGACGCAGTGACGCAAATATTAGATGTGAATGTAGGTGTACTCTGTTCTGAGTGTTCATTCCAACCCCGACTGGACAACCATGCAGGAGGATCGTGGAAATTGTGCGGAAAAGGCATGAGAAAGTTGTAGATAATGAAAATTATAATAGTTAGGCATATTATATGCAGAGGAAGGTTGAGATAAGGGGATTAAGGACTGGTGTGATACTACTTGCGAGATTAGTTTAATACCATACTTGGTCCAAGCATAGATATTTTGTAGATGTGTGACAGGTTGGGATTCAGCCAAATCGGTGCATTAGGGGAAATAGGCCTCACCAGCCAGTCCAACCCTTCAAGCCCACAGAGTAGTAAGCATGGAAGAAGTCCGGTCATAGGGGACTTGTGGTCCTCTGTAGACCAAGAATTTTAAGTGCCTCCAAGGACCCGACGACTGCAGCCTCCAGCATTGTGGACAAGTTCAACAAATCAGGACTCGGTCACCACTTGAGTAGCCAAAAAATATCTGTAGCAATTGGGAAAGGCCATACCACCCTGTGTACATGGTCGCATCAAGGTGCTCAGTTTGTATCTGGGCAGCTTGGGACCACAAAGAAAGGATGAGAATTTGGTTCAACTCGACTTGTGGGGATAATTTTCATTTTGATTAGATTGATGCATCCCAACAGGGACGATGGTAAATTTTCCTATGCCTTTTTAGTTTGACCTTCACCTTGAGTAAAACTAACTAGATTTAAGGAAAGGAAATCCGAGGCCTGGGAAGAGACCATAACTCCTAGATATTTAAAGGTATCCCCCCACTGTAAAGGAGTATCCAGGGGGGCTGTTGTCTTAGCTGCTTTGTCAATCGGAAACAATAGAGACTTGGACCAGTTAACCTTGAGTACTGTGAACATGGCAAAGGCGTCGTACACTCACTACTTTACATTGTAGCAAAGTGTCATTTCTTTAGTGCTGTCACATTAAAAGATATAATAAAATATTTACAAAAATGTGAGGGGTGTACTCACTTTTGTGAGATACTGTGATTATGTATTTGCGAAATATGCTGCAGAAACCCCCCCTCCACTAAGTCTGGCTGCATCCATATTAACTGTGGACAGCTGAAGCTGCTGCCTGTTCACTTCCTGGATTTACACATACCTTCCAGCTCTGCAGCTCTCATTGGCCCTCTTATGACTCCCCCCCCCCCCCTTCCGGGCAAGCTCTCACCAGAGAGAGAGCTGTGCATGATGTCTAAAAAAAAAACTAGGCTTGTTACCAGGCAGGAAAGAGGAAATGGGCTGTATAAGGTATTTACTACCCAAAGCTAAAACCACAAGGGCAGAAGATTTAATAGCTGGAAAGATGGGGAAAAAAAATCATAGAAGGTCCGCTTTAAGCATTTCTCTATTTCCAAACTCATTATATACTACTGGAGGTTTTATTTTTATAATTTTTTTTTTTTTTTGCAGCTTTTTACAAGCTTTTAAAGCATTTTAGAAGTGTATTGCAACCGTTTGTACAGCTTCAGACCTTTTTGTTTAGCCAAAAGAAAGCACTAGGGGATGAGGGTGGGGAGGGAGAGGAAATGACAAGTGGAGAGCTGCTATTTTAGCGTTTTTACCAGCGTTTTTCTGCTCAAGTCAGGTGTTTCTATTGAAGAGTATGGGGTCAAAAGCTGAAAAACGCTCAGGAATGAACAAGGCCTTATGGTATTATGATTTGAACATGCACCACACACACAGATTTAGTCATTGATATAATGTCTTTATGGATAAAACCAAGTTTTATAACCAAAAATATATTGCCAAATTAGAAGATGGTCTGGGGAAGCTGTTATTTTACACAGTGCTAAGCACTGCTACCTTGGTGGTAGGGGAAACACTTACCACGTAACATCCCAGACAGACAGGAATCTAATCTTCTGTGGTTTGCAGGGCATTGTTCCAGAACTCCTAGGCAGTAGGTAGACAGAGGGAGCTTGTATCTGTGACAATACAGCCTGCCATAGTACTGGAGATTTTTGTCAACTAAAATACGACAAACAATTCAGATGACTAAAATATGACTAAAACTAAAATTAAATTTTAGTCAGGAGTATGGCTAAAACTAAATTGAACTTTTGACGTCAAACTTAACACTGGTCACCAGGGGGCAGGGGCGTTGCTAGGTCTACAAAAGATCTGGCATAGATCATAGCAACGTCGTATGCTTGGGCGGTGCATACACATGTATATAATACGTGTGTGTGTGTGTGTGTGTGTGTGTGTGTATCCCCAGAGAGCCTCCCCCTTGCATCAGGGTCCCCAGAGAGCCTCCCCTCCCCTTGGGGACCCCTGCAGAGACTCGGGGCTATGGGCTATAGCCCCAAAAGCCACCCCTTAGCGATGTCACTGATCACAGGGCACTCTAAATGGGTTCCAGAGCCCTATAATTAAATCCCACATGAATCTCCTGCTTCTCCCAATGTTGAGAGGGTCCAAATATGGCCAGCAGCCAATCGGAAGTCCTCCTTTCCCAGGGTTGCTAGGAGCAGGTCCTCTTCATTTTTCAAAAAAAATGAAGAAAAAATAAAATGCTTGCGCTGTCATGAAAACTTCTAATTTAATATAAAGTGTATAACAAACATCCATAAAATAATAGTCATACAAACAAAATATCAGTCTACCAAAAGTGTGCAAAATCTTTATGCAGCTGCTTTGTACCAACCACCAAGTGATTATATTGCTACTTAGCAGATCTTTAGACCACCACGACTCAAGAGGTCGAAACCGGCATTTAAAAGATGGCAAATCCTGCATGAATGAATTGCTCTAGCTCTCTTCCTCTCACACCTCAGCAAGCCTCACTCTCTCATGAATGGCATGCCCTAAAAGTCACTCTGTTGGAAGACGTCCTGTTGGACCTAATGTGCGTACGGCAGAGTTTAGCTGTGATGTTATCATGCCTGCCCAGAGAGTTGACAGCGCTGTGTGATATGCTTGTCATACTGTCTGTTTTATGAGTACCCACTTGGTGTTAAATGTTTTTTTAACCACTTCAGCCCCGGAAGGATTTGCACCCCCCCCCCCCCCCCCCCTTTAATGACCAGGCCATTTTTTTTGCGATAAGGCACAAAATTCACATACATTTTTTTCCCACAAATAGAGCTTTCTTTTGGTGGTATTTGATCATCTCTGCGGTTTTATAGTGCAAAAAATAAAAACAAGAAAAAGACCATTTTGAATTTTTTTTTTTTTTTGAAATGTTTACTTTTCTGCTATAATACATATCCAAAAAAATATATAAAAATAAATGTATTCATCAGTTTAGGCCAATTGTATATTCTTTTACATATTTTTGGTTAAAAAAAATCGTACTAGGCGTATATTTATTGTAGACGTGATAACTTTTGCGCAAACCAAACTATGGAATAGATTTAGGGACTTCTATTTATTTTTCTATTGTTTTTACTGGTAATGGTGGTAAAATGCAATTTTTAGAATGACGGCGGACAAAGTTGACCCCAAATTACACTTTTTGGGAAAAAAATGACATTACATTGATCAGTGCTATGAAAATGAAAACATGATGGAGATCGCTGTTCCCGATGACTGACTGGGAACAGAAGATCTCTGACATGTCATCTGACAGAACTTGGAATTGCCTTGTTTACATAGGCAGTTCCCCGTTCTGCCTCTGTATACCGCGATCGCGGGTCGCCGGTGGACATCAAGCTCGTGGGCACGCTCCTGTGGCTGGCGTGCATGCCCGCTCGCTATCTCCTGTGCAAAGCCTGACTTACACCTATGGTAGTTTTGCGCAGGAGAGCTGACCTGCCGCAGTAGCATGACAGTGGCTGGTCGGCAAGAGGTTAAACTGTACTTCACTATAAGATTTCCTTGCTCTTTATCTGGTATGGGTTTTTGCTTTTGAGACTGGTATGAGAAGCGATCCAGTGACCACTTTTGGAGCATATGTCGTTCATGAGGCATTAAGACTTAAGGCTTGCTGAGATGTGAGAGCAAGAGAGCTAGAGCCATCCCTCCATCTTTTCAGTGCTAATTTAAACCTCCTTGAGTTGTGGGGTCCAAAGATCTGGTAAGCCGCATTATAATCACTTGGTTGGCGCACAGCAGCTGCATAAGGATTTCGCACACTTTTGGTGAACTTTGATATTTTGTTTGTAGGACTATATATATATTTTTTTTGATTTGTTTGTTATACACCAGGAGTAGGCAACTTTTTGACCACAGTGTGCCAAGAAATTTGAAAAAAAAGAGCGTGCCGATCTTATAACAAAAAAATGTCAACTTCACACTCTCTCAATTATGAAAAGGATTTTTTATAACGTAAATGCAGTAAACTACTTTAGTAGTGAGAAATTAACATCCTGCACTCGCACGCCTCAGATCAGCCCCAATTCATGCACCTTCACACCTCAGATCACTGTTGCCCCCCACCACTGTAACACCCTACACATCTGCCCCACCGCTGAACCCCTCCTGCTTTCTGTCCCACCGCTGAACCCCTCCTGCTTTCTGTCCCACCGCTGAACCCCTCCTGCTTTCTGTCCCACCGCTGAACCCCTCCTGCTTTCTGTCCCACCGCTGAACCCCCTCCTACTCTTCTGTCCCACTGCTGAACCCCCCTCCTGCTCATCTGTCCCACTGCTGAACCCCCCTCCTGCTCTTCTGTCCCACTGCTGAACCCCCCTCCTGCTCTTCTGTCCCACTGCTGAACCCCCCTCCTGCTCTTCTGTCCCACTGCTGAACCCCCTCCTGCTCTTCTGTCCCACTGCTGAACCCCCCTCCTGCTCTTCTGTCCCACTGCTGAACCCCCTTCCTGCTCTTCTGTCCCACTGCTGAACCCCCTTCCTGCTCTTCTGTCCCACTGCTGAACCCCCTTCCTGCTCTTCTGTCCCACTGCTGAACCCCCTTCCTGCTCTTCTGTCCCACTGCTGAACCCCCTCCTGCTCTTCTGTCCCACTGCTGAACCCCCCTCCTGCTCATCTGATATGCAGAGTGGTGAAAGTAAGCAGAGATGAGACACATCTACCTGTCCTGGCACACTCATCCTGCTGATCCACCTCTCGCATCCAGCCCACATGCTTGTATGTGATGTCACATACAAGCATCTGGAATGGATACGCAATGATGAGCTCAGGTCAGGGGTATTTTCTGAGGATGGGTTCCTTGCATCCAATTCGCAATAGCAGGAGATTTTGACTGACTCTCTGTAGAGCCAGTTCACATATCTTCACTGTGGCTCCAGTGTGAATTTGTACAGGAGTCCTGTGCGGCTTTTGGTCCATTTTAGGTCCGAATTCGGGCTAAAATCGGACCTGAAACGGTGAAAGGGGACGAACCGGACCCCTTCTGTGAGCCACATGCGATGATAGTGTGGACCCAGCCGAAAGCAGTGGGGCCTGTGTGCAGGATCATAAGTTGGGCCCCCGCAGCTGAGGAAAAGTGTTATTGCGCTGAATACTGGCTGTGGCTTAAAGGGACACAGAGTGCAGAGGGGTTCAGTAGTAAGTGACACAAAGGTTCAGGAATCATTTCAACAAAGTTCCCAGAAGCTCAGCGTTAATTCCACAAACTGTCTACCATGATTGTGGTTTTCTCAATCACAGTGAAATCCCTTCTTTGAGATTGGTATATTTACATTTTATTTATTATTACTTGTGGCAACCAAGCGAGGCAGCTGTATCTTTCTCCAGATGGTGGGAAATCCCTTCTTTGAGATTGGTAGTGGCAACCAAGCGAGACATCTTTCTCCAGATGGTGGGCAGGGCTAACAGGACTGTGATTGGCTTTAGCAGTGGCCAATAACAGTCCTCCTCCTCCTCAGCAGAACTGCCCCCAATCTCTCCCCCATCACAAAAGATGACGATTGTTAGGGCAAAGTTAGAGAACCTAACAATGTTTACCATCTTTTACAATGTGTGTTTTTTTTTTTTTTTTTTTTTTTAAGTTGTCCTTTTGACAAAAAGACAACTTAAACTGCCCAGCCCAGTTGTATTTTGTGTAGTCTAAATATTAAACTCTATTTCTCCTTTCTAAGACTCAAACAACCTAGAGCTAGAGACATGCTCAGTGCTGGGGTCATTGTATCTCTTGGAAGCGACTTTAATCCCAATGCATACTGCTTCTCCATGGTAAGTGCTCTTGTGAAATGGCAACTGTTTAGAGTGCAAGTTTCTTATGTATGAATAGTTGCATATTGTTTTTGTATCAATATTACAGCCATTGCCCACCAATGTGACATGCTTAGTGCTTCAGACATTAGCAGATTCTGAAGTGCAATGTGTTTTACACATTTGCTGTTGTAAACTGTCTATAAAATGCTGGAACCAGGTTGTTCAAGTGCCAGCCAGTGCTGTGTCTTGGCCTAGGGGGACGAGCTGCTGTAGAGTGGCACTTGCTAATATTATAGGCAGTATTTGGCGTACTTGGCCGGGGGGGGGGGAGCGACCTGCGCCCCCATAAAACGGAAGAGGTGTCACTGATGAGGCTGCACTGACAGCTCCTGATGAGTGAGTGATATAACTATTGAGAGAACGGTGTGTGATTGTGTGTGCTAATGTACAGAGATGAAGAGGTGGAGCTCTAAGAGGAAAAGGTGGAGCCCAAAGAGGAATGGGTGTCGTTTACAGATAAAGCGGGTCTAAACAGGAAGGGGTGGGTCGTATTTAAATTAAGGGAGTGCATGAGTTTAGTCAGGCCTAGGGCAGCACAAAACCTAAATACACCACTGGTGCCAGCAACTTTATAGCTGTACATGCAAGATGAGAAAAAAGTAAAATTTGAATAGATAAAGCATTTAGTGACTTCATGGCAAGCGATGTATCCGTATGTCACTAGACTTTCGGTGGTTATACCAGCATGATGCAGGCATCATCCCAGTACTGTTATTTTTTTTCTAGAGCCGGCAGTCAGCCCCCTAATAGCAATCAGAGTGGCTAACTAGCCGCACGATTTCTATCACAAGCAGAGGGAGGGGGGTGTGTTATAGCTGCCTTCCGTGGTTTGTTTAGGCTCTCCCCTCTAAATGGGAGATCCGAGCGACCAGCCGTCATGTTCACTGGCTGGCCGAACAAAGCCAGGATTGGCTTTGATCAGCTCTGGGCTATGGTAACCTGAAGCGTTGATCTGACATCACTTCGGTTTATCCGGATGTCAACTACGCTATTTAAAAACGCTGATCTTGATGTTTTGAATGCTTTTTTTTCAAATAACAGTTTTTATTTTTATACACTTTGTAACAAAAGTTAGTGTAATGCATTACAAATATGCATAAGCAATTTACGACTGATTGTACATCCTTAGTGCATCAGTTTAATTATCAACAGTTTATGTTAACTTGCATAAATGAACAGAGGAGTCGCAAGGGGACTCGTAGCTGTAGGAGAGGAAAGAAAGAGAGGAAAGAAGTAAGAGAAGGTCATCATATTGGCTTATCCTACCTGGTTATGGTGAGTCCTCCCGGAGGTGCCACAACTCCCAGACCTGGTTATGGACTTCCGGTCTATCTTGCATTCTGGCGGTCATTTTTTCCGTTAGTTCCACATCCCTAATTCTGGCATACAGGGCCTCTGGAGGGGGGAGTGCTTTTTCCAATTTAGTGCCACTAGGCAGCGGGCCGCTGTGATGACGTGGCGTACCTTCTTATGTGGCACTGGGATTTTAAGTGGGGGCAGGCCCAGTAGAAAGAATTTTGGGGTAAAAGGAATCAGCCCTCTGACTAGGTGGGTCAATAGTTGTTGGACCGAGGTCCAGAAAGATTTGATCCGTGGGCAGCTCCAGTATATGTGGAGAAGGGTGCCCCTATCCCCCAGCCAACGCCAGCAGCAATCGGACCTATTGAATGCTTTTAAGGGCAGAGGGATTTGGGGTCTTGCATACCCCAGAGCTTTCCATAAAGAGTACTGGCCACATGCCTATTGCTGTCACAAAGGATGTTTACATTCCTTATGACAGCAATAAATCTGATACAATTTTTTATTTTTTAAAGCAAGTGTAAAAATAAATTTAAATGCATTAATAATTTAAAAAAGAAAATATAAAGTGCCCCCGTCATCCCATGCATCAGTTCCACACCCAAACGCGTTCTTCCCACGCGTGTGAAGTATTGCCACGAACATCAGATCATGGGCAATAATTCCAATGACTTTTAAAGCGTCACCTATAAACAGTAAAATGTACGTGTTTTGTAATTTAAAGCGTGACATGTTTTGGAATCCATTTACTCGGTGTACCATCATCCTTTATATTTTACAAAAAAGTGGGTTGTGTTTGTGGTTTTTTTTTTTTATAATTTTTTTTATTTATTGCGTTTGAAAAACCGCTGCGCAAATACTGTGTGAAATAAAATACAGAAAATCCCAACACCTAAAAATGTATTCTCTGCTTTTAGAACCCCCCAAAACATATATGTGTTTTTTAATTTGTTTACATGTACAAAATATGTATTTTTTGCTAGAAATTTTTAAGAAAAAGGCCTGGAGCTGAAGTGGTTAAACTGTTCCAATAGTAAGGAAAGGAATGGGTCTTTGCTATTAGCTCGCATAGTATGTAACTGTATTAAGAAAATGGGTTCCGTCATAATTTTTCTGTTGGGTTGTTAATCCTTATTCAATATGGCGAACAGCAATGTGAAGTAAACCAAAAAAACTGGTGAAAATCAATCTTTTTACATTTTGGATGTAGTAGGTAAAATATTTGTTCAGGACTTTTTGCTATCTTTGTCCTGTAGGGGAGATTTCACTTAGGCCTCTTTCACACTGAGTCGTTTTTCAGGCGCTACAGCACTAAAAATAGCGCCTGTATATCGCCTGAAAAAAGTGTCTCCTTTCACTCTAGTATGAAAGCCGGAGGGCTTTCACACTGGAGCGGTGCACTAGCAGGACGGTAAAAAAAAGTCCTGCTAGCAGCATCTTTAACCACTTCAGCCCCGGAGGATTTTACCCCCTTCCTTACCAGAGCACTTTTTGCGATTCGGCACTGCGTCGCTTTAACTGACAATTGCACGATTGTGCGACGTTGCACCCAAACAAAATTGACGTCCTTTTTTTCCCCACAAATAGAGCTTTCTTTTGGTGGTATTCTATCACCTCCTGCGGTTCTCATTTTTTGCGCTATAAACAAAAGAAGAGCGACAATTTTGGAAAAAACTTACTTTTTGCTATAATAAATATCCAATTTTTCAAAAAAAACAAAACAATTTTTTTTCCTCAGTTTAGGCCAATATGTATTCTTCTACATATTTTTGGTAAAAAAAATCGCAATAAGCGTATATTGATTGGTTTGCGCAAAAGTTATAGCGGATACATTTATTGCATTTTTTTATTTTTATATTTTTTTTTAACTAGTAATGGTGGCGATCTGCGATTTTTATTTTATTTTTATTTATTTTTTTTCGTGACTGTGACATTGCGGCGGACACTTCGGACACTTTTGACACACATTTTTGGGACCATTCACATTTACACCGCTATCGTTGCTATAAAATTGCCCTGATTCCTGTGTAAATGTGACTGGCAGGGAAGGGGTTAACACTAGGGGGTGCTGCAGGGGTTAATGTATGTTCCCTGGGAGTGATTCTAACTGTGGGGGGAGGGGACTCACAAGGGGAGGAGACCGATCAGTGTTTACACACACAGATCCACGGTCCTGCTGTGTTCCCGGGCAATCGCAGGTGCCCGGCGGACATCGCGGCCGCCGTGCACGAACAACATTTTTTTTCTTTATTTCTTTATTTTATAAATATTATTTATATATTTTTTTTTTTTTTTTACATTTAGCTGTCAGCCGGAACGCAGCTCCCCCCCCCCCCCCCCACCACTTAGCAACCAGCTGTATACAGTACTTAACCACTTCAGCCTCAGAAGGTTTTACCCCCTTAATGACCAGGCCCCTTTTTGCGAAACTGCACTGCGTCGCTTTAACTGACAATTATGCAGCCATGCAACGCTGTACCCAAACGAAATTGACGTGTTTCTTTTTTTCCAACAAATAGCGCTTTCTTTTGGTGGTATTTGATCACATCTGCTTTTTTTTATTTTTTGCGCTATAAACAAAAAAAGACCGTCAATTTTGAAAAAAAAAAATATATATATATATATATATATATATTTTTTTTTTTTTTTACTATTTGCTATAATACATAGTCAATAAAAAAAGTATTCATCAGTTTAAGCCAATTTATATATTCATCTACATATTTTTGGTTAAAAAAAAAAAAATCGCAATAGGTGTATATTGATTGGTTTGCACAAAACTTATCGCGTCTATAAACTATGGGATAGATTTAGGGACTTTTTTATTTTTATTTTTATTGTTTTTACTAGTAATGGTGTGTGTGTGTGTGTGTGTGTGTGTGTGTGTGTGTGTGTGTGTGTGTGATTGCGACATTACGGCAGACAAATCTGACCCCAAATTACACTTTTTGGGAACCAGTGACATTATTACATTGATCAGTGCTGTAAAAATAACACTGGCAGGGAAGGGGGGTTAACACTAGGGGCAATCAAGGGGTAAACTGTGTTCCCTGGATGTGTTCTAACTGTAGGGGGGATGGGCTGGCAGGGACATGACAGATCACTGTTCCCCATCACTGGGAACAGTAGATCTGTCATGTCTCCTGTCAGAATGGGGATCTGCCTTGTTCACAAAGGCAGATCCCCGTTCTGCCTCTGTACTAGGCAATCGGGGGTCGTCGGCGGACATCTAGTCCGCACTACCCATGGGCACGCTTCCGCCGCGGTGGCAAACATGCGCCTCCGCGATCTGCCGTACAGATACGACGATTTGCGCAGGAGAGCCGGCCTGCCGCCGTATAACGACGGCAGCTGGTCAGCAAAACACATAAAATCGCACCGGCTGCAAAACGCATAGATGTGAATGTGTACCATAGGAAAACATGTTAAATGGACGGTAGTACGTTTCTGCAAACTGCACTAATAAACGCATAGGTGTGAACCTAGGGTAAGTCCCTTGTGGCTGATTTATATTGTTTGCTGTAGTAGTAGCAAAGTTATGAGTAATGTTTTCTTGTTGCTTTCAGCCTATGGTGATGCACCTGGCTTGTGTCAATATGAGAATGTCTCTGAAAGAAGCCCTCGCTGCTTCTACAATTAATGCTGCATACTCCCTGGGAAAATCTCATACACATGGTTCTCTTGAGGTTGGAAAACAAGGTGATGTTGTTGTTGTAAATGCCCCAAGGTATGTTTCAGCTGTCTACCATACTGATTATCATGCACAGGAATAGTTTGAGTGTTTAATGAACTCACTGCTACATTTTCGTTAGGAATTGTTCACACTACTAAAGCGTAAACCCATGGAAGGCCGTGTTTAACTGCACGGAGATGCTTCGGTGTTCCATGCATCCCCGTGCAGGCAGTAACTTTTGCCTAAATACCACTTTCAACCTGAAACGCTTTAAAACCTTTCTTTCAGTGCGTGATGATTGTTGCATTGGACCCCCTTAGGAGATGCTTCTGCTGCTTTCCTTACTGGTAGCCCTGTAGCTGTATCCAAACAAACTGCCTGCCTACTGGCGACAGATGTCAATATCTTTAATTTATTGGGTCAACTATCTTGGGTAGAGAGCGTTAGGGGTACAGGATACCCAAAAACAGCAGTTAAAATTCCTTTCCATTCAGACTTCTACTCAGTAGACCCAGATGGACAACTTACTTCCAATATCTTTTGACCCCTGCCACAGGTCATTTGTAAGACTCTTTATGCCTCTTATACGGGCTAATGTAGAGTCGATGGGTGGTTACCTTTCAGCCTCTTTTGTCATTGCCACAGGACAGATTGGAGAACAAACACTCTTCTAGCTCTATCTCTCTCTATCTCTCTATTGTACATTGTTCGGGCTGTGCTGTCTAAGCCCATTGCTCATAAAGCCTTCTAGATTCAGTGTGACCTCCCTGGCCATTTACCATATGCAAATGTTTGTAGTGATGCTGCATAGTGGAAATTTACTATTCTGCTCCCAAATTAAGTCTATCAGACACGTTGGACTGACTGGAAACCATATAGCCTCAAGCTGAGATTTATCATTGAAATACAGAGAATGTCCCTTAGACAAATATTTAATGGGAAGTTAAACAAAAAAACAACTGCAAGGTAAAGATTACAAGGATGACTTAACCTATACACTATGGTTTTCCCTTAAAACTAAACACCAGGCTAAACCAATATTGGTGACGTACAAAAAGCATGTGTACTATTACTTTAATCCTGGTGTCCTTTCTGTATTTCTTCCAGATCTGTGCATTAATCCAACTATTGCACAACTTCTGCACTTTGCGTCTGTGCAGGAACTTCCTTTGATGAAGACCAGCCACTGCTACACGCTCTGTATAGTGACTGGTCTTGTATCCGCTCCCCTGTACTTCTTTGTAGGCAGCCTGTAATGAGTGGACCTACCAAATCTTGCTCACAGCTCAGATTCCTACACAGACTATGTGCAAGACAGTGAGGCTGTCACTACTATTTACATGATAATATTGGGCTTTTATAACAAAATAATAATTGCAGCACTGATTCAATAATGTAAAATATTCATCAGTGTCAACATTTGTGCACATGAGATAGACGTTCTGGTATGGATTTTGAGGGGAAACCCCAAGCCAAAAAAACGGGATGGGCCCCCCAAATTCCATAACAGATCCTTATCCGAGCACGCAGCCCGGCAGGTCAAAAAGGGGGGGCAGCATTGTACCCCACACTCATTCGCCCAAAGAAACTGTCAACATTTTTATAACTGGTACACAGGATTTGACAGTTCTTTTTATTAAAAATTAAGAATGTCGCCCCCGTCCTAGCTCCAGCATGTCTTCTTCCTCCGGTTCTTCTCCCTTCGGTGATGTCTTCTTCCACTTCTTCTTCTGCCGGTTCTTCTCCCTCCAATTTAATATCTTCTCCCTCTTCTAGCTCCCACCACTGTTCCAGATTCTGATAAGCCCCCCACCCCCAGACCCTCACAACCACTGCCAGGGTTGTCGGGAAAAGGCCCCCATCAAAATGGGAACAAGGTACTCCAAAGCACCCCCCCCCCCCATGTTGAGGGCATGTTGCCTGGTATGGTCTGGGTGGGACCCCACGCCATTTTTTTATTTTTTTTTCCATTTCCTTCAAAATCCCATACCAGACTGGAGGGTTTGGTATAGTCTTAAGGGGGCCCACGCCAGTGTGTTTCAATTCTGGCATGGGGTTCCCCCCTGAAGATTCATAACAGACTTAAAGGGCTGGTCGGATCGAAGTCTGATCCCGTTCATTGAAGTTGCATGGAAGTCGGACATGAAGTGGTAGGGTAAAGTCGGACCGGAAGTCGTCCGACTTCTATGTCTGAGCAATTTGAACCTGGCCTTGTATCATTTGTGGCTATTGAGGAATATATTTTATTTACAGTGTTTATGCCTGGATTTCAGCATTTAAACAAGCGTTGAAGTTTACGCACATAGTATAAAACTCCCTATAATGTACCATACATATTGTGTAAACATCTGAAGTATTATTTATTTTTAAAGTGCTTTATTGAAGCCAAACTTTGTTTGCCCATTTTTTAAAAGCTTTGACAATCTTTTTCTGAAACGGAACTCCAGATAAAAAGAAAAATGGATATTAAAATAACAAAACCAGCTTCTGCTGCAATATTCAGCTTTTAGTTCTGAGATTTCCCCATGCAATACTTTTTTCTGCCACTAGATGTCCTCGGTGTGATGCCCAGCATCCACTTTATTTGAGGTCGTCCAACAGCCTGTAACTGGACAGTGAAAAGAGAAGCAGCACAGCAATGAGCTCATCTGTTACTCCACCTCCTCCTCCTATTTACATGCTCCTTGCCAGCATATGAACTGATTGGCTCTTTGTGCTTCATCTTGCTTTCACACTCCAGCCAGGCTGGACAGGGACTGCAAGTGGCTGATACTGCTTTCATTTAAAATGACATTTAATAATGTGTATAGAGCCGCAAAAATTAATGTCTTTATATCTCCATAGAGTTCACCTTGAAATAGATGATTTATAGAAGGTTTTCTTTTTTTTCTTTTCAGGTGGGAACATCTGATTTATCAGTTTGGAGGCCATCAGGAGTTAATTGAATATGTAGCCATAAAAGGCAAAATTGTCTACAAAAATGAAAGCGTTCTTGGCCTGTAAGGATTGAATCCAGAAAAAAAAAAAATATTTGGGGGGAAGAAACCTATATTTGTAAAGCTGACATTAAGAGAGAATAATCTCTTCATGCTCCCGCGGTTCCGTCCATGTAGAGAAATACAACAGCTAGTAACCTTTTACCTGTTTTAGGAGGTCTACTTGGAGGTGTAACTAAACAGCAAATTCTCTCCATTGCTCTCCGAGGGCTCTCTCTCCGAGGGATTTGCTGTAGTAGTCAGTAATAACAAATAATACCTAACGTTCTAGTAAAGAAAATACACAAAGTTCCAAAAATGTTGTTGATGTTGATTTATTTCTGAATTTTATCTAGATTTCATGCACAAGGATGTTAAATCACTTTTAGCATACTCTAAATGACTGCGTTGAATCTGCCTCACTCTGGATCCATCTGCTTTGTATGTAGAAAAATACTTGCAGAGTATTAAAATAAAGAGCCGCTCAGTATTTCTGTGTTTTAAACACAACTTTTATTTGAAAATGGGAAGTATTTTGATTTAGAAGTTAATTTTTCATTTGAGAATAATGCTGTTTTGATGACTGGTTATAACATTGACAATGAGATCACCTTTGTCATTTTAATTTATAAACTTTTTCTTCCAAAAATATTTTATTAAAAAACAAGAAAATGTTTAGTGTACAATGCATGCAGAAAGGCAATATACCATAACGTCCACAGAAATCTTTAGATAGACAGTCGCATGGTAAATAATCCCCACCAGTTATATGGAGACAAAATGTAACTGGTAACAATACCCACAAGCGGATTAATTGCATGAGATTAGTATATCTGGAGCCAGATTCATAAATAAAAAGGGGGAAAAAAAGGGATGGGAGTACCTGATGGGATCTTACAGGGAAGTGGTACCAGCTACCACAGGGCTGAACCCTCAGAGTAGGGTCAGATTAAGTATAATAAGCCTATCTGCCTACACTAAAAGTTCATTTAAAATGGAATAACTAAGTACAGAAAGAAATAAACATTTTAAATTTAGAAGGATATATAATGTAAGAGAAAACCAAAAAAAAAGGTGGGCGGGGTGAGGGTAGGAATAGTAAGAAAGGGGATGAGGAGGGCCCCTTGATTGCTCTGGGTCAAATTCCCCACACTGTGGCCCAAAGGAAGGGTGCCAGAGAAGAAAGGGGAAGGAGGGATGAACAGTGTAAAGCAGAGCAAAACTCTGCCACATGGACTCCCATATCTTGGCCTCTCAGGGAAAGAGGAGGTTCATGAGGACGTGGATCCAGAATCTTCAGAGTGTGGAGTCGAGTCTTGGAAATCTCGGAAATTTGTGCACAACAGACAGTTAAGAAGCCGGGTTAATCAGGCGCTGGAAGTGATTGGTCATTCGAAAGAGTAATGTCACAGGGCCAAGTGTTTTTGTAAATTTAGAGGGAGAGTCATGTGCAATATGGATCAGTTCTTCCATCTCTTCGATTTTAGGCAGGTGAGCCAATCAGGTATATCCGGAACACGTGGCGTACCCCAGTATACCGGAATGCATAATTTTGCGGCATTGACCATGCGCCCTTGGACCTCCAAAACTGGGGTGCTCTGGTATGCAGACATTGATTTTAACTTTTAATGTCAAAGGCTGGCCCACTTATTCGACTTCCAACAGATAGCTATTGTTTAGTGAACCTACCTACCATATTTAAGAATTCGTAGCAATGTGCTGTGGGTTGTAAAATAACTCTTGGCAAGTAAATTGCCAAGGTGATTTTTGCATGTTTAGGTCCCCAGGATTTAGTGGGCCAATGCCACTTGAGGAGAAAATTTAAAATATGTACTGTAAAGTTTAGGAGAGTGCTTTACATCAGGGGTCAAGTCCTGGGGGGAAAAAAAGTGTGGGAACTCCCACCCAAGATCCACTCGCCCACCAAAAAAGAAAAAAAAAATACGCTTATATGCACGAACGCTTCAAAAGTGGTATTTTTCATCCAATTTTCGTATTGTGTGTATGAAGCTTAACTGTTAGTACATAAAAAAAAAAAAAAAAACAAAAAAACAATCCTCAATAAACATAAATATGGTAATTCTCTGAATAATCAGCATTCATTCAATTGTGCTTCAAAGCAAATGTGAACATCATGTTCTGATCTTTATGGGGAATTTTATTTTGTATATAGAGTGTTTATGTGGAGAGTTTACACTTTTCATTGAACAGAATTTGTATAACACAGGGTTAAACGGAAAGGTCATAAATGAACTGCACATTATCTGGACAGAAGGCTTGGGGAGATAGTGATGTGTTCCTGCTTATGAGATGTATGTTAGCTTGGGGGGTTGCAAACTCTGCAGGGCTCCAACACACACTTGCTGCTATTCCAACCCTTCACATATTTCCACATAAACTTCCCTCCTGGCATTAAACTTTGCCAGGTATTGTGCTCAGCTTACCACCCCAAACTGACGTTCCTCCCTCAGCTCACCTTTCTCCCTGCATGTCCTGTGAGCAGAATAGCTGTGCTCCTCCTCTGGGTTCTCTCATCATATGACACTGAAGATAGAGGAGGGGGGGATTCAGCGGGACACACATAGCAAATATGCAGGAGACTGGGGGGGAGATAAGGAGACAGAAAATCAGGAGGGGCTGGCGGAGAGGTGCGCATCACGAGAGGTCTGACTATACAATCTCTTAGCAGCAAGGACCTGATCTACCTGTCAGCTAAATGTGATTGAACAGGTAGACCGAAGCGGAAGCTGTCATGGGCCCCCCTACTGACAATGCCTGAATGGTCAGGTGTGCGGCACTTACTATTGCGAGCTGTGTCGGCAGCTGCTGGTGTAGCACCTGCCACACAGCTCGCATACTTCAAAGTCTTGCAGGACACGGCTGCTAACGGGAACTGAGTTCCTGTTGTGGAAAAAGTACAGGAACTCAGTTCCCATGAGTTCCTGCAGGACTTGAGCCCTGCTTTATATTTATTTTTCTGTTTTAGATGTTTGTTCTATGGAAAGGTTCTTGAAGAAATCATAAAAGCCTATTGCCAATAGTAATTTTATTATGAATTGAATTCCGCTGCATCCTTATATGGATCCAGAACCTGACATTTAAAGCACTGATAAAGTACATCTAAAGTAGCTCTATATACAGTACTTGTCATGGAGGGATAGTGTTTCCCACTAATATCTCAGGAAAACAGTTGGAGCATACCAGGCTATGCTGCACCATGGGGTCATTTATGAGCACATATGTGCCTTGGATAGTAGTACGAAAGGTGAGGGACACACATTCAGATATGGTTTTAAGCTAAAAATACAGGTTGTAAGGACAAACGATAGAGAGGATCTTTCAGTTGATTTTAGCATGAATCACGTTTTTGTATAGTGCAAACTTTCACAAAAGACCTTGTTCCAGTGAAGCTTACAATCTGATTTCTCCGTTATAGTCCTTCAGTACACACAAAACAAATGAAACTATTTGCATGGGAGGCCAACCCAGCTAAAGCAAGCCCAAAGGCATACAAACTCCATGCATACTATCCTGGTGCAAAATTAATCCAGTACAGTGCTAAGCACTAATTCTGCCTGTCTAGGCACTGGGTGCAACTCTTAAAATGATTGAGTTCAGGTGATTCTAGTGAAATGTGCCATAAATGTTACAGCACAAAGATATTTTAGACAATTGCACACTTCCAACCTCGTGGCAACAGTTGGAGGTAGGCCCTTTTTACTATTTCAGCATGACTATGATCCCGTCCATAAAGACATGACATGACTCAGAGCTCTGACCTTAAATGTATTAAATACATTTGGGATGAACTGGGACGCCAATGGTGAGCAAGGTCCTTTTGTTCAATATCAGTACTGGACCTTACCAATGTGTTTTTAGCTGTACAAATTCCTACAAACACATGCCAAAAAGATCAAACTGTTTAAACCACAAAGAGTGTTAACTCCATATAATGCTCATGGTTTTGCTATGGGATGTCCAAAAAAAGCAAATAGGTTTCCACAAACTTTTGGTCAGTGTGATTGTTCCCATCAGTTTCTATATTATTACCTTCAAATAACATCAAACACGAAATCACCCCCTTGGTTCATCTTAGGACAACTATACTCAACTGTATTCTAGTAAGTTAATATATTTTAATATTTGTACTTGTGTTTGAGCTTTGCACCGCAACTTTGGCTTCATATGAATAAAATAATTTAGTTATAGAATCTACAAGTTAATAAACACAGAACAAGCAAAACTAATAACTTACAGTAGAACATTGTTTTTAGTCTTTGCATATATTTATTTTCTGGACCATAGTTTGTATTTACCATTAAAAAAAGGGAACATCAGGGGATTTCAAAGTGCTGGTAACTGAATATAAAATATCAGGCAACCAATATCTGGTGGCTGCCATGGCATGATTCTCTAAGATTCATCAAGAGATTTTTTATAAATGCACTCTTCTTATTTTCTAAGAGTTTAATCAAAACTCTCAACACTTCCCGCTGACATCACCAGTTGTGGAAGGGAGTTCCACATCCTTACCGCTCTGACAATAAAGAACCCCCTAAGCAGTTTAAGGTTAAACCGCTTCTCATCCAATTTCATTGAGTGACCATGTGCCCTTTTAAGCTCCCTGAAACTGAATAGCATTTTCCCTATGCTAGAATCAACATTGAGGTTATCACTGTCATATCTCCTCCCAAGCCTCTCTTCTCCAGGGAGAAGTAGTTTAGTGCTTGTAGTCCTTCCTCGTAACTGAGGTCCTCCAGGCTTTTTATATTTTTTATTTTGTTGCCCTTCTCTGGACTCACTCCAATTCCAGCACATCGTTCCTGAGGACTGGTGACCAGAACTGGATGGCATTCTCAAGATGCGGCTTCACCAGAGTTTTGTGCAATGGTAGAATTATAGTTTTGTCTCTAGAGTAAATATCTCTTTTCAATGTATGCTAATATTCTTCTTGCTGTAGCTTGGCATTTTATGCCATTGCTGATGCTCTGATCTACTAGGAGCCCCAGATCTTGTTCAATCCTGAATTTCCCCCAAACGTTCTCCCCCTAGCGAGTTACTTGTGTTTATATTTTTAGCCCTCAGGTGCATTACTTTACATTTTTCAACATTAAACCTCATTTGCCACGTAGCTGCCAACCACCATTGTTATATTGAGGTCTTCTTGTGAAGTTTCTTTATCTTATTTGAAGTTATTGCCCTGCTTAGCTTTGTATCATCAGCAAACACTGCATTTTGAACTATTTATACCATACTCTATATTATTTATGAATAAATTAAACAGAATTTCTCCCAGGACAGAGCCTTGGAGCACCCACCTACCACACCATTTGGAGTACACCCTATTTATCACCACCCTTTTGGATGTGGTTCTGTAACCAGTTTTCTATCCAGGTACATACTCTAAGGTCCATGCCAAAAGGCCTCAATTTGTAAATTAAGTGTCTATGGGGAACAGCCATAGCCCTTGCTTTTATCTAGATGGCAGCTTACTTACTCGTAGAATGTTAACAGATTGGTCTGGCAAGAACTATTGTTCATACATCCATGCTTATTACTACTAATGGTATAGTTTTTAGCAGCAAATTCTTGGATATAGTAATTTAATCGTTTACACAATTTCAATGTTATACTCTAACAGAGCTTATATATAAAAAAAAATCAGTCGGTCTAAGTTTGCTTCTTATAGTATATACTTCACTAACAGGTGCGCATTCTGGGCATGCTGTGTTAACTATATGTGGCCTCAGCTACATACAATATACAGTGCTGTGTTCTGGCAGTGGGATGTGAACTTCCTGTCCCACTCCTAAAACAAAATAGTCAGGCTGAGCACTGCTCAGCCATTTACAGGAAGCTTTGTATTCTTTGAAGAAAAAAAGCTTCCTCTGCCTGGTGGATGACATTATGATCTCCAGCCAAGTAGAGGAAGCTTTGTATACAATCATAGAATACAAGCTGGCTCAAATAATCTATTTAAAGGGACAGTTAGGCTTTAAAGGGTTATTTCACCCTTTTTCAGTGACTATTGTATTCTAAAAACATTTCCTTTTCCTGCCAGATCTAGGCGGGTGCTGGGGTGGGTTGTGCCCCCCTAGATTTAAGTGGCACCTTTCCAAAGCCACCCACCACCCCTAATGCTGTATTGGCCATCTCCCATCCCTGAACGGTAGACAGCATGAGCACAGGCTGTAGCTGAAATCTGATTTTCTTACACACAGTTATGATCTGCATGGTGTATAGCTGGCTAGTTCAGTTAAGCTGCTGTTCCAGCCATGGAATTTCACAGGTAAGAACTGCAACACAGTAGTCAGCTATACACTGTGCAGATCATTGCTGTGTGTAGGGGGAATCAGTTTTCAGCTACTGTGTGTTGTGTGGGGAGGAGGAGATCTTAGGCCTGATTCACACCTATGCATTTTTGGTGCTTTTTGCAGTTTGCAGATTTGCTCTACAGAACGTGTTCCATAGGAAACCATGTTAAATGGACTGTAGTGCAAATCTGCAAAATGCACTAAAAATGCATCGGTGTGAATCAGGCCTTAGTGCTTAGGCTGTGTACTGTGCAGGGATGGGAGAGAGCTCTGCTTAGTGCCCTGCCAGCAGTTACCCCTTTCCTCTCTCCTGTAATCTATAATCCTTGTCCTCTCTTCTGCCAGCAGTAACTCATGTCCTCTCTCCTCCTAGTGGTGACCTCTGCCCTGCCAGTGCTGACCTCTGTTGACACCTGTCTTTGGCTCAGTTGACCCCTATCCTCAGCTCCGCTGACCTATGTACACTGCCCTACTGACCCCTGTCCTACTAACCCCCCCGTACACTGCCTTACCGATTCCTATATACTCCCCTGCTGATCTCCCATCCTCCACCCTCCCCCCGTCCTACTGAGATGAGAAGGTCACCAAACCAATGGCTCCTATCTTTACTTCCTTACGGATAGACAACCTCAGATCAGCCCAAGAACAAATTGTTTGGGACACCTTCAAGGCAGTAATGAGGGGGGATGTGTTTGACATAAAAACAGCTCATATTGAATATAGCAAGACCCTACAATGGATACAGATGAGGAAGTAGCATGTATCTGCTTGCATCTCCCTTCCTCTATCAGATACTACCTTATTATTGTAAGCCAGGCAACAACTGTGTTTTTATGTACCAGAGCAGACAACTCTTTAAACAGGGAGATAAAAATAGAAAATTGTTAGCTATTAGTAACAGACCAGTGGACTCTGGCTAATATTCTGTGTATAAAGACGGCGGGGGTGACCTTCCCACAGACACAGGTCATTCTCAGTTCCTTGGTATACTACAACAGTATGCTATATGTGCCCATCTCCCCGTACAATAAGCAGGACCTGGTGACTCCCCTCACTCTCTATTTCTTCACTGTCTGGGGACGGTGGTGCTTTATGGATGCCAAAATTTATGTGGAGGAAATAGACAAAGTGATTAGCTTCTTTCCAGCTAATAAATCCCTGGGACCTGGTAGAGTGCTAATGCGGAGCTCTCGGTTATTAGGTTGTACCATTTATATAAATATTGTCTGGAGATGTTCCATATTCCTGACTCCATGCACATGTTGTATTACTGCCCAAACCAGGCAAGGATCTCACAGAGTGCCCATCCTATAGACCAGGGTTCTCCAAAGTACAGCCCGTTGGCTACAACAAAAGCAATTATACTACACTGGAAAAAACCTTCAGCTTCTAAGCTACAGTTCTGGAAGGGATTGATAAACACTGCTCTACCATTTTATAAAGCCACATACATTGACAGGGGCTGGAACTGCTGGACATCTTTGTCAGATACTATTGTGTAGTAATTTTTCCTTTTAACTTTGTTATTGTAGTGGCATCTGGAGCCCTGGAAGGGCCGATGTCAGACTCTAGCAAGGTCAGAGAAAATCCATCGGGCTGGGCCTGTACTGCCCAGATACATCTTTTTCATCTCAAATTAAAATGACTCCTAGGTTCAGAGCTGTACCATGGCTCTAATAGATGGTACAAAAGGGGTGCTCAGAAGTAAACACATTGGCATTGATTTTGATATTCAAGTGACTGCTGGGTGTATGGGGGGGGGGGGGGCGCAGATTGGCATCTTTGCCCTGGGTGCTGGATGACCTCTTCCGGGCACTGAATACAACACATAGATAGATATAGATGATGCACAAATGTCCATCCCCCAGACCATCCAAATATCATACATTAACAGCCCTACAAAGATACTATAAATAAACGTATCAATGCAGCAAGTGGGTAAAACATGCAGAGGCCCTAGTTTGAAGGGAAAATTAAGTAAGGAACTTCTGCAAGAGCATAAACTACTTCGGCTGACAGCATGCACCTATTCTAAAAGTTAGCCAGCAATTTTGAAATTTGTATAAAACAGGTTTAGCTGCTAGGCTGGAAAGTGAAGCATGTGGCCACTGTGATTGGCAAGCAAGGTAAGAATATTCCATATCTGAATTTAAATCAGCATCAATGGTTCGCAAATAAAAATAAAAAATAAAAAAAAGGGTTGGGAAGAGAAGAGACTGTTTCCTCCTCTAAATCAATGCTGTTATTTTGCCTAGAATTGGCCAACTATGGGTTCAACTTAAAATGGAAGCTTTGGTGGTAATTTAACCAAATTTTAATTTTTTCTATGTCATATTATATAATGTTTGTATAAATCACAAATAAGCATTTAGGCCCCATACACACTTGAGGATTTTGTAGCTTGAAGCTCCAAAGTGCTCAAGGAGTAAAAAATCAATTATTCTTTATGGTTGTGCTTCACATCTCCCCTCTAAAACACCTGGAGCTTAAAAAAAAGTTTTGAAGCTAGTTTTGTAGCTTGAATCAGGCAGATTAGTGCATTTATGAAGCAGCTGAAAGCAGAAACACATAGCAACAAATAATGTAACAGATTATGGTATTCTCTATTGGCTAATACAAAAATGGCAAAGTGGCAAAATGCTTGGAAAACACTGTAGGGAAAAAAAAAAAAAAACGCTCAAAAACAAGCACACAAAACCTGTCTCAAAATGCACATAAAAAAAAAACCGCACAAAAGCTTGATGCTCAGGTGTGAATGTAGCCTTAGACATGGTCTCTTGGTGTTTGTAGGGTGGATATTGGGTTGCAAAGGTCAATATGTTATATTTTCTGAGGTATGCAAATAAAATTTTCAAAAAAGTTTTTACCCCAAAACAGTGTTTTTGTAAATATTAAGTTGTTTATGCATTTTTGTTTCCTTTAAAATAAATGCTTTGATGCGAAGATCAGTACCTGCATGTATGCACCACAAGGTGCAGCATGTACTGCTAACATTTTGAAATACTGCTGTACCCTTAAAGCCTACTGAATCTACATGCAAATACTGATCTTCAATATCAATATTCCATCTAGGTTTAGGTATTAAATATTTTTCTACAATGTAATGCATGATATTATGTATAGCTCCACTTTGCCACCGAGCTTAGTTTCACTGCTTTTTTCTTTTTATATTTTTTATGAGAAAACACATGTGATATGAGATGATGTAAATAGGGAACTGGCAAAAACATCTGTCATACTTATCCAAATTATGAAGTGCTTGCTTGTTTTATCGTTTTGTTTTAATGTAAATTTTCTACATGCTTACAACAAAAAGGATTACATTACACGACACGCATCTACAATATATGGGGGGCATGTATGTTACAAATATTTTACCAAACACAAGCCTATAACAGAGTTACATGATTGAAAACTTGTTTTCTTAATAAGTTCCTTCAGTAGTTAGACATCTACATTTGGAAAGAGCTATGGGCTTGGACTTGTACGTAAATCATTTAGTGAGGACTCCAATTCCTGAAGATCATCATGGTCCTGGTTATCTTTGTGGTCCTGGGGATCATGCACAGAGGCATTACTTAGCGACATTGAGTCCACTGAAAAAGCAGTAGGGGACACTGGTCTGGATTCAGGAATGTGTTCCATTCTATATTTTTCAATGTATGGTTCTGCCACATGCCAAATCTACACAAGAGTGGGGAAAAGATAAAAATTAGCAAATATAAATGGAAAAGAAATCTGTAACAAAATGTAAAGTTGTAAGCTGTGCATTGGATTCCAAGACTCAGGGCACTTTGTTCTGCAAATTCCAAATATAGATTACAAATGGTAAAATCAGAGCAAAACTGATGCCTGTAGGTGTAACTCGGACTGTATTCATGTGCACCAACAGTACAACTGCACCCCAATGCTAGCCGAAGAGTTAGGACTAAAGACTGTCCCTTTTACAGATGCTCCAAAGATCTTTACCCATTACTTATGTCAGGAGATACATCTAGGGAAACATTGCACTATATCCTAGCCATTCTCCTAGACTACACTTTAAACTAGTTATGGTTTTATTACTTATATTGCAGTTAATGCTTATATGCAGAGTTTATTGCCAACTTTGCTGATTTAGGAGTTAATTCCAGTATAATGGTACAGAACTCTGTTCTTACTTTGGCATAGAGATTGTATTGTCTTGCAGACTGTCTGAATCTACCTTCTGCATGCTCAAACCACCATTTGTTATAACCCATACAAATACATTTAGTTAATTTACCATAAAACGGTTGTGTCGATTTCCTAGTACAAAGTCACAGCCAAGTTAAAAAGGTATCTATGTTCGTGTTTTTATAAGTGTTTGCAGTGATTTTCATTCAAGCAGGTGTCTCGGAGGGGCTGAGGTTGTTCTTGGAGTCGATGTGTAGAACAGAGAAGTCAAGTTACCAAGCAGCTCATTCGGGGTAGCAACATACAGACTAAGAGTGAGTCACAAGTATTGAGGCTCTGGAGTGTTCCAGAAATAAATTGAAGATGCCAGCCAATACCAGCCCATAGTTTCTAGGTTTGAGGACCTAGGGAATGTGCCCCAGATCATTCTTAGATGCTCTAAAGCAGGGAGCCTATATATACACAGAACTGCAGGAGTTTCAGCTCCAAATTTTGACAAGCACCGCCTAAATTGTGTGTAAAGCCAAAATGTGTTTCGATTTGGATAAAATGGGGAAGGTTTAGAACTTCAGTTATGTTTTTTTTTTTTTTTTTTCAAATATAAAGTTTTATTAAACACCAAAAAAGGGCGAGGCCCCCAACAGTACAAAAGAGATGTGAACATTTCAGCGATTGCAAAGGCCATATACAGTGCATGAGATAATTGCAAACAGGTTATATTTTCAATTACATGGCAGTTTAAAACATCAGAACAAACACTCGTCGCTTAAGTGATGTTTGTTCACAAATAATAAATTCCATGGGAACACTATAAGTGTCTGAGTTACTTCAGGGTAGAGCAAAGGGACTTAGCTAAGGGGGGGGTGGGAAAGGAAGTGTGGCAGAGGGTTCGAGCGGGTGACATGGCGGTGGCAGACAAGGTACATAGTAGCTTGGTGTTAGAAGGAGTCTATGACCCCAGGAGGCGCTGCCCTTCATCTGAAAAAATTAATATGTTCCATATATCCCAAGTTTTTGTGAAGGTCTCACGTCTGTGTTGCACTGTAAGGATTAAGTCCTCCATCCCTTTTTACTTCTTCTACTTTCCTCAGCCAATGTGCAGAGGTTGGTGGGGACTATTTCCAAAAAATGGGTATGCACGCCTTAGCCGCATTAAGCAGGTGTCCAACTAGTGATTTCTTGTATGCTTTGGCCGAGATCTGTGAATGGTGTTGGAGGAAGAATGATGCATCCTCCGGAATGACATATCAGTTAGGTTTTTAGTTGGATCTCAGTCTCCACTAGGGAGATTTACTCTCTATATTTGTACTGGTGACCACTGCAAAATTTTTAATTGTCACAGGGGGATTTGGGTCTAAAATAATGACAGTAAAATAAATTGCAAGTATAGCTTACAATGGTAAAAATCAGAGCAAACTGATACCTGCAGGTATGACTGGGACTGTACTCGTGTGCACCAACAGTGCAACTGCCTCCGAACGCTAGCTGGATGAATAGTTAGGACTAAAGACTCCCCTTTACAGCTGCTCCACAGGGACCTTTGCCTATTACTTATGCTAAGTGGTACGTCACGGGACATTGCACTATATCCTTGACTGTACTCTAAAACTTGTTATAGTATTGTTATTACTTACATTGAGCTTAATGCTTATATGCACTGTTCATTGCTGATTTATCAGTCTTATCTATATGGAACAGTTGGGATGCTAGGTAGTATAGAGCGAAGTCTGGTAGGGCCGTACCGGCCAGGTCAGTGGGGTTTTTAAGTAATCACCATGCTAATTTATGTCTATTCTTCCCCCAGACAAAGTGTTTGAGAATTGCATCCATGGTTTTGAAATGTTTCAGAGAGAGATACACAGGGGTGTGCCATAAGATATATAGAATTTTAAGGGGGAATATCATTTTAATAAGGTTGATACGGCCCAGAATCCTGAGAGGGAGACGCACACATATTTGTGTTTTGGATATGATCAGGGCAAACAATGGTTCCACACAGAGAGACGTAATCAAATCAGGGACCTAGTAACGCTCAAGTATTTGATACTATCTACACGCTGCAGGGGCAATCGGTCTGGAATTCAGTCTGGGGAGCAAAATCGAGTGGGAGAATTTGTGACTTCTCCCAATTAATTTTGAGCCCCGAAAATTAACCCAAGTGTTCAATAGTTTGTAAGGATTTCAGTCAGGGAGGGGCCTGAATCTGCTAGATATAGTAACGTGTCATCTGCATACATGCTTATTTTTTCTTCTAGGTTGCACACGCATAGGCCTTGTATCAATGGATTATATCTGATGGATATTGCTAAAGGTTCTGTGGCTAAGGCATACAGTAGGGAGGGATAGAGGGCAGTCCTGCCTGGTGCCTCTGGAAAGTTCAAAGGTGTCCGACTGCCACCCATTGGCCATTACCCTGGCCACTGGGGCCTGGTATAGTAAGCGGATCCACCTAAGAAATTTAGGGCTGAAGCCGTATTGTGCCAGACATTTCCATAGGTAGTTCCACTCTACCGAATCAAATGCCTTAGCAGTGCCAAGCGTCACCACAACCCTCTCTCCAACATTGTCATGATGGGCTTGCATATTTATGAACAATTTTCTAAGATTAAATGAGGTGTTCCTACTAGGCATGAAGCCAGCTTGGTCTTCATGTACTAAGGTTAGGATAACCTGATTGAGACGTAGCGCCAGAATTTTGGCCATGATTTTGATGTCCACCTGAAGCAGGGAGATAGGTCTATAGGATTCGGGGACACCCAGATCCTTGCCTGGTTTTGGAATGAGTACTATGATTGCTTCCCTCATGGATGCTGGTAGAGTAAAGGTCTCAAATAGGTGGGTGTAAAGGGCAGGCAGATGAGGTATGAGAGTCTCACTATATTGAGAATAGAATTCTATGGGTAGCCCATCAGACCCTGGTGACTTGGATCTAGCAAAGCTAGCGATTGCCGTGGCTATCTCCTCGGGCGTTAATGGCGCCTCAACGTTTCTATCTGATCTGTGGTCAGCTATGTAATCGTGAGTTCTTCTAAGAAGCGATCAATGGGTGTTGAGTCATTGGATGTAGTGAACTCTAGTCTATTGAACTCTTTTCTAAAGTTACTTTGGCATAGTGATTGTACTGTCAAGCAGACATTTAGTAAATTTTGTCACATTAGATTTTTTTATTATTTTTTTTTTTTTACAGTAGTAAAAAACAAAACTGCTTGCTAAATTTTATTGTAAAGATAATTAGATGTACATATCAAAAGTGAGAATTTTTTTTGGAGCATATATCAATTCAATCTAAGGGTTTGGTCACAGGTCCGGCGCTACCACTAGGGGAGTAAGGCAGCCGCCTAGGGCGCAGCCAGGGCCTGTCACCTTCTAATCCTCGGTGGATGTCACCTCTGAAGCCACCGCCCCTGTGTGGCAAGTCTGCAGGTGTGTATCGGAGATCCGGAGTAGGAGAGGGAGGGAGGGATCGTGCAGGGGTGCAGGGAGGGAACCATCACATGCAGTACACTGACAGATCCCTCCTCTCGGCCCCCCAGCTGCAGAGCTGTTCGACGGCTCAAGGCTCTGATTGATGCCAAGCATCTGGCATGCCTCCTTCATTGTCACTGGTCGGGACTCGTGAGGGGGCGTGACCAGCCAAGGGGTGGTCTGTCCTTTACTGGGGGGGGCGGAGCGGCCAACCCTGAGGGATGATCACATGATCCTTCTGGGGCAGAGAGCGACATGGAGGTAAACAAATTGTCTCCAAAAATGACTATCTTTTTGATTTTTATGCAGCCATTGGACTATATGGCACTGCAACTTCAGGGGTGAGTTTGGTCGGTCCAGCATTGTAACTCGGAATCAGCCTTGTGTGTGTGTGACTCATACCTTATACAGAACAACTGTTTTCTATGTGCCCCATTCACATCATACAGGTGGATTGCAGTGCCCTACATATGTCATAGAAATGAAGAACGTCTGATGGAACAGAATTAAATGTCTATTTGTGGAATTTCAATAAAATTATAAAAAATAAAAACAGTGTGACACGTTGTAACAAAGTATCAAACTGCCCCTTTAAAATGTACACCAGTGGACTGCCACAATAATTTTCTTAGAAGATGGGCACATACGCTGTGAAGTTGATGGTAGCCAGTTTCTAACTTCAGCTTGTTCAATTAAACTTTGACAAAAAAAAAAAAAAAAACCTGGAAGCCGATTGGTTTCTATGCAGAGCTGCACCAAATTTATTGCACGCTCCGGTTTTACTAAAATTAACCCGAGTGCTTAGCAAACATCCCTAGTGCTACCTTATTTTACAGTAACAAAAGCCCATTATACAAAATAGTCCACGGAGGACAAGAAGGTGTTCACAGATGTCAAATTGGTCTTGAAATTAGCAAGAGTGGTTAACCATTCCAGAATAAAAATCTTGACGTAAGGTTGCACTATTTAGAATGGAGTCAGATGATGTTTTCTCAGAGTCTCATTCAAAGATATCATAGGTCAGAAGGAAAGATAAGCAAATTCTGAAGGCAGTTTAGTGGTTTCTGGCAGTTTTTGGTTAAATAAATAGGTAGAGAATCAGAGAGACCTTTGGTCCGGTTTTACTTGCTAGCTTAGTTTTCCTCTGAAGAGTGTTTACAGTATATTAATCATTCACTCTGATTGTCAAAACTGTCTTACTCTTCAACTTTTAAATATAATCTAACATGGGAATACACAAATTCAGCTACAAATAACCACACAAACCTACCAAAGAAAATAAAAAGGCAGTAAGGGCTCTTTCACACAGGTGGCCGGGGGGCAGTAAACCGGTGGCTAAGCCACAGTTTGGCTGCCCACCCGAATTCTAACATTACAGCCCGATAGGTCTGTACACGTCATAGGCATGATCCGTAGCGTCAGGATTGCTGCATTTTTAACTCTGACTGCAGAGTTTGACCACCTGTTTGGTACCACCTGTCAAACTCATCCCTTAAGATCAATGGGCCCGCACCACAACCGCAAGCCAAATGCTTGGCTCGCAGTGGCAGCACAATCCTGCAATGTAAAGTTGTCCATTTAGTAAATGGGGGGGGGGGGGGAACAGGGGCATTAGGAGGCAGTCTGTGTGTGAAAAAATGTTAGATATGAGAATTAAGCAAAAGGTAAGTGTACCTGTATTCAGAGGGATGCACTGACTCGCAATTTATGTATTACTGTGGCAAGAATAATACTTTTCTTTTAATATGGCCTCAAATGCAAGCCTGTGCAATAAGAGTAGCATAAGCAGAAAAGCTTATACTAGGTTCACACCTGTCAGACGGTTCACAGAAGAACGAGTGACAGGATCCTAGAACCCAGTGGCCTACTTAAAGTCAGCAGTCTGATCCACAAGTTGCTGGATGATCGTAACCACCCCCTCCCCCCCCCGGTGTGTTTCTGCTTATGCTATTATTGGATTCCCTGCTACTGGCCCAGCTTGCCTTTGACCTGTCTTGTCTCCATCCCTGGCTTGTTCTACTGACTCTGCTTTGCCTGATTGCCCGTTTATGACCTTGGCCTGCTCTCCTGACTCCGTTACTGCCCAATTTCCTGTGTAAGACCCTAGCTTGTTCCCGATTCTGCAACCTGCTTCTGCTCCTGGCTGAACTCCATGCATGGCTACTAGCCTGGCTCCTGGCTCTCCCTACTGCCAAGTATCACCTGGTACTTCTGAGGGACTCCTGCTCTGCAGGTGCATCCTGTTCATCCTGATCATCCAGTGATCAGCTCCTCGGCACTTCAGCCTAACACAGCTGACAACCCGTACTTCTTTGGGCGTAGCATCTCCTGTTACCACCTTCAGGGGTGCTCTGCACTCAGCCACAAGGGAAACACTCTAAGCACCCTTGCCTCCAACCAGGCACATGACAACACCCGTGCAGGCCATTGCCGCTGCGGGACCACACCTGCTCCTGCAGCCGCAACCACATGCACAGAAAAATGAATTGCTGCTCAGGAGATGCACGTAGGTGCCATTAATCCTAATGGCACCCCCATGCACTGGAAACCGTAGTGTGGCTTCCCACACTGGGTACTGCACTGAACTTGCGGTTTCTTTGCGGGCAGAATTTTCAAAAATAGAGCAGGGACCTTTTCCAATGAATGGGCTGCCATGCCCGGGCAAAATGCGTCTCTCAGAGCCACACAAGTGTGAACCTATCCTTAGGACAAGGTGAGTTTCCTCTCATTAACTTACTATGCAGAAGGCAAGCTTCTGTACCTCCAACCCTTTGTTAGGGCACACCATGTTTAAATCCGTTTTTCATCTGAGATTTTGCAGCACAATATACTGTAGACAGGGTTATTGATGGGAAAACATAACTCCGCAGCCCCCTAATAGATGTAGCACCCTGATGTTTAGGCAGGGTTGCTTCTAAATTTACCTGCCAGGTGTAGTAACCTTGGCTCATTGTTAGGGATCAACTGAGTTCACCCCATGTCTGGAATTGCTGCACCTCTCTCTTCTGTCGTTAGGTGGCCAGGTACCCAATGATATTAGATAAGACAAGGGCAAAGCAAGGACAGATTAGGAGTATATGGGGTACCTCAGCCAATGGGCAGGGGTTTTCTTAAATCCCTTGGCCTGCTGGGAGAACCTATATATTTGGATAGAGTCAGGTGATCGTGGTTCTGTGCCACCTGGATGGCTGTCTGGGTGTACGTGTGTTGTACTGCCCAGGCTGCTAGGCCAGAGTTTGGGCCTATCTGGCTGCTAGGCTGTCTGAGGGCCTATCCATATGGAGCAAGAGAGCAGCATAGGGTTGGGATTGCGGCTTGCAGTCCAACCAGAAGTGACTGTTCTGCCAGCCGGAGAACCTGTCTGAGGTAGAGGGGAATCTGTCGCCACTAAGGGACCAACCACCTTATTACCAGGGCCCACAGTGAGTAGCTGAAGCTAGTACCAGAGCAGCGTTCTCACCAACCAGGGACGGTGAAGAATTGGGAAACTTCAGCAGGTGTCAAGCCAGGGACCCAGCCAGTGGAGTTGACGCTTGCAGAGCAGCCTTGTGTGCCAATCCAGGGAAGAGCAGACCAGTGGGGTGAAGCTTGAGAAGTATCTGTAATGCCAAGCTAGGGACCCAGCAGAGAAGTGGGGGTGACGCTTGAGGAAGATACTTAAGTGAAGATTGGAAGAGCTCAAGGGATTTGGTGGGAGTGAATCAGCAAGTCTAGTGACAGAGACTGGAGCTCTGTGGGTTGAGAACCTACAAGAAGTGACTGTAGAGAAAGTAAAGGAGTTAGTTACAACTTGTGTTAGGAACTGTTCTAAGACTGTTGCCATATGAAACAGCAGTCCTACGCATGCAGATGTGGCGTATTGCTGGATGCCTTTCCCTGTATGGCTGTCTACCTGTAGAAGTCTGAGTCTGTTAATTAACATTGCAACTACCAAAGGGTGTCCCTGGCCCTAACCCTCTCTCCCAAAGTTCTGTTCAAGAGAAATAAAATCTCTTTGCATTCAAGAAGTGTCTGGCGCCCATGAAGCCATCTTGCATTACGCTTGTTATGCCTTACAACCCACTCTATAAGGAAGGATGTCAGCAGCTCTTGGCTCATTAAACTGGATGTTCTCATTAGACTAAAGGAGGCCTGGGATCTTGCTACATAAACAAAGAAAACTAAAGAGAATCATTTGGAGGAGAACATCTAAAATGGTAACAAGCCATTTTTTTATAAAATGATAATGGGAACAAAATATTTACAATGACAAAAGTAGAGCTTGTTCAGACTTGGCTGCAAAAAAGTGGAAAGACACTTTTAATTCAATAAAGTTTCTTTCTATCGCGTTCTCCCCGAGGATTATTTCTCCCCTTACTTCATGGACTTGTAAGCTGCCACCCATGATCCTGCATGTGCATATTTAGACCACTACCCAGAACCCATTAGAGGAAATAAAAAAAAGACTGTCTGGAGAGAGCATAAAGATTTGGCCAAGCTTTGCAAGATCTGTGTATACACACAGGGTTTTACGAGTAGGAACTGGTGACAATTGCCCTTTTTTTCACCAATCACATTAAAGTGACTATTAGCATGCATAACTGCATGCATCATTGATTTCTAATATTTGGGGGGGGGGGGTCTGCTATAATGGAGGCTCTCCATTTACTAATTAAGTTAAAGTGGAAGGAAAGTTTTTTTTTTTTTTACAAATGGCTGACAGGCAGGTTATTCTGCCATAAATGCATCCTTCTGCCTGTCAGCTTTCATGTTCGTTGAGCCGCGCATGCGCAGCCCGATCCATGCTGCAATGATGCGACTCCCGTGCTCATGCGCGGGAGTCGTGTCATCTTGGCCTGGCCTATCAAAAAGGCCAAAGGCATGGGACCCGGAAGACTGGGCAAAGATGAAAGCTCTGGGGAAGAGCTGGCTCAATTCCAGCGTTGCGCTAAAGGACACCATAGGACAGGTAGGTCTGCAATAATGTACTAATATGCTGTGCATACATTATGGCATAACCCACCTGGGGGGGGGGGCTCAAAGCAAGCATTTTGTATAGCAGGCTTTACTTTCTCTTTAAAAGGGTGAAAGCCGAAGGTTCATCTGGCTTCTGGTCCTTAAATTGCATTCATCTAGTTTACCCCTAGTACTTGACCCCTGCCTCTCGATGAACCAACATGACTTGGATCTTGACAATGTTCTCCAAAATCTTTAAAATAGTTTACATATATTTCAATTCAGGTTATTTAAACTATAGTGGTTATTATTGAGAAGTCTCTTCCAAAACAATGCAAAGTTATACTAGTTTACACTGACCAAAAAAAAAAAAAAAATACAAGTTGCAAGCCAAAAAACAAAAAAGCAAACCCTCACCTTCTGATCAACAAGTAATCTATGAGCAGCTTCAATGTCAGGAGCCATGAAACGGTCCTTCATCCAAGGCCTAGAAAAAGACAAGCAAACATTTATTGATCATTAACCACTACAAAAAAGAAGGCCTTCAAAAACACAAACACAGGGAGATACTATTTGCTTTTACCTGACCACAGAGCGGACAAGGTCATAGACTTTCTCCAATGGAGTGGTGGTTCTAAGAGGGCGTAGAAATTCAATACCTTGGCAGGCTGCAAGCAGCTCAATGGCCAACACTAAATAGAAAATATTATTTAGTATCACATATAAACAAACAAATGGATCGACACTTAGACGCTGAATAGCAAATATACTGTAACAAAGATTATGAACTGCTATGAGCTGATCTGCTTTTTATGTATTATTTAGAGTCCACTTGCAAATTGTAGATCATTTGATTCTTTTATGCCACACAAAAATAGTTACTTTAATAATTATCAAAGGCTGTGGAAATTAACACCAGATAATTCAGATCGACATGGATGCCCTGGTTATAGTTTAAAAGTGTCGACACCTACATACAAGAAATTAACCAAACTTCCCTCCCCCGGACCCTGGCTTCCTTGGCTGCTAAACTGCAATCTAATAAACCTTTCTGCTCTGCTTGGCATTCCTAGAAACATGGCCCATGACAAGGATCAACTCCCTGTAGAGCAGGACCCACCTGCCAGCTTATCTATACTACTTCCTTTACCCACTTTGTACTTTTCCCAAAAAGCACCCCCCCCCCCCCCCCCGAACGGGGTCTGACATAATTGTTCCTATATAGTAAAAGCTTCACTACATTGAAATTATTTAATTTTAAATAAAGTGACAGGTCAAGGATCCTTACCTTTTGATCTGATTACCTAGTAACTTATTACTATACAAAGCTACTATAGTACTTATTGAGTTGATGGCTTATAGTATTTATATTGTTTGTTGATATATGCATAACATTGGAAAATGTCACGTGAACTTCATATGGGTCTGTACACATATAAATTGTTGGAAGTATTTGTGACAACATAAATAAAAAAAGAAAAAACTAGATGTGCAAAAAATATACATACTTGCAATCTAAATTTACATGAATAAACTGTACATTTCCTGTTTAATAAATACAAAGTTTGTTCCAAACTTAAATATCCTGTTATATGACCTGTCAAACCCTTCCAAGACTTCTCTCCCCTCCAAAAGTCTAGGAAAAGACAGATCAGTTGTTGTCAAACATGCAAAACAGGTCTTACAGTCTCAGAAAAAGGAAAAGTTCTCATTGGCTACCACAGCTGTGGATATTAATGGATCGCAGTTGCAATGTCAGGCTCCTACAGACACTGCCTATAGCTCTCTGCTCATACCTCCATATGAGCCATTACTGAGCTGCAGGAAGTGTCAATAGGTAGCTGATCAGAGCTTCTATGATGGTAAAACTTGACTTGTAGTTTTTACATTTACATGAGCTGGTGCTTAGAAAAATGTTACATATTACACCCTAAATACAGATGTAGCATGTTGCTAAAGGTGAAACTATCCTTTAAATTATAACTGGCCTGTACAAAGTGAATTCTCCTCTTGGTTGCTATCCTTTAGACATCCCATTTCTCCACTCATTCCTAACAAGGTGGACATAATTATGAATTCATCTGGTAATTTCTCTTACCGTGTTCTACATGTTCAATGACTCGAAGTGCTTTCCTTGCTGCCCAGCCACCCATGGAGACATGATCTTCAGTAGCAGCACTAGTTGAGAGGGAATCCACAGATGATGGATGGCACAAAGTTTTGTTTTCAGAAACTGAAAAAGGAAAATATGGTTGAAAAACGGAGAAGTGCACATCTAATGATTGTCCCACCACTATTATTTTGTTTTGGATAGAGTGGCAAAAGGGTGTTTTGTCATATCAGTAAGAGAAAGACACATACACAAAACATAGCCACTTCCAAATTCTAATTGGGCTCTCAACCAGGGCAGTTGTGTGCCAGTGCTTACAGCAACAGACTAGAGGCGCCAAGATTCAAAACTAGCAGATTGTGATAACCTCCACCTTATTTCCTTCCTTTGGCTACTTCTGGACATTTATTTTAAATTGCCATTAAAACACTGGCTTTTCAGATGCTTTTGAAGAGCTTTTCAGGCGCTTTCCATTTCAATGGAGAGGGGTGTTTTTGAGGTGCTTTTTTTAGTGCTCCAAACATGCTGCTTGCAGGAGTTTTTTCACAGCCCCACCAGCGCACCGCCCCAGTGTGAAAGCATTCATTGATTTTACTGGAAATAGGTTTTCTTGGGCTTTTCAGTCGCTTTTTTTTGCCCAAAAGCACCAGAAAAGCGACTCAGTGTAAAAGGGGCATTTGTGGCCTCATAATTTTACTGTTAATCCTTGCCATAGAGAAACAAGTTAAAGCCCAACCTTTAAGGTTTTGGACAAAGTAGGAAAGACTTATAACCTGCATCTGTTTTAATTGTGTTCCGTGCTGCTGCAGAGTCCCCTCATTACCTGTTCTCTATGACACCTATTAAATGGACAGCAAGCGTGGAGAAATCTCCCAGACATCAACAGCATTAAGAGTTTGATAGAAGTTGTTTCCCTCCGTTATCCAAAACTTTGAAATTCTAAGTTGGCCTCACACCAGTAGTTTTTTGTTAAAAAATAAATAAATCAATGTTTGTTTTCAGCCATAGTGGGGAGAAAATGCAAAGGAACATGATGACATTCTTTTCCTCAAACACAATTCTAACTGTGAATGCGGTTTTCTCACAGGAAAAATACATATTGTAATTCGTTCATTGCATCTGAAATTTTAGGGGCTTCTGAACGAAATTAGTTGACTCAGTGATGGCAAGAAAGAATCTTTTGACAAATAATTTGTCTGCAAGTGTTCCAAAGAAAATCTAACCATGTATGGCAAGCTTTAGATTACACTAAAAAATACTAGGCTTTTATTACACAGAAAACTCACCAAGTGCAGCCGCTGTGCAGTGTGCGATCATGAAACCAGAGTTTAGTCCACCCTCAGTTACCAAGAATGCTGGCAGTTCACTGAGGGAAGGGTTGCAAAGCCTTTCAATTCTTCTCTCACTGATTGAAGCAAGCTCATGGACCCCAATAGCAAGATAATCCAAGGCCTGTAAAGCATAGCAAAATGTAACAGATATTGTCATTCTATGGATATGTAAAAGATACTTTAAGTCTTTAAATAGTTATCAGGAAAAATAGGTTTACCTTAGCTGGGTATTCACCATGGAAATTTCCACCTGAAATGGTTTCTCCTCTTTCTGCAAAAACCATCTGAGAAAGGGTCAAGGAATTCATTTTTTTCCCTCAGCCTCTACCCCTGCATACTGAGATTAAACCCAGACATATACAACCTACAATTTTTCATTTTGGCTGCTGAAAAAGGATTTCATGCTCAAACTGGCTAGTGTATTAAGGACAGTGTTGCGCATCTTACTTTAAAAAAGTAATTAGTTAAGTTACAAATTACTTCTCCCAAAAGGGAATTGCGTTAGTAACTCAGTTACTACATTGGAAAAGTAATTAGTTACGCAGCAAAGTAACTGACTTTTTTTTAAATATTCTATAGTGTAACTAAGGGCTCTAGTATTACTGTAAGCAAGGGGCGCATTTATTTTTATTGTTATATATCGTGTAACCAAGGGCCTGCTCTATTAATACTCTAACCAAGGGGCAGATCTGTTATAGCATGTAAGCAAGGGGCGGGTCTATTATTATATTGTGTAAGCGGCGGATGGCTACAGAAGAGGGTGAATGTTAAATTAATGGGCAGAGCTCGATATATAACAATAATAATAAATGCGCCCCTTGGTTACAGTAATACTAGATCCACCCCTTAGTTACACAATAGACGCCCCTTGCAGAGTAGCATGAGCATCGGGAGCGTGCGGCATTGCCTCGTACAATTACATCTAACTGCGCCTGCACGATGTAGAGTTCACTCAGAGCGGTTTAGGTTCGGCAATTTTCGAAAGCTCCGTAGTCCTTCGTACTGTGCAAGTACTGCGCCTGTGCAGTACAGGGGGTCCTTATCTGGCGGGGGAACTTTTTCAGCAGGACACCGGAATTACACTACTGCCATCTAGTGGCGGTAGAAGTAATTGAGGCAATGCCGCCCAAGTAATGGGAACTGAGTTACCATG